>JAJEKV010000016.1:18785500-19095411 GCA_021234155.1 Isoetes taiwanensis | reverse complement strand
TACGGTTACGATTGCTGAACACCGAATAATTCTGATAAGCGACCAGTTTGGTCTTCCGCCCCAGTGTAACGAATCATAAGAAAGAACCAAATACCTTTCGAACGCTTTGTCTAAGACGTTGTTCATGCGCCGCGAATCGTTGTCCATGAAGAACACCTAATGTAAGCATCGCCATTCAACAGCTGCTCGCTGGCAGCCAGGGCCGAGTAAAGTTGGGAACGAGAAAGCCCGGTTATCATACCAGCCGAGCATCATATCGTTTCGAAAGAGTGCGAAACGGGCAGCTGTAAGCCCGAAGAGGCAGCTTGTTCAACAATCGCGAATGGCAGCCGCCACAAATTTTCAGAAATCGGGCGATAAGAAAGGTTGGCACGTCTGTTGCTCGGTGATGGGTGTTTCCGCAGCCGATGAAGATACCGGTCAGCCTCTCGGATGGTATGATTGACAAAATGTAATTAAAACGCGGGGACAAGATGACAAAGCGCAGAGACAGTAATGCCAGCAGCCAAATCGAAGCGCACAACAGCTTGGTAAAGCATAACCGAATGGCACGCCGCGATTCAGTTCATCTCATTTGCCGAAAGGGAGACCGGCCGGAAGACGCGGCTTCAACACCACGTCACACGCGCGCGCCGCTGGGCACTATCGGCAGCCGCATGTCACCACGCTCCATCACCGCCTGGTCACGGGCTCGTCGCACCCATTGTCGCTAACTACGAAGCGACACGTCCACTTTTAGTGACCATACGCTAAAGTGGCTCACCACCACGTATAAAACACGACCTTCAGAAATTTGAGGGAGCTAAGCTTCAAACCGAGAGTCGACGAGAAAGAAAGCACCAAAGAAGATGCCATTGCCGGTGCCAGAAACACAGCCGTTCACTGAGCCGCCCCGAAAGCGAACGGTGACGCGCGAAAGCAACAGCAATCACTCGCCCCGCCTACGAATACCTCGTAGCGAAGCAAATTCGGCAGACCAACCAAAGCACGTTCGCGAATGGGTTTCGCCGGGATCGTCAATAGTTAGCTTCGACGATCACACCGACTGCTGGCTCAACAAATAATGAAACGTTGATCGCAATAAGCCGCCGTCGTGGCGTAATAGTTGCGCCGCCAGATCGAAAGTCGCCTATAAATATCCGCAATTATCATAGATTGAGAAAGAACAAACACAATGGCAAAGTTAGGCAGAATCGAAGGACATGGAAGGGCTTGTTCTATAGGAAAGTAAGCAACGCCTTCGGTCCTTGAGTACTGGGGAGATTCCGCTCAGCAGATTCGACACCGCGAGTTTATGAATGGGGATCGAAATGCTATTCGTAACGAAGGTGAATTTAGTACTGGTCTCCACCAGAGATCGGGTGTCTCGATATTGATGGCGCTGAGCTCATCATTAACACCGACAGACTGCATTTCATCGTTCTTCATGCCTTCACATATCGACACCGGACGTCATCGCCACTCACAGTACCTGCAGTTTTCCGCCGAGGCGCCTGACCGCCATGGCGACAAAGAAAGGGAAAGCTTAGCCATGCAATAAATATCTGGCGAGGCCATTGTCGTTTCATCGTCGTCTTATTTCGGTCGAGTCAGCTTTTACCTCTGTGTGCGTAGAAATCCCCAGTCTCTCATCGATTTCGATTTCACAGCGGGCAGCTTGATGACATCGCTGTAAAGTGGTTTAGAGAAAATGCTACAGCTAGGCTCAAGCAGGTAAGAGCATCAGCGGTCGCAGAGATGCAGTGATTAGTGACGTCAGCGGAACAGACGCCGGGGCAGTTCGACGCCTAGGAGCATAAAAACAAAACGCTCATTGCTAGACACCAGCCAGCCACGTCGCCGAAAGTGCGGTTCATTCTCTACTCCAAGATGGTGATGCGCAGGTGGATAGAAAGATTGTTTCATCAGCGACGAAATCCGGAAAATATTGAGGATGATCTCACACTGCTCAAATAAGCCAAAGCCGACCGGCCGCATAATGCCTCAAGACGTTCATTCTTTCGCTCTACATTGTCGATGAACATCATCGCGCCAGCATACCGGCCCGTGAGGGCCGGGATCGCCGAAAAGTCACTTTGTACCACGCCGGAGATGCCGATTAGTACCACGGCAGCGCGGTACGATCAAAGATATATTTGGCAGAGCCAAGATTTTAGCAGATAGCTGTCGGGCGAATGACAGTCGCCACGCCGGTGCCGGCTGCTTCCACCGGCAAGCAGCTGTCGCCGCTATTGTCTCATAACGAGGCTGTTCCCCGCGATGACAAAGCGCCTTCCTTCCTTCCATAAATATAATGCATCGATAACGCTCAAAGAACATGTACGTAAATGCCGATCGGCATCCGCTCATAAGCCGGACCGGCGACTTCACAGCTTTATCGCCAGTGCCTGTTACTGCAGACAACTTTAGTTTCGCGGGATGACAATTCATCTTCAGTCCGGCCAGCATCTAAGCGATGCTATTACGTACATGCGAGATGTATGTGAGATTTGCGCACATCGGCGCTGGCGGCTATCATAATTATCAGGCCAATTAACACCGTGAACATTAGCAACGCCCCAAACATCGCAGAGTGCCACGCCTGAGCAAAGATAAAAAGCAACCGTGGTTACGCCTGAACAACAATGACATCAACAGCCTGGTGTTCACTCTGGTTGTTGAGATGCATTTACGCAACACCAGGGCACCAATTCCTGTGACGTCAAATATCGATCGTCAGTATACCGACACGCATTTAACACTACTGAAGCTATTTGGGATCACCGTCAAAGCACAAGCAAAATTTCCAGATATATTACGCCAGAAAGAGCCACAAAAGCAGCGCCACACGCTTTAATCGCTACCTTTTACTCATCCACATTCCACCGGGAGATCGGTGACGGCTTCGCAGGTGAGTTTGCTATCGCCTATATTATATTTCATCATTCACGGGTCAGGCGTATTCAGTATATGTCGATATGCTCGGAAACATGACCTTGAAGCGTGATTTAAGCCATTTCGTCACTGCAATATTCGTTAATTCTTAGAATATTGATTGATCATCATTCGTCCATTTGTTATTAGCCAGTATCTGCCAGCGAATATTGGCCTCCACGTTACGCCCTGGCGCTATTCTCTTGTTTCGAAGCTCCCACCATCAAATGGGTGATAAATAAATATATACGTTAACGTATCTAACCCGCACCGCCTTCACATTTTGGGATCAACATAAACCTTTATGAGAGATCGACAGTCATCTCGAATACCTCACCACTCAGTTATCATTTTGTGATACCACGCATCTTAATAAAAATTCCGATTAGGCTGTGTTGCGAGAGAAATGCCGCATAAAATTTCGGTACACCAATATCATGCCATGGTAAATTCTAACTTCAAACAAAACATCACAATATGGAAACAAAGACAGATGTTTCAGCACATTCGTTAAATGACATGTGTTCACTTACAATTTAATGGAAGTCATGCCTGGGCTCGACCCATCGGTTACAGGTAATTTTGCCTTTTCAACATGCATTCAACATCAAAATACCGCTTACGCAAGAATACCGCGAACAACACAATAAGCCCCAAGCCAGTACGGACAGCTGCATACGCTGGCAAAGGTTGGCCAACAACGTATACCCATAGTCCACATTCTCTCACATTTCGATGCAAAAAGAACAAAACGTGATGATGTAAAGATGTTGACGATGAAATAAAAGCTTTCAAAATTTCAGATAAATCTTGGTCACCCTTTTCACACCAAAAAATTTCATTTACAAGTTGTCGCGGGCTTTGAATCCCTCAAGAAATGTCATACCACCACGTAATAAAATGATTTCAAAAATCCTCTTCATTCACTAATGAAATGCATTTTGTGTCAGATTGCCATTATGCAACATAACGAGTTGTAACATCATGGCATAGCACGGATGACCATGCTAAAATGAAGTCAAAGAGATGACTTCAGCTCTCATAAACAGCGATACAGAGTAGCCGACTTGAAGCTGGATCTTGTCGTAGTTTGAAGAATCGCCATAATCGCAGACAAGATCAGACTAACGAAAGCGTCATGCACCATACTATAGTCGCAGACCGGGCAAGAAGTTTTCTGATGGCTGTCGCCAGTGGCCAAATTTACCTACCATATCGGGTAAACAGCCAGTTCGTATTTTCTGGCTCAGCCGCAAGGACTCGCCCGCCATCGCCGCCAGGATCCTATCGCCTGGCCCGGTAACGTATCCTCATTTCTTTCCCCGGCATATATTAGTATTCACAAATAGCCACATTAGTTTCCATATGCCCTCCTTAACATTGCTAATACACGGGCGTATGCGCCAGCGTCGTGCCGCCGTAACGCTTTTTTCCGCATCATGGAAACAATATCCTCGGCTAGTTTTCAATTGCGCGGTGTTGCTGTTTTTTCTTTGAAATGGCTTAAAGTGGTTAAAGTTTTTCACTGGCCTGACGAGATATCAAATAGTTCAATCAAAGATGCCACATAATATCTTTTTGGTGATTGAAAGCTAACCGTTGATGGGCCGTGGCCTCTAACCATCAATAGCCATGAACGTAAAGAGGCACACCATGGTTATCATTAAAATGGCCTAGCAAGAACATGCAACCCGTGCCAGGCATTTTACGGCAATGGCCATAATTTCTAAGTGTTATCTACATGAAATCTCTCGCTATAACTATTCACCATTAGAGAATTACAGCATTGACTTTCACGGAAGAAGCGTCAGCGTTTCGTTAAGGTAAGTTTATTATCAATATGATTGAACGTTATGTTCTACCGCATGCAAACAAGTTCTTAAAAGATGGATTTCATGGTCTTCAATAGAAAGATAGTTCATATTCTGTAAAGATGAAGGCATATAGAGCGAAGTCGGTCGTTCACAATATAATGTAGCCAATTTCTGCGTCAATGCGAATTTTTCACGCCAATCTGCCTGAATGTTTGGCCGTCATCGCCGTCAAAGATCTCGACGCTTCAGTGCTCGACCGACAGAAAGCGACAAAGCGTTCGCTAAAGCTGGCGGCGCAATGCTTCATTCGAGTAGTACGCGAAATGTAGCAGAACATGTTCCTGGCTACATTGTCGCCGCGAATGTTATTCCCGCTGATTTCAGATTGATTTGGAGTCATCAGGTTTATTAATCGCTCTTTCCATTTTGCGTCTCTATAGTAACATTTTTGAAGAGCTTTTGCGTAGCCCCGACTGTCGTCATTCAGTTAACACTATCTCCAAAACAAATGTCAAGTCTGTCGATGCAATGAGCGTGTTTCATTTTAGTTCGCGCACCATGCAACATGTGAACCATCAATACGCTTTGAAAGACTTCACGATGTTAAATTATATTGTTACAGATGGTTTCGCGGGCAAAGACAGGCAGCTTAATGGGCAGGGAAAGCCCGCCGTATCGGCTCCATTGACAGCAGAGACGACAGAGATGCCAATGCAATGAAAATTCAGGCGACCAATAATGATTGAGGTTTGATTCTCATTTCATTCTCGAGCGATTGATTTAGCCGATGATAGTCGCCGTTCCGTGTCATGAAGTATATCGCAGTTAATTTCTGTCCGATCGCCGAAATAGCCACCGTAATTTCCGATCCATTTCAGCACAAAAACGTTATAAGCAGTGGCTGCTTTGCCTTGCTTTATGTTACATTTTCGACGCCACTTCAGTGACATCTTTCCGATGCATATGGTCAAATCGCCCTCATCGAATGTGAAAGCTTCCCAGATTTCAGCTTCGACAACAAGAAAGATTTTACCGAACTTCTGAGCAACACTACGTTACGGCGACCAGAAGGTGGATGCAGTCGCATTAATACTTTTAGGAAAGCGTCAGCATTGTCAGCTGTACGGTCTTAGAACGCTGAATGCATGAGCGTAGTTATTCACTTCAGGCGCTTTGTTGATCTCTACCGCAGCTGGTTCTCTTCGAAGTGACGGCTTCATGTGCTCAGCCCCAGATGAGACGTAAGCTTTTTGAGGTTGTTTTTCTGAGCCTCTTGGTGATTGAATATAGCATTTTATTAGCGCAAATTTTCATTCGCCAGTCACATTTATTAAATAACAGATATGAAAGCGATATGTCGCTGAAAATGAGGAAAGCGACGTCGCTCCTTTATTTCAAGCATGCCAGCGCAAAATTCCCATTACTCGACAAAACCCCGACGCTTTTCGCATCGGTATTTTGACGATTTCTGAATGATTGTTAGAATAGAGTCATGTAATGTCATTTCAGAACATTTGTGTTTTAGTGGGGGGAGCCCAAGAGTTATCATTTTCAAACATTTTGCAAGAAATTTTAATATTCTTCGAAGACACGAATGGCTCACACCAATTCACTTAGTCGCTACTGCTCAGTCAGAGTCAAGGATGCGTAGGCGTCGGTTGTTATTAACAAAACTTGCTCAATAGTTAACATGACATTAGTGATACCAAAATCAGATATATTCATACGATATGTTGTCCAATGGTTTGTTATTTGAAATATTCTACCTGCAGCTACATGCAAAAAAAATTACAATACAAATACCACAGAGTTATATTGTTACATCATTATCATATTTCACATTGCCATTTTATCGCTAAAGATATGTTGCAAGATATGGAATATGCTACATCAATCCACTTCGAAGAAGACCCTTCAAAACATGATGCGGCATAAGAGCAGAGGCTGTAATTGTCCTCGAGAGTAATTTTCCTTACGGGAGCAGATTGCCGTTACATAGCTGGGATCATAAATGTTCATGAATGGAATACAACAACCAAAGATATGTCCAAATGGCCTGAAAGTTCACAGAAGCCGTCATCAAAAGTACGTTATCAAGATTAACAGTTCTCCTTGCTGGATCATCGCTGATTGTCAATAATGTAAATGCGCAGACATAAATCACCAATTCAGCATCATTGATCGGCCTTTTCACATTCTCCGTCCAGTCTCTCAAAAATCGCTTGTGCTGTAAAGCTTCCTTTCCTCCTCAAAAATTTTGTAAAAAATATTTCTAGAAATAAATACTGGGAATCACTCAAAAAATTAAGGCTCCGCAATTCCTACAAAATTAAAAGGAATCTGTCAAATGGAATATCAATGGTTGTCGCTGCCTTTTCATTTATGCATCATTTTCATGCCAGAGAATAGCTGTATGCCCGTCACGCCGCATAAATTTTTGTAGACATAACTACAGGTCGACGGTTGGTATTCTGAAACTCCAGACACTAAATATACGGGATATACTGGGGATACGGCCCTGCAGGCCCTTAAAAACGGGGTCGTTGTTTACATGCGGCGTCAAATTCCGTTCGGCACCTTTCCGTGATTTATCACGCTGGTTTTCTCGAGCTTAGACGCCGTGATGCCGCGAAATCAGCATAGTTAAGCAAGAGGCCCATCGGAGAAGCGGGAGCTCTTCCTGCTCATTTGCCGATGATTTATCGATCAGAACGTGATGAAGGCCCAATCACTAAGCTCATATAGCTCACGATGGAATTACTGAATGCCCTGCGTCATATTCAATGCCTTTCGCTATTTACCCATAACGTTTCCAGCCTGGGCAAAGGCATCTATTTACAGTAAGCAATAACTAACCGGCAATTTCCTCAATAGCCTTTTGGCTTGAGCCCGAACAAATTAAAGTGAATAGCTAAACGCAGACTTTTCGAGCTTCCCGTTAGCAGCATAGTAACGTTTTTGAGGTGAAATTTACTGCATTAATAAAGAGAGTTAATTGCCTGATGAAATGCACAAAATCAAATGACACGTTATTGCTCTAAAGGAATATGATAACATCTATCGCCCAGAGTAAAGTAAAGATAAAGATCTAACAGAAGAAATGCTCTTCCATGCAGTTCTTCCATCGCCATAACCTTCGAAGTTATACACAGACATAGACAACAATTACGAGGCGTCGAGTTCTTCACGTTCACTCATTTATCGCCAGTCCTTCCACAAAACACCTGCTTCATTCGTCAGCACGCTGGAGTCAGTATCAAACATCTTTCCACCCAGCATTTGCCTGCTCGAAAGCTGGCCCTTCTGGTCATGGGCAAGACTCAAACGTCGTCGGTTGTTAATAGGTTAACAGGTCAGCACGACGTCAAGCCGTACGCCGTCATTTTACGCGACAGCCATCGATTCCTGTTGCCACGCAGAATATTTGCCCCAAAGATTTTCAGTTTCGTCTTATTCGTACCAATATTGAAATGCACAACCCTAATAAAAGAAATTCGCCAGCCAATTCACTCGTCGTTATCGTCAGCCATTCAAACATCACGGTGATTAAAAGTTCCATTCGCTCAGAATGCACATTTGGGGAAACATCGCTTCAAAATATCAACTATCACGTAAACACACCGTACTCAAAAGGTTTAGATTAATAAAGGACGCGCTAGCTAACAAGCATGCAACATGCGCTCAAATTATTGATAATCCTTCGAATTCAGATTTGCTGTTACCGCTTCAAAGATTGTTACGCTTGATTGCACGCCGCTAGTCGCTCGAAGCAAAGCCAGAATCGATTGAACTTCAAATGGTCAGCGATTCTCAGATTTGTTTAAATTGAATAAACGAAAAACAGCACCGGGCAAAGACAATCGCTCAACGGAATCCGGACAGGGGCAGTTTGCGACTACAGCTCATTGTATAAAGATTATCTTGACCGCAAGACAATTTTGCAAACCGATAACACAGTATAAACGATGGTTGCAGCCTTTGGCCGGCAATGAAGTTTTCATAGTCGAAGATTTTCATTTTGTTGAAATCGAAAATGTAATGGCGAGCCGCAGCCGCCTCGCATATTCTCATTTTAGTTGAACACACGCTTTATATATGACGATAAGACGACTAAACACCATGGTGTGTTCCGTTGTCTTTCCACTTCCGCAGTACATGCATAAATAGCGTACACCAGCAGCTTAAGCTGCGCAACTGAGGCGATTAGTCCTCTCCATCTTAAATGACACTACTGGTGAAAGTTTCATTCACGCCGAAAGCACGTTGGTTATATTTTGAATCATTTTAGTCGGCAAGATGGCTGATTGTTACCGTCGCTAAGCCAACATATGTAACTACGTGGCGAAGAAAGCATTCATGGAATTTCGAACGTAAATCTCATTCCCGAGCCCAACAATGGCTATATATTCATCTTTCTACCACATATTTTGAATGCCGTTATCATAATTCAAGTTTCATTTCAGTTTCGAATTTTTATAGAAGGATGGTTAACGCGGAAGGAAATACGCAAGATTAAAGATATTTTTGTATTCACATTCTTCATATGCATACATTCACCCCAGTGTAGCGGTGATGACAGCCATGTCAAGATCGTTAAAGCAGCCAGCATCGTTTTTCGCCGATTAGGTTATTCGCCGACGGATGGTTAAATGAAGCCCGCACCAAGGGTGTCTCAAATTGTTCGCTCGGCTCTGGTTTGCCCAGTCATCAGTGAGTTTAGCAGTCCCCTCAAAAAGTTATAAGCCGGTTTCTTTGTTTCTCTTCGAGTTTATAGATGCAGAATGAATGCGAGGAGATATTCATAGCAATATTCAGTTATGAATGGTTCTTCGAGTGAATATGCTGCATGCTTTTACATTACGTTTTGGTCTCGCTGAAGCACGTAATATGCAGTACTCAGCGTTAATACCCAGTCTGATAGCCTGCGTAAGTAGTAGCTCATCATCGGCTCGCTATCAAGAAAACGTCTCGTTAGTAAGCAGTTGTTTGCCCACTTCCGTTAACTGGCGGTTTTGCTCAAGTACCAGCCATTGCATTTAACTTATATTCAGAAAGCAACATCTATTCGAAGCTCATTATTGGGCTATCGCACGTGAATGAAGTTCATTCTCCGAGACATTTGGCATGTACTATGTTACGTGTTCTCTACTTTTACGCGCATTAAGTTTTCTGTTGTTGACTGTGAAATTTCGACGAAAGCCGTAGCTCACAGGACCACGTTGTAAGCGGCGATGTTAATTATGTAATGGATCGACCAAGTCGCTATCATGTTTGGTGTTTGATTGACGATTATTTATGGTTGTAGCTTATTTCTTTACCGTGTGTCGGTTTGTCAGCAATATGATGTGGAGTTGTTGATCGAGTAGCAGCGGATGGGAGGAAGATTCTCGATTCTTTATCGAAAGCATTCATTGACTTTCTGCACTGATTACTGTGGTTTTGAGCGGTATTAGGCCACCGATGGTAATGTCATCGCATCGCCCTACCAGGCTAAGAAACTCAACTTCAGCATGCCGTTGCGTCACCTCCTGGAGAATCGTGAATAGTCTGTCGAGCCGAAAAGCGGCGATTGTGGATACTGTCGCCGCGAATGGGCGTCGTTTTCTCGTCGCGGCATTAGCCGAAGTCGATGATTCGTTTCATCATGATGACCATGTTCCTTTGAAGAAATCGACGGAATATGGTGGAAGCCCGTCACGTTTCCACCCATCCCCATTCTCACCTTCCGTCAACGCCACAAGCGCAACATATGGGTGGTATTCTCCGCAGCTTTCTCCTTAAGTATCATTCACGAAGCGTCTTCCCGTGGGTAAATAGTTACTCGTTTAGCCAGCATTCTTTATTTTGCTGTTAAACATGAAAGCCATTTTCATTGTGTCGTTTCTGTGAGTTCAGGTAAAGATCTGGGTCAGTATAGCAGTTCATAATGCCGAAGGCAGATTACATTTCGTCAAGAACAAAGCGTTACTTGCTCAGCCTTGCCTCATATGACACACGCCGAAGACGCCATTCGCCGACGTCGCCCGCGACGCCGCTGCCGCTAAGCCCGCCCCAAGGTATGTGCCAAGCCATTTGCTTAGCGCGAAGTCGTCGTTTGGCGGTCATTAATACGCAGCAGGGTGCCAAAGTTCGTTCATCACGTTTCCAGTTCAGCTAGAAGGTAAGACTGGTGTTTGCGACAGCTTGCCGGTATTTGTTTTATTATATTGCATCACCCGCAAGTTATGTGAAGCGTTTCAAAGTAGAGTTCAGAGGTGCTGGGCCTGTGTCATCGCCAGTTGAGCTGTTGCTGCATCAGTAAAATTTCATAGTATAGGTCTCGTTCTCCTTAACACCGTAATCTCTTTGCGCTGATTTGTTCAGTAGTTCCGAGCAAAGCAGCAGTTCAGTGCAAAGAAGCAGCAGCCATCAAAATAGTTAATATTGCATTCCGTTACTTCGATTTCCATATGCCATCATTATCTTCACAAAGCGACCAAGCGATGCATGTTAAAATGACAAGCGTTGATGCCCGGGCCAAGCAGATGTTCATCTCTTCCATTCTCTGTTCGCCAGTGCGAGCTATTACAGTTGATAGTCGCCAGCATCCTCGTTTCGTTCTGCGGTCATTGATTGCCATCACCGCAGTAATCAACTTATGGTCGCGATGTCATTCTCGGCTGTCAATAATGCATCAGGTTGCGCTGCCAGCAGGTCATTTCATCTAACATGCCAGCCTGTGATGTTCATTTTCTCAGGAACTTCAGACGGCTATCAGTTTCTATTGAGCGCATCTCATCAATAAGCGTTAGCAGCCAACGCATTTCACAGGAGCAGTGCGATTTGCAGAATTGTTATCACTACGATGGAATGTCAACTGACAGCGGCTTGTGAACGTCTTAAACCGATGACAAACCCTGGTTATCTTTCGCATTCGCCAGCGAAGCCGAAAAAGCGGGGTATCGAAGGAACATTTTTAGTCACAGCCATCCCGCAGTAATGCTCGATTGTCATTTGGAACAGCGTTGGCGCAACTATCACCTTAATGCACTGCGTCAATCGGAACAATGCCTTCAGACCTTCTTCGCTGAGACGGGTGCCCCGCCAGCCGCCGACTTTCGGTCATTCCAGTTTGAGGTGGTGTGACCAGCGTAAGATTTGCTCACGGGAAACGCTCAACGGATTAGACCAGTGCAAATGCCTGGGATATCAATTCGTTAGCGCTTGTACGCGTTTCTTTTACTGCATGCTGCCGGCAATTCCCTGTGCCATGATGTGCCAGTACATCAGCCGAGGGCAATATAGCGACAGGCGGTTACGCCATACAATTTCGTTTCATTGATGTTTTAAACTTGTCTTTGGCAACACTGCGATTGGCAATACTGTCGAGACTTGAATTCCCACCATGGTACCAAGATTCGCTATAATAATACCAAATATCGTATGTAATTGGCTGTGTCATTTTCGCACTACTGATGCACACAAATGCTCGTTAGAAGCTTCGTATGTTTCTTGTCGTAACACCGTTGGTGCCGTTGCCAGTCAAAGTGAATCTTTGCATCCTCATAAACACAAAATGATGACACCAAGAAACATAAAGACAGCCTACGGCTCAAATACAAATTATATGTTCGATGGCGCGTCTAACAAGCGTTTAGCAATCTGGTACTCTGGATAAAGCATGAAAATGAACAAGAACTCGTTCTATATTATCGACAGTTTTGCTATTGATGGAAGTCAAGACGACTTCCTCGGGTCAATCATTTAGAAGCACGGAAATCACAGCCATAAAATCTCGCGCCGCCATTCATCGAATCACCATATAGTCATACAACAATGAGCCAGTTGATGCATACACCATAAAGATAACTGGTCAAAGCTCGTGCCCCACATTCAGCCGGTCAGCGAATGCCATTCATCTTCGTCGTCTTCATTAAAAGTCCATTGGCCTTGTAGAATCGATGCCGTAATGTTAAAGTCGAAGTACGTTGCACGGAGCAAAAATATGAAATACAAAATACCGTTGAACAAATTCCGTAATGATCGAAGAATACTGGCATTCACAGTTATTTGTTGCATAATCTCAAAATTCAACAATATCAAGAACGATGCTTAAGCTGAAGAAATCCCCATGAGCTTGGAGTTCGAGTAATGCTCATCACCAAATAATGCAGACATTGCGTGAGCCTTCGCATAGAAGCTCCAAATGAATAGGTAATTAATAAATAGTTATGAAGCTCACAAATCCATTGGGATATTCGGTGGACAAGCCTGCGACACGCACAAAGCACTACTTTGTTCATACTTCAATTTTTTTCTTCACACTTACCAACCCTGGTTCGAATTAATATTCAACGGTACGACGCCGCGTCAATTTTCCCCAGCAGAAGACACGCCGAATGCCCCAAGCCCATGCCGCAACTTACGAGCAGCCTTCGCCCTTCACCGTTGCAAAGAAAGCCGTTTTCTTTTCACCGTATTTCATTGCAGCAGCCATCGTGGCTTTTTATGTCGTCAAAATGAGTTACTTCCGCATTGCCGCATCTTAGTTTGTCGGGCTTAGATCTTATCGCATCAGACCACTGTACCAATAATACTTTGATGACTTCTGCTTCACGCATTAGCTATGATTTTAAGCCGGTGAAATGGCTCCCTCTGCTATCAAGAGGCCTGGCTCTTCAGCAGACCGACTTTCTGGTCGGGAATGAAGTCGGATGCAAGCTTCGAATTATTCATGGCAAAATGAGATCTGTGTTTCAGGATGCAAAAGAGAAGCGTCCAAGCTCATCGGTCGGAATACCGCATGAAAGGGTCCGATAATAACCAGTTATCATGAGCGTGACATAGACGCAAAATTACGGTGTCTTATTTATTCAATGAGTTTATCACTCCATTTTATTAAAAGTAACACTTTTCGCCAGCAAAAATATTATCTATTTAGGCTCGCACAAGCTTGACACAATGGAGTCTTTATTTTACCGGGCCGCCGCAAAATAAGACACCTAGTCTTATCATATACTCAGTAAATAAAGACGCACCCACATGCTTTTCACTAGTATTTAAGTGGTGCACATTTCATGATTGCCGCAAAGGGGAAAAGTAAAGTTTCAGGTGTTCATTTTACCGACACAAGGAAACGCATATTGTATATGACACCATATCTACCACCAGTACGGAAAAAGTTTATCACATGCCTTATTTCGAAAGCGGGTGGTCGCGTCTACTAGGAAGCCGTTCATTAGTAGATGCATTCAAAAGCGACATATCGCCTGCCATGCCTGAGTTCAAAACCTTATCGAAAGGGTGAGTGAATATTTTAATGTAAAAATCAACTAGTTCAATCCTTTCATATTTACCCCGCATTTCTTTACCTGCATTTGATATGATCGTATTCCGTTAATGTTGAGCGTAGCGTTCATTCCACCATATCAACACTATCCAGAATGCATACTGTCATCTCCTCGATACGCAAGCAGATTAGCCAAATCGGAGAATCCCCGAGCGAGGAAGAAAAAGGTCGTAAATGATGACAGAAAACAGTCGGCACAAGCAGCAAACAAGGCGCCAGAACATTAACACTAGTAGGTTCTATCAGCGCATTCTGTTTTCTCGATTGACGATTTTATACGCACAAATAAATGTTGTTATTCTTAGTTTCTTCAATTCCGGAGTCATGGAGATAGACGGATCTGCTATTAAGCCCCATAAAATAAGTATGTTTCGATAATAAAGCCGATGCTCGGGCTTGCAAAATATAATGCTAATACTAAATGATATTATCTCGAGTTTTGTCATTGTGTTGGAGCTGCGAGCTTATTTGACACATTGAAAACAGCATTGTTCTTTCATGCGGTTCACCGTAACATTACAGATATCGCATTGTAGATAAAGCCAAGGAAAATAGATTTATATCATTTGATGTTCTTAACATTTTTGTTACTAATAGTTGCGAATTGACCAGTTACGGATGACGCATTACAGCAAAAATAACTCAAATAAAGAGTTGAAGTTGGCTACGAACAATCTCGAATGTTCTTCTGTGCCGTAACAAACATGATGAATTGCAAAAATGGACCGACCAAAGCGTTTTCAATGTCATTCATTACATTGCATATCACGTGTCGTGACAACTATAAGGTATTCTCACTTTTTCTTCATGGGCATATGAGTTACCTTTTAGAAGGCCAACATTGTGCTTTATTTTGATGCGCACAACCCGCCTATTACCGCAGTCGCCGAAATCACATACCCGTGCATTTTCGCCAAAATAACATAGCAGCCATATGTTTATAAATTAGACATAAAGTCGCATGTTGTTAATAACCGCCGGTATTTCAAGCGCCGTAAAATTTGCCGTCAAAGAATGGAAGAATGCAAAGACCAAGCGAAGAATAGAGTTGAAATGCATTAAAGAAAACAAAATGTCGCAATTAACGTTAAAATCGCCAGGTTTTTTCATACGAATCGCTATAACATGGTCGGCAGCGGGGCTCGATTTGGAAAGAACGCATACGATGAAAGTTCACTCTGAATTTTTAACATGTTCCGGTGATTTGACGGGTTAGTTATTGCTGAAATAGTGTAGGTAGAAAGAAACTTCATCGCCACGCGAAAGGAACGCTGCTCCGGCCCTCTTTCTCTTCTTTTCTTTTCCTTTTCGTGGGCTGTTTGCATTATATTTTACTTCTGCTTTTTTGCCAATAATATATAGAAAAATCATTTATTTTGGTTACTGATGTAATAGTATTTAAGACTTTTATCCTGCTCTTTATTTTAGCAGTTGCTAAATTTTGCTCTTTTGGGGAAGGGCAGAAGACAATTCTCCACGGTTATATTTTTCCCCTTTTCGAAAGGATTATCGCATGTGGTGGTATTTATAATGATCAGATATAATGCTCTTTTCCATTCTCAAAACTTCAACATTTCTTTGACAATATTGATGGTCTCATTCTGTCTGTATGTAATTACTAGATGATAGATACAGCTTTACGATCTGTCATCACTATTAGCGCATCATATTATGTGGTAGATGATGGATAATGACTTCAAGAAATAAAGTTATGTCACTGGGCATGTTACTTTCATTAAATGTTCACTTGTTTAGTAAATGCCTCTTGCTTCATTAAAAGTAGTTTTGAGATAGACATTCGCATATCAACGTTGAAAAACCTGGCTGGCGTGCAAATTAAAAGATACAGCGAAAGAATGCATTCTCGCTATCATCAATATTAGGTTGCATCGCTCAACTTTGAAGAGCCCCACCATGCAAATTATCAATGTTGACACAATAGGCGAATTATTGTCGCTGGAACCTAATACATGTTCGCGACAACATCATTCGATAAATTTTCTGTAAAACAGCTTAACATCAATAACAATGCCATATTCTACAGCAGCATTCAATCGCATCATTGTGGAATAAGCGAAAGCCATAGTATTCGCTATGACTGAAAGATGCGTCCTTCCCCTCACTTCCAAGGAAATATAAAGAATAGCCATCAAAGACTGTTATGAGAGGGCCGGCGTTAAACAGTATAAGTTGTCATGAAGGCTAATTCATGATCGACACGTTTTGAAGTATCACCCACATGGGGTAAATCCGTATGAGTATCAACGAGCTTGGTTCATTAGCGTTATTGTACCTCTACATTTTCCTTTTCGGACGTTAAAACTATTCTTGTCTCTATTCTTATTTCATTCTCATTCTATTCTGTCTATTCTGCCTCATTCCACTTGTTCTCATTCTGTTTCATTTATTCCATTCCTCATTCTTACTAGCTCACTGGTCATTACATGAGAAATACATACTATGTACGAGAACATATGTACCATGACAAAAGTAAAGTACATCAATTTTCATGAGAGCCGAGCGGCAAGTAAGAAGCAAATTCTTTGTTGCAGCTCACCATATTCAAAGAATGAGATGCACCGTAATTTTACAAAAATCTTTTCAAATCAGATTTTATCGAGTCTCTGTCATGTTGAACCGCCTCATTAGCGAGAGATGCAGAAAGAGTCGCAGTCGTAATCGACTCATCTCATCAGTATTTCTCAGCCAGCCAGTTTTCAGACGACATATTTTGCCAGGAAGTCAGCGACCATTCGAAGTGGTTCAAAGTGATGACGCCATTAATCGTGAAAAGACGCGCCATCAGCCCTGCCCAGTTGAGTCTAATCAAAGATTTCCACGATATCGAATCGCTATAATAAAGCGAAATCGGAAGTATTCAACGCATTACCGCGGGGACGGGAACGTCTTTCCACGTGAATAAAGAGAGCTAAAGAACGGTAAGAGTCCATCATCTCAGATCGCGGATTACAACGGTATCAAGCAAACAACAACATAGATATTGCTCAGCTAGAGAAGCCGCACCACTGGAACTCAAGATCATCAATAGTGTTCCAGCGGCTAATTAAAATCTATTCCCTCATGAGCATAAAGAGCAAATTAAAGATACCTTGGCGATCGACAAGAACTGAATAAGGAATGCATTACGGAGCGACGCATATCGGCCATCATCTTCCTGCCGGATAGTAACATATACGGGCATGCCTGGTATAGTTTACAGCTTTAGCAGGCAATGGCATTTGTCGTTGCCGGGTCAGTCAAAAGATGTTATTTAATTTATTAGTAAGAAAAGGTGTCATTAATTGCGAGTGTGTATTCTCGGGAATGATATACTTCCAAATACTTCCTTTATAGTATGACTTGGCATTGCGTGGAGCGGCATGGTTGTTGGTGATTCTCAGTACTTTATATTGATAAATTGTAGATATGGTATTCTAGAATAAGCTTTTTTCGCGCCAGTCTTTCATATTATCGACAAAGCTTCGATGCCAGGATGCGCCAGCATGCATTGTGCCGCAATATCATAATGCGGTAATAGCGAACATGATCAGCCTTCTGGCGATATCGCCAGTAGTGCCAGTCGGCTGCCTATGTGAGCCAGAAATGCATGCGACTCTGATTTTCGATCATACGATAAACATGGCTTAGACTTATTACGTGGGCATATGCTCTGACCGCGATTCATGTTATTAGTTTCTGTCGCAGTTCATTTGCGCGACCGCGACAGCCAGCATTAACAGCCTCAGCGTCAATATACCACCGCGACAGGTTTCAGCGTCAACCGTATAGGTACATGCTTATGAATACCATGTTGTTTACGATTACGGCCTGATTATCCTGTTGCCGTGGCAGCCAGATATAACTGTTTATTTCGATGTCGATGATGCTCGGCCTCTTTATGTTATTGTCGCCATTTTATGTGCTAACATTTATCGGCTTCTGGGTATAGATGGAATTTTCGCGCTATTCATCTCGCTTCAAGAATTGCTTTATGATTATTGAATGTAGTTCGCATCACGGACATTATAAGTTACAGCAGCTTTGTTGCCTTTCTCAATATTATCGCGATGCCCCTGATCGTTTGCCACGTAATCGCGATAATATATATCTACTGTTTTCAGCAAAAAAATGGCAGCGAAAGTTAGCACTGTGTTTTCGCCACAAATAGCATAAATGCAATAATAATAATAACTCGCCGTAAATAAAATACCTGAGGTCAGCCAGCTTTTGGCGAAAAATGCTTAATTTTTCCCATTCATACGACGATGCACAGATACCTCCGTCGCCAGCAGGAGAAAACATCATCCGCTGGGGATGCTCCTGCCAGTAAAGTTCACAGACATAGCGGGGCTGGTTCAATTTCGTCGTGATGTTGAACAAAACGCTAAACTTTTCACGTATATCACGCAACATTCGCACAGCCTCTAGAATGCCATAGTCCCAAAGTAGCCGCAGGCCCGCATCACCGACCGTTGCGCGACCGCTCAAACATCTAATGCTCACGAACACTAAGTCACCGCGAGATACTTCCGCATAATGATCAGGTGCTTATTATAGTTGGTAAAGTTCTGGTGAGGTCGACAGATTTTCCTGCCGATATACCACCATCTATAAATGTCTTCAAACCTCTGCCAGTTCGAAGCTGCTCGCAAAATACGCAAAGGCCGTAGCGGTGTCGTGGGTGTTGTCGATGAAGAGCGTCAATAATGAAAGCACCATGGAGAATCGCGCTTTAGCAACAGCCATGGATAAATCGCGAACATTATTCAGATGTCAATGTTATGCCATAATAACACAAATACGCATAAACGCGGGCTTGAAGACATCTGTTCTCCTCAATACATTTCTTCGCCAGCATACTCGTCCGCTGCATTGGCCTGCCTACGCAAAGCGTTAGATGATTGCCACCGAGGGTTGGCCAAAGAAGTCGCTACATATTCTACAGCGCACTAATACCACAGCATCCACACGAGATGCTCAAATCGCCCTGTCTAATGAAAGTCGTCGAATGATGCCAGATTCTTATGGTCACGACCGTAGGCTTTTATTGTGCCGCACGGATGAAAAATGGGCACAGCGAAGTCGGCCAAGTCAAAACAGTGGGCACAGAGCAGAAAGTACGCTTAAGCAATGCCAATGGTTCAACAGCGTCCATAGAACGAATAAAAACGCCAGTTATGCATGGATAGCGGCTGCATCCATCAGAGAACGTAGAAGCAGATGCCTTGTTTCTTTGCTGAAACTTCGGGGAGCATCGATACAGATGCCAAATTTTAATGCACGGGTCTACACGGTCGGCAGCAAAGTTCGGTTTTCACCAAATTTAGTGAGCCGCAATTGGAATGGTGAGACGGGCGATGCGCCAGATAAACCGTTAACGAAGATCTCGATCATTAGGTCGCCATATCTCACCTCGACAATATTCCGCAAATCGAACATTACCGAAGTGCGCATTAATAGATGGAACGCGATTGCATGTTTCGTGAAAGACTGGGTCGGCGTCGAGAAATTTCCAATCGCAAAGTTCCAGATGCAGAATCAGACACCTATTAACAACATGCGAGATCTACTGCATTACCGCTATCGAACAAATCGATGCACTTAAATTTTCTTTCTTCACGCGATACTATTGGCACCATGATGTTACCGCCATACTTTATGTGGTGAAGTTCGATACCAATGCAATTTCATCCAGATTACTTCAGTACCGCCAGTAAGCTGTGATCAAACATTTCAACATAAAAGATGCCAAACAAACTATGCAATGTCAACGGTGGCTAGTGAGTTAAGAACAATTTAAGAAGGTATATATTAGCTATCTGTTTCGACAATAGGGTAATCAAAGTCATTTATAAGTGCAGCCGGTTTCGGTAAGTTATCCATAACATGTTAAGAAAGCCGAACTTCAGATTCAAAAGAAGTTAGCTAAAACATCATATAATATATCAAGCTTCATGATAAATTTCTGTGGATTACAAACCAAATGAGCTTGAGCATCTGCCATAAAGATTTCTCGCCATAATTCATGTCGTCATCGCCGTCTCACTGCACCATTTGCTGGCCTCTCATGCAACATTGAATAGTTGCTCCTCACTACTCTTGTTTCCCAGGATGATTCACTGCTCGATTTGGGACATGCATTACGGTGCAGAAATATCGTACAAAAGATACGCTTCTTCTTCCAAAGGCGTCATTACAAACAGTCAAGGTTCTTTCCGGGCATGAGCAACAAGCCAGATCCCGAAAGGTCAACGACAAGAATATCACCACCTGGCCAAGCGTATAGTTTGTTATAGTCACGCGCCGCAGCAATACTGGCGGCGGCTGTTGCCAGAACATAGTCGGCGACATGGCATAAGGCCGTATTCAATGGTAACGCGTTGCATTAAAAGCTAAATGCCCTGTTCGCCTCATTACAATAAAACTCAGACGACGCAAAGAATCAAAAGAAATTTTATATCATCAAAAAAGCATAAGGCATGAATTGCGATAGTTCATCACTTCAGTTGTACCGAAGTGACTTGTCAAATCGCCCATACAGCTCGTCATTCACGCCACAGCATAATGCGTAAAATTGTAAGAGGAGTAGAGGTCATTCGTAATATCGACCGCTCCCCGCCGCTAAAAATGCGGTAATGAAGGACAACCAACGACAATGGGTTTCTATGAAACCCTGACGGCACGGTTCCCGAATAAAGCCACCGAAGAACTTTAAGAACGAAGCGCATAACCACAAGAACGGTCATCGCCGGAGAATCAGTGATACAATAGTATTCCGCGAAAATCTGCTCGCGAAAGGTTAACAAACTCCCCAAAGAACACCGCAAATGGCCCGTATAGCAAACAATATCAAACCCATCAAGAAAAGTCAAATGAAAACAAGAAAAGAACATAACAAAGATAGCATCACCCAAATGGCGGAGAACTTCATTGTAACATGTACAAACATAAGACACCAAATGCGCGGAGAACTGCGGTAATATGATCACCCTGCAAGTGAAATAACAGCATCAACGCAGGGAGACCGTCTACGTAGGCTGACAACTATTGAAGAATGAAGATCAATGAGCCGGGTCGCGAGGCGACGGCACGCCGCCTGAACATCGTCAAAGAAATGAGAAGAAGAGCCCAGCTGTGTCGGAAAAGCCCAATATAGTCGCCCCTTCACCGCATTTAAGTTTCCACGGGGACTGTAGGGGACCATAGAATAAAATCGCCCATCATCAAAGCGATCAACGCAGCCTAGTCATCGCCAATCTCCGCTTCCATAGCAAGAAATATTCTAGCAATTCGACAGACGGTGCGATCTTGTTAGTCGCCTGACACGCAGGAAGATGAATAGGAACTCCAATGGCGCTGATGTTACAGCCCAGTTTCGTGAGTTAGCAGTAAAATCGATCCGAAGAATCACCGCAGAAGCGAAGGATCATTATCGCCGAAGCTTAAATGCGGGAGAAAACTGTCGGCTGAAGAATGAATCGAAGTTTTCGGTGCTGATGACCATCACACGATTCGAAATGTAGTGAGATTAAAGACGTCATTTACTTAATCGGGTTACGCTTCCAAATGACGGGCATCGCGACCGGCAGCGACATTGGTGAACGAAACAACAAAGAGCGACGCTCATACCGCATGCCAACGGTAACGAAGGTTTATATCAAAAACAAAACCAATTTAATAATGCACATATGAATGAATGCAACACGACTTGGCGTCCCATGATGTCTTAATCATACGTTTTAACGAAGGCCACGACCGAAGTCCAAAGAATGTACACCAACCCCAAGTCAACAGACAGATGAGATGTCAACAAGCGAAATCCTTTCTCAACATGATTACTCAAAATGTAACAAAATGCATAGATGAGGAAGACGACGAACACATGTCGGGAGTGGCTCATCGACGCAGCGCAGCGTGGTGATCAATAAAATACGTCACCAATCGATAGCAATGAAAGCCGCCAGCGAAAACACGACGCTTTCCAGAGGAAAAACGTGACGCGCCGAAGCGGCGAACAAAATGAATGAGACGAAAGTCAGTGCCAGTAAATGCATGAGAGGCCGGGACTTCCGATGAAATTCACGACTCCACCTACAATCAGCAGTTAATTTTGTACGCAGTCAGCGGGGAGAAAGTTTGCCGAGGAGAAATATCGAAGAATAAGACCCGCGATCGTACCAAAGGACCGAAAAGGAAGGAAGACATGCCGCACCACGCAGATGAAATAAAGCGTCGCCCATAAAACACCACGACCCAAAACGAAGAATACCACAATCCAACAATCCAGAACAAAAGAAACCATGTTAATGCAGCACAAGCGTACGGCAAGCAAAGAGTCACCCGCGAGAACAAGATAAAGAAGAAAGTCTCTATCTCCAGAAAGCATATGGTTCAGCGCTTAACACGTCGGCCCAGAAAATGAAAAACTCCTGAAATGGAACCGGCATAAAATGGGGAAAATAACACCGGCAGAAATGAAGTTTGTGATGCTGCGGCGAAAGAGCCCATATGTAAAATCCCTCGCTATCAAGAACGAATGGCGAATCAAAGCAATGGGGAAGACGAACAAATAGAAGAAATCCAGCAACGTAATGCGTAAAATACAAATGTAAAAACGGTGCATTAAAGTGGGTTCCGAAGACAGCAAGAACAGAACATAAGACAACACAAATCACACAACCGTGAATAAAAAGAAATGAAACCACCGCAATGATGAAAATACTCATGCATTATTCATGAAAATACACATCAACCAAATAAAAACCGACACAAAATCCCCTTAAATAAATGCACAAGAAAAATATGAAAAATCGAATCAACATGGGGAAAAACGTAAAGATCGCCATTACAGCGGGCAGACGACATCCAAAAACGACACCAGTAAAAGAAAAATTCAAACCACCATGGAAAACAAAATCTATAAGATCACGCATTACGCAGGAAAAGCAAATTATCAAAAATGGTGCGAACGCATTTGTGCCACATACTAACCCAACGGCGATTGTTCTCATTTACAAATTACGGCATCAACATCCGAGTTGCAGCGCAAAGCGAGTGTCGAACAAGATCAGCAGCACGTCGGTTAAAACTAAAAGCAAAGGACAAATCAAGGAGGAAGGAGCAAAGACTCTATATTATCAAAGTCAGCCACGGGAAACGTCATGCAAATGGGTGGCAGACGCTGACGCAATGCACCGCATTACGTACAGCGGCGATCACCGTTATCGAGTAAGCGCAGGGGTCCTTCAATGGACGAGTCAGCAATTAAATATCCGTCGAAATAATGAAAACAACAAGCGGCACAAAATAAAAAACGACGATAACGATAAACCGCACAAATGGTTCATCAGTTCAGACATCGGCGATGCACAGAGCCAGTCGCGTCCGCAACACCGACGCAGCTGACGGCTGTTGAAACCCACAGTCGAAGCACGGTGCCAGCAAACAACGCAAGAAAAGGTTCACGAGACGCAGCAAGAGCAAACAACTAATAGTCACAATGAAAAGTCAATTATCTAAAGACACAGCGAGACCGGGTACGTTGTCATGGCAACACGACAAGAAACAGCAGCAACATTTCCCGCATTAGCATGCCACGGGGCCGACAAACGCTATCGTAAGGTGTCGCACCGGCTCATAAGACATCGCGATGGTACACGCAAATTACTAATAAACTTACGCCAGCACCACAGCATAAGAGTGGGGCCGTAATTAAAAATCCGAAGGAAGCACAATGGTTCACTGTACCGGTGCGCACAAGCACCCTTAGTTGAAGAAAGGCTGAATGATCCGCCGACAGCCATTTCAAGCAAAATCCCCATTGAGCGTTAACATTGACAAATCTTCAACAAATGCAATTCACTGAGCTGTATCTACCAGTTCCATCGTCATCGGGTCGAAAACAATGAGATTACCGCGCTCAGAAGCAATATCATAGGCTTAAACGACACTGAACACAACGCAGAAAATCGAATCGGTTTGATATGATGCCGGGCAAAAGCAAAAGAATTACGACGAGCACAAGTGATGCGCAAATCGAAACAAAATCAATACAATAACAGGACGAAATCGAAAATCGAAAACTACTGAACAAAGAAAAGAAGCTAAACATGGCAGGTCTACGTGCATGTGCTGCCGTAATATACGGTGGCAAAGAAGATAAGTTTTACTGCAGAGACAAGGATTAAATCTTCATCAGCAAGTTATTCATATTTTCGCATTACCGCCCTACTGATTATAGCAGGTTAAGAAGAAAATGACTAAAGCTGCCGCTAAACAACAACAAAGAAAGAGATGAAAGTCACCAAAGCCGTGACGCCATTTATTCCCCGATGATGCGTTCACCATAGCTGCTGATCGATTGCCAATCGTCTATCAAGATTCACTGAATTTGGCGGCACCAAGACGAGTTATCGCATCGGTTCCAGAACACGAAATAAGGTAAACATGGTTCCATTGAATCCATTGATCCGTTAACTACGAAAATAAGCGGAAATGAAAGCTAACAAAAGAACGCAAAAATTGCCAGTTAATGCCATTCAACACGGAATGGAAAAGCCTAAAACGACAGGTCAAAGAGCAGAGTAACGGCATAGCCCATTTGCTCAGTTATCCTGCACCGAAAGACAAAGAATGGAGCCGGTCGCAGTTATCCAGAAGTCAGATGCCGATGCCCACAAAAACGTTCATGGTTCTGTACTGGAAGCGTTACCCATCTCCAAGATATAGCGCAATGCCAGCAAAA
Organism: Isoetes taiwanensis; assembly: GCA_021234155.1. Classification (NCBI taxonomy): domain Eukaryota; kingdom Viridiplantae; phylum Streptophyta; class Lycopodiopsida; order Isoetales; family Isoetaceae; genus Isoetes; species Isoetes taiwanensis. Next base: position 19,070,612 of record JAJEKV010000016.1, on the reverse strand, counting down.
ATGAAAGATTTCTAAAGAGAGAAATTCTGGCGTGATCCCACCCAACGCGATTTAAAGCCGATGATAGCAATAAAAGTGAAATACCACCGTGACGCACAAACAGACCGAGCCGCTGTGGAGGTTCAGCCGGTGAGCATCGCTGAAAGGAACAGAGAAGATCAGAGGAGCATATCCGAAAGCCACCGGTAGATCCTCTGATAAAACCTTTCCACCCAGACGAGATCACCGGAACAACAAATACCACGTCGATTGAACGAAAATAAGCCAGCAACAAAAACGAACGCACGAACAAGAGAAAGTTCCACGTGAAATAGAATCAGTTAGTCGCACGCCACCTGATGCAAAGAAAAAGCTCAAGGCAAAGACATTAAACGTTTGACGTACAATGTTTAACCCGCTAAGCAAGCGAAAGACAACAGTTGTGATAGGTGCCGATTAGAGGAACTAAAAGCCAGGGAAAGCGAAAGGTCGGAAGGGAGCAGCTGAGGGAAGTTGAAGACGCCGATGAATCAAAAATGAGTGCTGCCTAATATAGTCTCAATGGCGACCGATGCGGGATTAAAAACCACGATGCATCTAAAAATCTTGATCATCGGCAGCCGAAGAAGTCAATAAAAGGCATTACTTAAAACTACGGCACTACTGTGGTTATCTAGATTAGACACAGTACGGGCAATCTGGATTGATTATCCCGCTACTTGCACTAATTTCTGATTCTATTCAAAACCTTCACTATGCTTGTAAAACCGAGCACGATGAAGAAAAGAGATTTACAGTTGAGTTGCATCTAATAAAGTCAAGATCTGCCCAGATAGCACTCGCAGCCTAGATGAACATTCTCTTACTGTAGATAACACTAATAATCCATGGGCCATTCAAAGCGTTCAAAACGCTATCTCTGATTAATGATCGTAACGGAAATCGGTGAGCGAAGCTGGTCATCGGCACGTTATCATTGAACTTTGGACGTCAGTAAATTTGCAAATGAGCCGTACTATAATGCAAGGCTCGATTTTGAAGCAAAGCTGGGAAAGATTACAAAACAAGATTCTCATTCAGATGATACCACAGCTTTCTACCAGAATGCCGGGTGCGCATAAAACACCATGGGTAGCACTACAGTCTGCTCGGTCGCCTTTGTTCCGTCAACATACAAACCGAAAGCTATCAGTTACCGGCAGTTCATCGTCATCGTAAGATGGCCCCAAACACGCATATTTCGTCGTCTTCGATGATCACCTAACCAGAAATAATGACCTTCGGTGGTCACTTCCAAGGTAAATTGCGTAATGCAGCAAAACCGAAAAGAGCAATGCGCAGCAATCAATGGTAGTCTTCATCAATCAGGATTCCATTCTGTCGAATTGCACCACATTCATTCAACGACCAGTGCATCTAACTAACGAAAGAAAGTCTTCACGGATGGAGTGGACGATGAATAAATAAACGGGGTACGCCGCAGAAAGGAAAGAGGGGTTGCTCAAGAGTTTTACTGAGACATTACGCATCTTCATCCATATCATAATCTACGTGAGTATGGAAGCTTCGCGCCGATATACTTCTTTTATTCATATGCCACCGACATCTCTTTTCAAAAAGGATTAAAGAATTTTATTTTGGCAGGCGTCTTTTCACGCTGAAGCTATACAGAAATAGCAAGGTTGAGCGTGACTATAAAGCCGGGGATTGTTCATTTATGAAAAAATACGGATCCACCCAAGTGACCAACTTATTTTGAAGTTTGAGATTGTTATATTCAATTTTGATTATAATATCTCGCTGATTTATGATTCAATAAACGTGCCACTATCCTTCATAATTTTCGATATGACGGTAAAGTTGTATATTTATACACCGTGATTTTGCGATTTAACATGTTCTGGTCAGGGCTAATGTTAATATAAATTGCTGGTCCAGTCGCGGAAATCAAGAATGAGGAGATATTAACAAATTAATACGCAGCTGGTAAACATGAGAAAAGCCTCTCGTGCATATAAATGCTGATCAACTTTTTGTAATTTAAATATTAACTTGTAAGCATAATAGATATTGCCTGGTCTGCCAGTTGCTTTTGGGGATACTGGAGATGTTAATCAACGATGATTAAAATTTTTCGGGGATTCGCTAAACTAATTTTGCATAGCTTGCTCAAAGCCGCAGTTTTTGAATGCTTCCTTTTAATATGTAATTGGTTTTGTTTTCTCATCTGTTAGTAGAAAGCCACGAGAGGAGAAACGCACCATTGCACACCATTCAGCCTTGCTTTTGTGTATCTTCCTCGTCAGCTGGGGCAAGGAAGTTCCATGGTTTAATGCCGTGGAAACTTTGTTCGCCAAAGCATAAGGTATCTAGGAGAAACGAAAAATTTCATTTAAGGCATCACGTTACGCTTAAATTTAATAAATAATAAACTTACTCTCTTCTCAAAAGGAAGATTAACTAAACAGCATTGGCAGGAAGATGATCCTACAACTTGGCATGACACGCTATTGTCCACGTAAAATAACAAAACAAATCTAATTAAGGAGTCTCATATCATGAAATTTTTATGTTTTGAACTAATTTGAGAAGTCACTTGTGTTTAAGTGCAATGTAAAACACTCTGAATTTACTTTGATTTAATTAGCAAATCTAATTAAAGTGCATTAATGAAATTTTATGTTTTTGAACTAATTTGAAGTCCTTGTGTTTTAAGTGCAATGTAAAACACGGTGAATTCTTCCTTTGATTTAATTTTATTTTTTGTTTTCTAAGCGAATCATTCAAGTATTGACTTGCAATGGAAAATTAGTGTCGAGATCGGAGTTGTCGAGATTGAATAATCACTTCCTTGATATGCAAGGTTTTATCATGTAGTCAACCACACGTTAAAATTTAATAAACGAGCTACATCTTTAATGGTGGGTTGGTATTCTACAAGTTGCTCGTACATATAATTCTAGACTTTGGTTAGCCCTTTTATTCCGTTTGGATTGTATGTCCCTTTTCCTTTTTATTGGTAGTTTTATTATTTATTAAATTTAAGCGTAACGTGATGCCTTAAATGAAATTTTTCGTTTCTCCTAGATACCTTATGCTTGCTTGAACAAAGTTTCCCGCAGCATTAAACCCATGGAACATTCCCCTTGCCCCAGCTGACGGGAAGATACACAAAAAAGCAAGCTAGATAATTATGCAATAGTGCATTTCTCCTCTCGGTAGCTTTCTACAAGCAGATGAAACAAAGCCGAATTTTATATTAAAGGGAAAGTTGGTTCTGTTTACATTTCCAAAACTTGCAGCTTTATGGGCATTGTAACTGCAGAAAGCTCACTGCCTTAAGATAGACCAAAACTATGGTTTATGCCGAAGTCACCTGCAAGAGGCACTTGTCAATGTGTTGATTAACTATATCTCCACCCAGGTCCCCAAAGAAAGCCTTTGAACAGATTGGGCAATGTCCTGTCATCACTGCATCTTTAATAAACACAAGTTCGAAGCTATTTAAGAATTACACAAAAAAGTTGAATGTCAACATTTTTTTCTTCGCTAATAATAATACCTGGGAATTGGCTTCTATAACTTCTCATGTTTACTATGCATGTGGACTGTTGAAGCAATATCTCCTCACTGCAGACACCCACACATTTTAGTTAGCAATTTATAATATTAGCATTGAAACATATTGGGGAGCATGTTAAATCACTTAAAAATCTGGTGTAAATTGCCATCTAAGGTTCTCTACAACTTTACAAGATGTGTATATGAAAAATTAGATTAGCTACTAGAGGATAGGCCTAGTAACGTTTATTGGAATCCTCGTATCAAGCAGGATAAAAGGCAGGGTTATAGTAAATAAAAAATTAGATATAACAATCTCAAACTTCAAAATAAGTTGGTCACTTAGGTCTACAAAAGTCCATGACTGCTTTTTCTCTATAAATGAAACAATCCCAACTTTATAGATCACACTCAATATCTTGCTATTTCATAACATTGCCAACAACACAGCCTAAGAAAAAGAATACTTCACTTATAAAATAAGAATTCTTTATCCCTTTTTTTTTTTTTTAGAAAAAGGGAATGTCGAAACAATTACAATATGATAAAAAGGAAGATGCAATATATCAGCACCTATGAAGCTTCCATACTTCACATGGGTTACAACATGACCATGGATGAATGCATATCTCTCAATAAAATCTACAAAACAACTCCCATCTTTCCCTTTCCTTACAAAGCCTCTGGCGTGCCTTTTTGCTAGTTCGTTTATTTATTTTCATACGTCCCACTCCATCCATTGCAAGACTTGCACTCGTTATTGGCAGTTTAAGGTCACATAAGATAAATTTTACGTCGACAAATTTTGAACTCTTAGATAGTAATTTTTAATTCACGGCCTGAGAAATTAAGTCGATCCATTATGGTGTCTGGAGACTATTATTGTTCTACCTGTTCTCTTTTTCTTGATTTTGCCTGTCATTTTTTGCAATTTGCCTTAGGTATTTTTTGTGGTCTGAGAGGTCATTATTTCTAGTTCGTGGTCATCAAGAAGATTGACAAAGAGCTATCAGTGATTTGGTTATCCTGCAATGACAGAATGGGACCTGCCTATGTGCTTGTGCTTCTGTAAACTCTGGTTTGGTATATTGATTGGAACAAAAGGCATCCAGAGAACAGTACTTGGATTTGGTAAGTACTTCTATCGTGTTTTGCACTAGCCTGGTCTACACAACATTCTAAGCTAAATATCTTAGAACATCATCTAGATAGAATCTTATTTTGTAATCCTTTTCCAACTGCTTAAATCGGAGATTGCCTTGCATTATATAGCTGACAACTTCATTTGCACAAATTTGCAACATTCCAAGAGATTCCAATGTCTTTGTCTGTGTGACCAAGCTCATTTTGCTCCTCAGGTTTGTTCTGATCATTAATCCAAGAATATATAGATTTTGAACACTTTGGATAAGCTATGGATTGTGGGTGTCCATATATCTACAATGGAAAGTGGTTCATCTAAACACGAAAGTGGTTTATCTGGACAGTCTTGATTACAAGCTCAAATTATAAGTTTTTTTTATTGTTTTCCTTCGATCTGGCTCAACTCTTGCTCAAATCTCTTCTTTTCTTCATCGATATGAGGTTTTACAAGAACGCAAGGCAATTTGGAAGGTTTTGGAATCGAATCAAGTCGTCTACTAAGTCGCAAGGATAATCAATCCAAAGATTTGACCACCGGGGCACCATCACCTTGCTCAATTTCGTATGTCGTTTAGCCGAACAATCTAGATAACCACTACTTGGTGTAGATATACGGGCGGCCATGGACTAAAGTATGTACCTTTTTTTTATTGATAACTTTCTTCTGAGATTTTTTTAATTCTTTTGCCATTGTCCAAAAGGATTTTTTTCGTACATCGTTTAGCTAGACAATCCCATCGATCCGAGCCATCGGATCGCCATTCTGGGAAGGGACGAGCGCCTATATTAGGCCTTTTCCATTTTTAGCTCGGTTATCGGCGTCTTCTTCACAGTAGCTCTTCTTCTCCTCTCGTGGCTTCCTCCCTTCCATTGCTTCCCTCCCTAGCTTCTCCCTTCCATTGCTTCCTTCCCTAGCTTTTCACCGCTTTTACAACCGATTCCCTCTAGCAATCAGCACCCTCTTCATCCTATTCATCCTTAGCTTGTTATGCTTCTTCCTTGCCATCACCACCGTTTTTTTTGCAGTTCGGCTCCATTTATTTTTCTGAGGAATGCGCTTGTTTTGTGGCTCTTTTTGCCTTGGGCTTTTTTCTTTGCATGCGTGGATCTTGATGGCATTACAGCAACCTCTTCCACGATTTCGATTCTTCTGCAGTTCACCTTCACATTGGAACTCTCTTGATTCATTCGATTTCGTTTTTGCTCGCTTTTTTTGGGGTTTTGTTGCTAACCAATTTTGCGCTTCAATCCGACTCGAGGTGGAGCATGGGCTTTGAGGAGTTGTTGAGGGCATCCATTTTTTGCCCGTGATCTATGTTTCGTCCTCTGTTGGAGGGATTTGTCTTTATGCAGGGATCCTCCGGGCTTTTCCAGTTCTTTCTCTCCTCCTCCCAATCTCGGCCACTGTCTCCTGTGCTTTCACTGTCTCCCCGTGTTTTCTTTCAACGCCTGGCCCGGCATCGGATCTGTTTGCATGCATCCGATTACCTGGTAAATCCGGTCTGACACTGGTATTTCCTTTTTTCACTTGGCCCACTGCGACCCGAATTGGGATGCATATCATCGGCTTTTCATCAACATTCCGTAAGTTCCTTTGATCCGTGTCCTTTTTCTCCACCAAATTTCCTCTCTTTTAGAAATCTTTCATGCTTTTTAGCCTGCAGCAGCGCCTATAATCTTCAGATCTGGTCTTTGCTTCCAAGTCTCTTTAGAACCATGAACATAGGTTGTTTTTGTCGGCATCTGACATCTGTTTCTAGGATCTTCTTACAGTAGCTCCATTTCTTTTATCCTTTTCAGTTTTCGGATTAGCCAACTAGCAGCAAATCGATTTCTTCTGCATTCACATTGGTTATTTTCCTCTCTTTGAAGCCCTGCAGAATCGTTTTTTCGGCTTTTTCCATTCCATGTTGGAATGCCGTTGTTTCACCGCATATAGCCTCTTTAGCTCGAATTTTTTACAGTTCTTTTGTTATCTTTTCATTTCCACTTATTTTCATCGTAGTTATTCCTGGGTCAATCGTTCTAATCAGATTATGTTTTGCAATGTCACTTATTTTTCATGTTCTAGATTCAATGCAATGTAATGTGCTTGGTTTTACGCCTTAGGTTCAATTAGTCACCAAAGGCCGGGTTGGCAATCACCCAATCAGATAGGAATTGGACACATCGGGAATCTTGCAGGGATCGTGATGGCTCGATCTGGAAGCTGGACTGAACTCGATTGATCGGCATCCAATCTCTTCTTGTTGTTGTTCCTATCTGAGCCAGCCGCTTTACATGCCGTCGCAGCCTCTTCCTGTAAGATTTTTTCTTCAGTAGTTACCATGTTTTCGCCTTTATATAATCAATCGGGTAATTTTAATGCAATATAGTGCTTTATCTGCTTGGTGAGGTTGTTTGTCTGCAATCCTATAGATTCAGGTTCGATTCTTGTCTCCTGCAATTGTAAACTTATCTTTTTCTTTGCCCTCGTATATATTGCAACCTTTGCCATCGTGCATGTTTAGGGTACTTCTTTTCCTGCAGTATTAGTTTTTCGATTTTCCAGGTTTGTCACGGGCATATTGGTGCTATTGGTTTTTGTTTCCGGTTTGCCATCACACAGCATATCGGTCATAGTTTTTCTTTTGCTTTTGCACATCCTTATCGTGATCGGGCTATGGTTTTCCTAATTGTGATAGTCTTATGCAGGTCCATCTGGTGTGCTATCTCGTTGTTTAAATATGATATTGCTTCTAGACTGGTGGATATCATCTCATTGTTTTCATTATTGTTGATCGACTTGGGTAGATGTCTATCAATTGGGTGCATTTGTTGGCTTGCCCTTGGGCTGGGGTTAGTCTCCGGTTTCGAAGTTTGTCAAAGTATTCTTTATGTCGGAGTTTTTGCTTAAGGGTATGTCGACAGTTTTTTGTTCGATCATTTTCTACGTCAAAGTCCTGTTGTAGCATTTCTTCCAACTATCGTTTTTTATAGGATTATTCTTGTGCATGACACCAGGCAATTTCTTCTCGCTTTACGGGCATCCATGGAGTGATTGCCTCGTTATTTGTGCTTCTAGCATTATTTGGGATTTTCGGAGTACATTTACTCTTATGTATGGTGCTTTGGCATGGTTTTTAATTAGTAATTTGCAGTGTGTTTTCTATGCGATGTCTTTTTGCAAGTATAAATTGTTTTTGACTTATACATTGCGTTTGGTCATTTGTGGCATGCTAATCTGGGAAATGGTATACTTGATTTCTTATCTGGTGTTTGCCCATATTAGCTTATTTTGGTCCTCATATTAATCTTTGAATAATTATTTTCATTGTGATATTAGTTGTTGCTCTTATACTTTACGTCTCATTGGATACTTACGCACATTCATTTTTCTACACGTTGTTTTGCTTGCTCATTCGCATATTTCTATGGGTTTCTTCGCCTTGATCAATACGTCGAGTTGATTTTGGACCGCATTTCTTCTATGCATGTCCTCGATATCAATTTTTGCATCTGGACTTATGCCTGGTTTTCCATTCGGTGGGCATTTAATTGCAGTTTATCTTATCATTATACGTCATTTTGGTTTTGGTACCCTTGACATTGATGTGGTTGACGTTGTTTTTGCGCTAATGCGGTGTTATTTTTGCGGCATTTTTCCTTGCCCGAGATGGCTCCTCAGTCTTAGTTTAATTGCACTTTGATTTGTCCTTGGCTCGTCCATTAGAAGAGGACCCCTTTTTTGCACCTCCGGAGATGGCGTTGACTGATCACCACCTTTATACATCGCATCTGAATGCATTGCATCCAGCGGCTGGCAATGCCTTACAGGTTGCACGGGCGGACATTGACTGGCCTGTGGAATACTTCCGAGTGCTTTGCCTTTATGCCTCCTTTATCACGGTTGTATGTTCCTTTTTACCTTTTTCGTTTTGGTTGCCCAGATGCTTCATTTATACGTAGCCTGATCTTATCAATTTTGTGTTTTCCTATGGTTGTTTCCGATTTTTTCCTTTGCACTTGTGTTTTCTATCGGATGTTGATGCCGCTAGGAGATTTTGTAATGGGGTGTCTCGATTGGGTTGTGTATATCTTTTCATCTGTTCCTTTTTCCATTTTGGTTTTAGTTGCCATGAGGTTGCTTTCTATGTCGCATGATCTTATAAATTTTATGTTTTCCCATGGTGGTTTCGGATTTTTTCTCTTTTGCAATTGTGTTTTTCTTTTGGATGTCGATGCAACTATTTATATGTCGCCTGATCTTACGTTTTCCCATGGTGGTTTCGGATTTTTCTCTTTTGCAATTGTGTTTTTCTCTTGGATGTCGATGCAACTAGGGGATTTTGTAATCGGGTTTTTAATTTGGTTGTGTATATTTTCCTATGGTCTTCTCATGGGTGGTACCCTGTATTACCGTGGTTTCATTTCTTTTTATTCCCTGGATTGTGTGTTTGATGTTGTCACCTATGTCGTTTACGATTTCTTGCCGCCTTTGTGCTCGGTTGCACTTTGTCTGTTTTTACATTTATGCATTTTACACATTACGATGCCTAGTTTCTTCTTCTTCATCTTATTGCTTTGGTTCTTGATCATTATTCGGTGTTCTTGATCTCTAGCGGGATTGCATCTATGTGGGCCTCATTTTATTCACCCTATGCATCTCCTCGCTTGTTTTTCTTCTCGTGTTGTTTTCCCATTTTATGCATCTGGGACATTTCATGGGTTTTCATTTTTCCTGTTATTGTCTCTGCGGCGTATTTTGTCTGCGTCCTATGCCCAGTGTATGCCGCTTCCACACTTTCCTAGGATAAGTTTTCTTCTTTATCTTATTCCTCCTTGGAGCCTTGTCTTGCTACCGGCTGCATTTTTACTTATGCATTAACATGGTTTTCTTTTCTTCTCGTTGTTGTCTTTCTCGTTCGCCTGCTTGGGGTGTCTTCTTCGACTCGTCATCGTGGAGGACTTGTTTTATGGAGGCGACCTTTTTCTTCATCTCGTAGCTGGCGTGCTTTTCTTTCCATTGTTTTTGTTCTCTAATGTCCTTCCTTTTTTGAGTCAGCGAGCTGATGCCATCTATTGCGGGCCAGGCTCTTCTCCCTCCCGGCTTTCTCCCCCCCACGGCTTTCGTCGTCTTCGCTGGTTATCGTCGTCATCGCCCGCAATTTCATCAAATTTTCAACTTCCCTCTCCGCCATTTTACCTTTTTGGCTCGTCAGTCTACCTCCCGTCGGGCTCGCCCCCCTCGTACCTTGTTTCCTCTCGTGCCTCGGCATATGCGCTCTTTTTGTTCTCCGCCAGCGCATCCCGCGGTTTCTTTTCCCTCTCGGCCCGCCTTTGCTCTCGTCGTATTTTCCTTTGCCGGCTTTTTTGCGCATCTCGAACCTGCCCTCAATTGGCGTGGCCGTGGGTGGTCCTCGTCTTCTCACACTCGCTTCGTGGTGTCGCGACTCTACTCAACCTCGCCATGTTTCTCGTCCAGATCTTTATATCTATGCATTTTTTACATTCCTATCGTTAGGTTTTTTCCTCTTTGCCTTATTCTCTCGGTTCCTTGTTATTTTCCTTCTTATTTATCGTTCTTGTTTATTCTTTTTGGGGATCCATGTTGAAGGGTTCCTTTGTTGACTTATCTCCATCTAGATATATTGGCCACAGGTTTGGAGGGAATCATAGCCACATTCTTGGACTTCAGTCCGTAGCCACATTCACAAACTTCGGTCCGTAATCTGTATTCAAATAAGACACTTATCCGCGGACATAAGTCCGTGATTTGCATTCATTTCATATGTGCATTGTACGTATTAACGTGGTTTGTTTTGTCATCGCCTTGTTGCCGTTCTCGTTGGCATGCCAGGGTGCTTCCTTCGATTCGTCATCGTGGGGGCGTCCCTTTCTTTTCATTGTTTTTGTTCTCTAATGTCCTTCCTTTTTTCAGGTCATTGCGCTGATGCCATCCAGCCGGGGCGCTTCCTTTGATTCGTCATCGTGGCGGCGTGCTTTTCTTTTCATTGTTTTTTTCTCTAATGTCCTTTCCTGTTTCAGGTCATTGAGCTGATGTCGTCCGTAGCAGGGCCTGGCGCTTCCGGTTCTTCTTCTTCAGCTTCGTTTTTCCCCCCGACTTCGCTTCGCTTCTATTTGGTTCGTCGTCAGCGTGTAGCTTCCTTCTCGCTTAACGATTCTTGGATCTGGTTTACTTTCTCTCCCGGCGGCTTACCGTCATTATTATGCCCCATCAGCGTCGCCCGACCTTATTTCTACGGTTCCTATTATCTCCTCGATACTCCGTCCGACGGCCCTCTTTTTCATTCCTCTCCTTTCTCTCTGCGTCCTTTATCCTATCCGACTACTCGGGGGTGGTGGCGGGAGTGTCTTCTTGCTATCGGCTTAAGCTGGAGGTTTCGCAGTGACTAGGCTTATAGTTGAGGAAGTCCTTTGGTAGTCGGCGGTTTGTGTCTCATGAGTCCCTTCCCGAATCCCATCGATCCGAGCCATCGGATCGCCATTCCCTGCGGAAGGGACTTCATATTGGCCTTTTCCATTTTAGCTCGGTTATCGGCGTCTTCTCACAGCAGCTCTTCTTCTCCTCTCGTGGCTTCCCTCCCTTCCCGCCACTGGCGGCGGTGCGCATGAGTCTTTTTCATTTGTATTTTTTGTTGTTCGTGCCTCTTTGTTGTTCTCCATCTGTGAGTCTTGCTATTCTTATGTCTCTGTTCCATCGCCTCCTGCTGTGTTGTTCTCCACCTGCCGGTGATGCTATTTATTTCCACCTCGAGGGTGATGCATATTTTTACATAATGGTTCTCCACCCGCTGGGTGATGCTTTATGCTGTTTATTTCCACCTCGAGGGTGATGCATATTTTTACATAATGGTTCTCCACCCGCTGGGTGATGCTATCTTTTCTGTTATGTTCTTTTTCCTCCGTTTTTCATTTTCGGACTTTCTTGGTGCGGTTTGTCTTTGTTTGTTTTCTCGACCATTTACGGGTGTTCTTTTTGGGAGTTTTGTTGGTATTGCTTTGCGAGGATTCGCCCGTTTTCCCCGTCTGGCGGGGTCTGTTTCTATTTTTGTTAAGCCATCACCCCTCTCCTTCCGGTTCTCCATGGACATTCGGGGCGCTTTCGCGCTTCTTTGGGTCGTGGTGCTCTATTTTGCGTTAAGCCATCAACTCGTTTCTCTCCGTTCTCCGGGCAACACATTCCGGGTTGTTGGCGACCATTTCTCATTAGGGTTTTCCTCGAAACCCGAAAGGGCGGGGTTTTTTATCCCGATGAGAAGTTGTCGCCATTACCCTTTTATTTTGCCTTGGCACATTTCTTTTTAGGGGGTAGTCCGATATTGTTCCTATGGTCGGCTATCCCCTCTCTCTCTCCCCTCTCTCTCTCCCTAGTTTTCCACACATTGTATACTGCTGCTGTGATGAATGACAAGCCTATCTATCGGCCGGTTTTGTGTCTCTCGCGAGTCCCTTCCCAGAATCCAGATAAACCACCATTTTTTTTCTAGAAAACCACAACTTGGTGTAGATATACGGGCATTCATGCACAAAGGTCACTAAGTATATACTTTTTTTTTATTGGTAATTTTCTTCTCAAATTTCTTTGATTCTTTTGCCATCGTCTGAGAGGGTTTTTTTAAGACTTTGTGCTGTAGAGGGCAGACAAGACTGATTATGAAAAGCATTTTAGCTTTATGCAACTATGTTACCATTAATTACAGCCTCTATATGCCATAATAGATCCTTTGATATGTTCTATGTAACCTTTAAAAAGTACCATAATATTCTCTGAAATGAACCCGGGCTAATATTCTCTTCATTATATACCTTGTAAGATTGAAGAATTGATATTCTTGTCCGTTGTTACTTCAGGATCACAACATTCCTTGTCTGTTGCTCATGCCATGGAAGAATAACCACCAGAGCAACATGATTTAATGGCCACTTTTGGAGAAGAAAGAGCAGTATCTTTTATTGTCTTCTACCACACCATGTACATATCCAAATCGAACAGGTAGATGATCATCCTAAAACAAGAGTAAGGTGAATGCAACTAGCTAATGATTTCACATAGAGATAACTTAAATATGGTACCATCTACCGGAAGTGAAGGATTGAAAACGTTGATGATGACGACATAATTATATGCGAAGAAATCTTATAGATATAAATATTTGGTTTATATCTGATTTACAATACAATCCACCAATTTATCATAGAGCTTGATATAATTATATGATGTGCAAGCTAACTTCTTTTTTGAATCTAAGAGTTCGAAGCTTTTCTTAAAGCATGGCCATGGATAACTTACCAAAAGAAGCCCAGAGCTGCACTTATAAAATGACTTTGATTAGAGCTCCCCACTTTTCTTATTAGAGTGTCAAGTAGATTAATGCTTCTTGTACCTTACCTTCTTAATAAGAGTGATTTGCTTAGCTTCACTACAAGCCTCGATTTTAGAATTGACTATTGCATAGTTTGATTTTGGCTGAAAATCTTTTATGTTGAAATATTTGATTAATCCAAAGCTTTCTGGCAGGCCTGCTAGGTAATCTATAGATGAGTACGTGAAAAGAGCATCAATTTCACCTATAAAAGTATAGCCAGCTGACTGCCATAGTTTTATACCATTATAAATTATCGTATCACGTGAGGAAAGAAAATTTAGAATTTGTCATCCAGTTTGATTGACTCTTGGTGTATGCTTATTCGTGCATATTTCTCCACATGTTGTTCTGTTAATAGGTTATCTAGTTCACCATCTACAAAGACTTTACTGATTGGAGATTTCCTGTCCACCCATTTAAGTCTCCTATGATCAAAACATCACAATCACGTTTCCATCTATTAATGCACACTTCGAGCTGGCAAGTGTTCCAGTTTGCAGATGGTAATACGAAGGTAGGATATAGCAGCCTACAATGATCAGATCTTTATTTGCATTAACCAGAGATGCTTTTATCTGAACTGCCACATATCTTTATCCTCCTCATCTAAGTATTCAAATTGCAGCTCCTTTCTAAATTTAATTGAGAAGAACAGACTACTCTGCCAGCCATATTGAATATGATTGATACATTCTAAAATTTGGCATCCTGGCATACTGATACTCCCAAGTTTCAAGCAAAAACAAAACATCTACTTCTCTGTTCTCTAATCGTTCTATACTATGTTATACCTCTTGCGATTTTTTTGTGTTCCAATATCGCCAGACACTACGGCAGACCATTGGCATTGCTTAAGCATGCCTTGGATTTTCTATACAACCTTACCTCTAATTTTGACTTGGCCATTCCTATATATTGCCCATTTTCCATCCATTCTGGCTTCTTTCACCTTAAAAGAGCCTCTGGTTGGTCAGGAAGTTGTTGCCATCTTAAGTCCTCGCATATTCTAAACACAGCTCCATTAAGATTAGGGACAGATTTGAGCATCTCAGTCCTTATCGATGCTTGTGGATTCGTCCTGGCTTATTATGCAATAGTACAATGGAATGCACTTTAACATAGGAATATGTAACGAGCCTACTGGATTAACCCTCCAGGTAACCTGAAATCCCATCTAACCTTGCATGAGAATGACAAATTGGTATGCATGAGTTGAATTATGCAATGCTACTAAGAAATCTTGGTAAAGAATTGAATCTTTGTCTTCAAACCCACAGTTTGAAGTACATACGTATTTGAAATATAATTGTATAGCACTCTTGTGGCATATACAAGATAATGATTTGCAGTTTAATATCCATAAGCTCTAGAAATGACAAGACCTTTCTAAAAGCACACAGATTCTCCATAAATTAGAACTACACTCAGTTGTGGCCTTCATGTGCCCTGCTACATTTTGCTACTTCTGAAACTGCTTACAGCATGAGCACACAGGGGTTAGTCTTCAAGACTATGTAGAGGTTTGAGGCATTTATAAAATGGTGGTATAATCAGCAAGAAAAATCTATCGAGCCTCTCGGACTTTACACAACTCCTCTCATCGCCTAGTCAGTTGTACCGGGGAGATATCCTCCTGAACAGAGAAGCTAGTATTCTTCAAATGGCTGTCGTGCTGGAGCACATACAACATGTCCTGAGAGGTGCTGAAGTGCACAACTATATGACGAGGGGTCAGTCCGGTCTCTCTCTGGGCCCCAACTCGCCGGGCTATGGCGATACTAGGCTGCTGAATGTGCATGATATCTGTGAAAAAGTTTGCGGCTTGTTCAACATCTGAGCAAGAGTCTGTTTCAGGTAGCCCCACTATGCGCATATTGAGGCATTTACCTTGCTCGGGAGCATCTATGGATGATGGAATTAGCTCTCCCTGCCTGTGATTATCCGCATCTGGACCTGGAGGTATCTGTACATCGGTCATTATGGTCAGGGAAAAAATTAAGCATTTTTTTTTTTTTTTTCAAAAAATGGTTTGGCTATTTTTCAAAATTTTACAGTATTTTATTATAGTAATTTGGCTAAAGTTATTATTATTATTACATTTATATATATTTGGACTTGGCGAAACTTTTGAATTATGTACTATAAACTTTCACTTGCCATTTTTTTTAACTGGAAAAGGCAAAAAATGTAAATTAAATTCTGTAGCTTTAGATATATTATACTGCAATTACATTTAATAATCAACAATCAAGGAACATACAATAATATTGAAAAACTTTTAACAAAAGCTCACAACATAGCTTATAATGTCCATGGTCTGAACTACATTCAATGCAATCATAAAAATAATTCTTAGACTGAGATGGATCGCCTGAGAATCCATCTATACTAGAAGCCAGAAATGCAATGTTAGCACATAAAATGAACGATAATAATAAGAATCAGAACATCATCATTTTATCCAAATAAATTGTAAGTGCATAATGTCACAACCTTACAATAACCAAGAGATAATCAAAAGACCATGAGAAATCATGAAATAACCATGAGATATTCATAAGCATGTAGTGCCTACTCTGGTTCTATGAAGGCCACTGGGGCTGATCAGGCCCTACAATAAATACGGGTGGAGTAGGCCTCATGTGTCCACACCCTCCTGCCTACGTCCGGCGCTAGGGGAACACTTCCAAGCCATGTAGCACGACGAAGCACCCCCGCTGGGGTGACAATGCCTGATGGCAAGAACAAGAAACAATCGCGAGTCCAAGCTACTGCAAATGGACTCCGGCCCCGGAGAATATGCACTTATGGATCAGTCAAGAACTTAGCATATGCCCCACATGTCAGAGTCTAAACCATGTTTATCATCATATGATCCAAGAATCAAGAGTCATAATTCACATGCATTTCCTATGATTTACC
This sequence comes from Isoetes taiwanensis, assembly GCA_021234155.1. Taxonomy (NCBI): domain Eukaryota; kingdom Viridiplantae; phylum Streptophyta; class Lycopodiopsida; order Isoetales; family Isoetaceae; genus Isoetes; species Isoetes taiwanensis. Next base: position 19,054,638 of record JAJEKV010000016.1, on the reverse strand, counting down.
AGAAACCACATAGAACAATGACAACACTTGCAATGATATCATAGAGAACAGATCATGTTCATATTCTACCACATTATGATGTTAAATATTCAACAAGTACATGCTAACATAATGCAAATGGCATCCAAGCATTTAGAATGTCTAGATACATTATATAAGAGCATATAGAAGGTCTAGCATTTTCTTCCCCCATAGGAAAAGCTTATTCTAGAATGCCATAATATTCTATTCCCTAGTAATCGTGATATCCCTACAATTTACATCAATATAAAGTACAAGGATCACCTAGCAATTACAATATGCTTCCACCAGTATGCCCCCAGAGTCACTCTTGCCATAAGGAGTGAACATTTTGCAGAGTACTCATATGCATTTACAGAATACACATACGCAATTTAGTATGTGAGCATATTTTTCTTACTAATAAATCAATTACGTAGCATAGCATTTTATTTGGCCAACAACAGCTCCATGCCATTGCCATACTTCAAAAGCCTTCATAAACTTCTCTAGGCCGCTTTGGCATATATTACTATCCAACTAGGAGATTAATGTATCTCACATTAACTCCATGGCAGTGCAATTCCATATTATAGTTCATTTTAGCATCTTAACATCAATCTAATCACCAAAGGTACATATACAACTTTATCTATCTTCTAATTTAGCTTCTTGTCTCATGAAGTCGGTGGCGCCTTTCGTGCCCTTGCTAGAACCTTCATGTGGCCCCCATAAGCCATATGATCTCCAAGGTTCCAATTGAGTTCTGGCTTCTCCCAAACAGAACAATATCTATATTGTTGTTGCCAGTACCCCGTTTATACAAGGTCGCCCTAGTATCCACAATCATAAAGACTATTCCTGGACTTCTTACAATAATCTAAGCTTCATTCTTGCTTCCTCTTATATTCCACATGGAAAAAGACATTCAATCCCACATTATCACATTCAAGATCACTCAGATTCCTTTAATACTCTTGATTCAAATCATTAAATCCTGATTCGTTTCTTCAGTAGCAAGAACAATCTAAGCATCCTCTGGTGTAAGCGGCAAACCATCCACCTGAGAACCACTTCAAAGATCGTCCTTTGACTCCTAGCTATTTTCTTTTCAAAATATCCCCTTCTTTCAGCTCCCAGCTCCTGGAAGCAAGCTGTACAAAGAGATACAATGGTGCAGTCAATTCTGACACAGCTTCACTCTTTCTACCATATCTCTCTCTCATATGGACGAGTTTCAACCTTATTAGAATCAATCCGGAAATCTGATTTGAAAAATTTTTCAGCAAAGTAAAAATTACCTGAATTGCATCTCGAGTTGCTGAGATATAATGCTCCAAATTTCGACCAGCAAAACTACCGAAAATTTGCTTCTTCTGCCTCCTTCCAGAAACCCTCATAGAAATTGATGCCCTTTGCTTTTATCACATGAATTTTGTATAAATTTCTCATACATAGTATGTATTTCTCATGTAATGACCAATTAGAATATTCTTAATAATCATCAATAGAATAGAATAGAATAGAATAGAATAGAATAGAATAGAATAGAATAGAATAGAATAGAATAGAATAGAATAGAATAGAATAGAATAGAATAGAATAGAATAGAATAGAATAGAATAGTTTTTTTAACGTCCACAGAGAATAGGAAAATGTAAATTACATGTCTGCTAATGGACCAAGCTCGTTACATTCTCCCCTTCTAAAGTTTACCCCATGTCCTCGTGGGTCGTTCCAAAATAAAAGAGTATCCAATCGATCATAGAATTAAACCTTCATGACCAACTATATAACAACACCAACTTATCACCTCTCTGATCCATAGCTTTAGTCTTTGATTAATTTGAAGCGATAACATATTTTGAAAGTAGTTCCTTTAAGATTAGGGACAGTTTTGAGCATCTCAATCCTTGCCGATGCTTATGGCTTCATCTTGGCTTATTATGCAATAGTCTGATTGGATGCACTTTAACATAGGAATATGGCATTATTTATTGTCTTAGAGCATTATGTTTTACAAGAAATTTATCACGATGACCAAGACTGTCACGAACATGTATTCGGTTTCAAACCGGTGTAATGGGATTCACTATTAATGTCCAACATTGATAATTTGCATAGTGGGATGCTTCAAAGTTGGAACGATGCAAATAATGTGAATGATGCGAAAGGGTCGACTCTTCTATTTCCTTTTTCATATCTTTTAATTTGCACACCAATGTTGTAGGTTTTCTTTGATTGATGTCACGAAGATCATCTATCATAAAACTACTGCAAATATGGTAAAGAGCATTTACTAAACAAATTAGACATTTGTAAGTAGCATACATGCCCCTTTTCGAGTGACACCAACTTTGATTTGCCAAGTCCATTATCCATCATCTACCACATGGCTATATGATGCACTAATGAATGATATTGAAACAGTCGAGGGGAAAGCAAGCAATCTAATCATCTAATTGGTTACATACCTTGGACAAGAGTGGGGGTTCGTGTCTATGTTCTATTTGTATTGTCAAAGTGATTTAGGAGTTTGAGAAGTGGAAGGACATTGTATACAGTCCATTCTCCTCCATTACCTACCACATGCAGTGATCAACTTTCATGGCCTGCACACCCTTAAATAGGTCTCCTCCCCTGCAAAAAGGGAAAAAAAATTATAGCCATTATGAATAAGGGGTGGCATACAAAAAATGCCCTTCCCCTTAAAAGGGCAAAAATTTAAGCAACCTTTAAAATAAGGGCAAGGATTTAAAAAAGTCTTAAAATTCTATTCACATCAATAGCCAAAATGTAAATCGTTTTTCTATATATTATTGTAAAAAAGCAAGAAATTAAAAATCTATAATTACAAGAGCCAATTTTTGAAAAGGAAAAGAAAAAAGAAGAAAAGAAAAGAAAAGAAATTGGAAGGCAACGTTCACTTTTTGCGGTGAGCAGATGGGAAGTTTCTTCTACCTACTACTTTCTTCAACAGCGACATGCCCCATTGATCAAAATCACCAGACATGGACAAAAAATTCAAGAATTAGACTCATCAGCATGCATTCTCAAATCAAATTTCGTTGCTTTGCCAGTGCATCGTGCATAGCATTTGATTCATATGAAAAACCTAGCAGTTTTAGTGCTTGTTTCCAATTCCTTGCATTCCTTTGTATTTTGTTTTCTTTAATGCATTTCTTTCTATTCTTGCTAGTTCTTTGTTGCATTCTTCCATTCTTTATTGTCTGATCAGCAAATTTTACAGCTTGAAATCTCAAAAAAGGGTTTATATTCTCTTTATATTCTGACTATGATATGTTTATAAACATATAAACTGCTATGTTATTTTGAAACGAAAATTACTTTGTTTTCTATAAATGTGTGATTTAATAGACAAATGTTGTTTTATAATGACTTTTGCAGTAAATAAGGGCAGTTTACATTGCACCATAAAATAAAAAGCCTGATAAAATTTTAGCCTTCCCAAAAAAGGCAACTCAAAATATGCCCATAGAAAAAAAAAGTAGGGTCTACCCTTATAAGTTGTCCCCTGACCACATGACTATACCCATGCACTAATGAATGACATTGAAAACACTTTGGTCAGATTCCATTTTTGCAATTCATCATGTTTGTTACAACACAAAAGGAACATTCCTAAAAGAAGGTGTTTGGTATGCTTTCAAAAAGCTCTTTGGCTAAGGTTATTTTGCTATGTCGCATTCCATTCTCATCCATAGCTGGTCCAATTCACTAATATTAGTAACACAAAATATTAGAACATCTTCAAATATTCTCATCTATTTTTTCCCTTCAACCAGGGCCATACAACCTACTTTTATAAGCTGATATCTGTAATATTTACAAATTGAATTGCATAATGGAAAAAAAGAACAAATGCACATGAACAATGTGTGGCTAAGATAGAAACTCACCTTCCAACAATGGCCAAAAACTCGAATGTATCATTTAGTGTGCCCGAGACAAGTTCTCTGTCTTCCCATGAGAACACTATTTTTGCAAGCCCAGAGCTTTGCATCAGAGCTTTGTATCAAACATTTAGTCCCTTATTTTTTATAGGGCTTAAGATAGCAGATCCGACCCTAATCTCCATGACTTCAGGTTGAAGGGAAACTAGAATAACAACATTTATTTGTGCATATAAAATCGATCAATGTCAAAAAACAAATTATATTTGTCGAACCTACTAAGTTATTGAATGTTCACAAGGCACTTGTTTGCCTTGTGCCATTGTGCTTTTCTGTATCATCATTTACAACCTTTTCCTTCCATTCTATCTCACTCGGGTTCTCCATTTAGTAATCTAAAACTTCTGTATACAGGAATGACAATGCCATTCCTGGGATTGAAATGTTGATATAGGAATGGCAAATAGATTGCCACTCCTGTAACGTAGAAGTAACTAAGGTGCAATCCTGTGCCAAGAATGCAAGGTAAAAGAAAGAGAATGCAGGGTAAATGCCAAAAGTGAGGATTGAACCTAAGTTGTTTTTACATTATTAAAATCAAAATATTCCTCACCTTTTATTAAGGTTTTTGGAGAACTCAAGGCATGAGAAAAATAAGACGACTTATAGTTCGTCAGGTAGCGCTTTATGTCCTTTTGAATGCCATCCCCTACCTAATAGACATTATCATACAGCTTCCTAATAAATAGACACGACCATACATCTTCCCAAAATAAGGCATGTGATAAGGCCCTTTTTCCATACTAGTCGTAAAATATGGCTGTCATATACAATATACGACACCATTTGTGACTCCAGGGCTAAAAATGAAACACACAAATTTAAACTTACTTTTCCACTGCATGGTAGTCATAAAATATTACACCACTAAAATACTAGTAGAAAAGCATGAAAAACTAAGACACGTCTTATTTTTAATTATATATTCAAATAAGACTAGGTGTCTTATTTTACGGCGGGGAAAATCCCCCGGAATAAAATAAGACTCCATTTGGTATCAAAACCTATTACGAACCTAAATAAGATATGTCTTAATTTTATAGCGGAAAAGTGATTTACTTTTAATAAAATAGGTGGCCAAACATCATTGGATAAAATATGTGACTTTTAGAGATAAGACTACCATGGAAAAAGGGCCTTATTTAATTTGCATCTAGTAATCACACTCATGATGCCTTATGGCGTTAATATGGATAGCCCTTTCATTACAGGTATTTCCATTCGATGAGGCTTGGATGCCTTTCATGCTGCATCCATGGATACAATAGTAAGATCTCATTTTGCACAGAATAGTCCAATGAATTCCATGAATAATTCAAGCTTACATCCAGCTCATCCACCCCCTGTTTTCCCCAGTAGAATCGAAAAGGATCAGATGCACTGGAAGAATCGAATCTCTTATTAGCAGAGGGCTTCTGCAGCGTCGACTTTGTGGCAAATCGCAAGCTACTGCTTCTGAGAAACTGCAGCGAAATATTGCAAGGGCATCAAAGTGTCGGCAGAGTTTTTAGTGGGTCTATTCATTCCGATCTTAAGCCCATTAAATAAGATCTGTAAGTAAGATGAATCTGGAAGCCATACCCATTTTGACGACAAAAAGCCCAGTATTGCTCTGTGAAATCTGGTGTTTGAAAGAAAAACAACTTTCTTTTACAATAAGAACCTTGGTAGTGAGGACGAACACTCATCGTTTACGGCATGGACTACTAGGGCCAGACGTAGAAGTGTCTTCATAAACTATAGGGGAGGGTGGCCACGCAAGGCGTCGTTGCCATTTAAGAATGTGGAAAATGGCCAGCTCAGATTCGTTAGGGTTCCAATTAGGGCTGTGAAGAAAAAAATTAAGGCTGCGCACAGAGAGACAAAGGCTCGTAGGTAAGTGGTGCCTGTAAGCGACTATTATGAGGCTTGTCCACCACGAGGTATCCCCAAATGTCGTTTATGGCTGCTCGCTTCCTGTGATTTCAGCTCCATAACTTGCTGTGGAGTTGCCCTATTCATTTCAGAGCTTCTAGCTGCAGAAGACACATAATGACTGCTTCTCGCATTATTTGAATGTGAATGGGCATCTATAGACTCCAAATCGATCTTCAACAGGTTTCTTCAAGCCCAAACATCCAGGGTTCTTGATTTAGCATATTGTTTTGAATTTTAGGATTGAAAATACAACAAATGTTTTGTGAATGCCAAGTGATTCTTCAATTGTGGTCAATTTTTTTTTCTTTCCCATTGGGGTGGTTTTTGTTTCAAACAGATTGTTTGTATTTCATATTTTTGCTCCATTTTCTGACCAGCATGCTGCAACTTGTACTTCAGGCACAACAGATGCCACTGCTATTGGCACTCATGGTTCTACAAAAATTTAGGCACAAGAAGAGCCAATTCATTGGCATCAAATGGCTAATGAGTTTTAAATATGAAGGGGGCATTTCAAGAGATGAAGATGGCATTCCTTGTTAATGAATGTAAGGATTTTTTTAAAGGCTTTATTGAATATCTTTTATAGTGCTATGCATGCTAATCATTGTTGTATGACTATACTTAATTCAATTCAAATAGATAACTCTGACGTGTCATAACAGGATTTTATAAACATGAGTTTCTCGTACTTCTAAATGATTATTGAGAGTCGATGCAGGGCTTAGCTCCATGTCGTAATTTAAAACTAATGTCAATAAATTATGCAGGCAAGTTCTTGTATCCATGTTCATTTTCATGCTTTATCAAATTTTTCAGTTATAGAAGTGTACTTGTTAGATTGCACCATCAAAGACATATAATTTTAGCATATTGAAGCCATAGACTGTACTGTTATGTTTCTTCCAATTGTATGCATCATTTTTTGTGACATACAAGTGAAGGATGCCTGCAAAAGTTGAATCCTTTTTATTTGTAACAGCACCAACAATTGTTCCTGACCATGTTGATCCAAAGAGTATACAAGAGCTTCTAACAGGCTTGTTTTTGTGGCCATCCAATTACGGACTTGTCAGTGTGCGCTAATTAGTGCAAAAATTATTTGAAAATGCAGGTTATGATACGATGTGTGTTTGTAGGTGTGTGTGCACCAAGCAGGATCTTGAGTACCATGGTTTCTCAAAAATTCCAAGTCATCTATTGAATTGAAATGTTACTTGAAATCTGAATGTTACTTAAAAGATAAGTTTAGGCATTATTTGTGACACAAAATGTGAGCAAATTTGTATGGCAGCCTTAAATGGCCACCCTGATAGCCTATGTGGCTGCCCCCTCAGCCTTGGTGGTACTTTGGCACATCATAAGTTGAGCTGGGGTTGCCAGCTTAGCATGCAATAAAATTTGCAGCCTGCATGGACATGTTGGGCATGTTTTGGGTGGAAGATTGAATATCCAAGGCATTTGCACTGGTCTAATCCGTTTTTCCTTTAGGCGTTTCCATTGTGAATTCGTGGATCTGCGCTGAGATGATTCACACCACCTCTTTCGCCTTCTGGAGCCTGGCCAGAGGTCGGCGGCAAAAAAACAGGGCACCCCCGTGCATCCTAGCCAGAGAGAGGTCCGGGGCTTCTGTTAAAATTTGGAAGTCGTAAATTTGAAGGCGATTGTTCCGATTGACACGGTTAGAAATCCGATTAGGTTGATAAAGTTTGCACCAACACTGTTCCAAACCCGATAATCGGGCAAAATTCTCTGGGATGAGCTCAGGCTAGGAAATAACCCTCTTGAAACTGTGACTAAAAAAATGTTCAACTCACAGATGCACTTCGAGAACAGTTATCTACACTTTTCAACCCTAGCGAGAGAATTATATACAGGAATGCAGAAAAAGGATAACCGGTTTGTATATCATCAGTTTTAAAGACGTTCACAAGCCCATGTCAAAGTTGAGCATTTAAGCAACCCAAATTCCATCCATGGATGATAACAGTTCTGCAAATCCGAAGTACCCATTTTTCTCCTGTAGAGCATGCGTTGGCTGCTAGCATATTGAGCAAATTTTCCTTGGATGCACTCAATAGAAGCCATATTCTTTGGTCATATGCTTTGATGTACGTCACAAGTTCCTGAAGAAAATAGACATCTAGGCAGCATGTTGAAAGCCAGGGTGAAATGACCACCAAGCAGCGCAGTATGAAAAGAAAACACAACCTGATGCATTGTGATATCTTTGAAAATGACATCACGACCACTAGGACAATTACACGAAGACATTAACCAATCAAGCAACCACAGAACAGAAATAGACAAGGATGCAAGCGAACCTATCCAAAGATTCTATAATAGCTCACACATACAAGCAGAACAAGGGAGAGCTGAATGGAGAATGGAGCATCTGCATGCTTAGCCCCCAGAATAATCAACCTTGTCATTTTGCTTTAGTTAACCTGCAAAATATTATCCTTGGGTCAGCAGCATAGAAAATAATGATAACATATAAATCAAAGTAACAGAATGCAATATTAACTGATTATTTTTTGATGGGGAAGAGCTGCTGCTTCTTGCACTAGGACTGCTGCTTTTGCTCAGAGGCCTGGAACAAATCCCAAAAGCAAAGTTACATTGTTAGGAGGCAAAGTTATACTACTATGAGAAAATTACTGTGCAACAGCATCAACAACGTGGCACAAGACTACAGCACCTCTTAGGACTCCTACTTTTGGAAACCTTCTTTATAACTCTTGCAGGTGATCGCTACAATACATAATAAAACTCTTAGAATAATACCGAGCAAAACAATAACAAAATTTCTTCAGTCTTACCTTCCTAGCTGGACTAGGTGACTCGGATGAATATGAACTGGACTTTGCACGCCTGCCTGGAGAAGCCCTGCCTCTGCAAATATTAATGAACCATAAACATTTGACTTCGCAACAAATAAAAATGGCTTAACATACCTTCGGGGAGGGGACCGAGACCTTGAACGAGAACGCAACGGGCGTCTTGGAGGAGAACGACTGCGTCGGCGGATGGGCGGTGATCTTCGAGGTGGTGATCGCCTTCTTGGAGGTGGTGGAGACCTAAAGACCAAAACATTTAAATAACCTTTGTTCTTGACAAATGTAAATCTTATTATTCAAACATTATGAACCTTCGCCTGTAGTTAACTGGTGATCTTTGACGTCCTACTGGACTTCCTCTGATTCTTCTAGGGGGTGACCTAATGAAAATAGAAGCTCATGTTTAGCCTTAAATAAAAGAATGCTAAAGCAAACAGATTAACTATTTACCTTACAGGAGACCGTCGCCTTCGTCTGAATGGTGAAGGAGATCGCCTACGCAAAGGAGAAGCTGCAGGACGACGTCGAGGTGGAGAGTCGCCACCCCGGCGCCTTGGAGACTCCCCACCACGCCGATGTGGAGAGGCAGATCTTTTGCGTGGCAGAGGTGAATGGGATCGTCGGCGGGGAGCATGTGGAGCTGCATATATTCATCAATTTCATAAAGACATAGTCATCATAATCTAAAACAAATCCATCGGCCCTAAGACAAGGCCAGTAATTTTGATGAAAATGACGCATACATTCACGGCGACGAACAGCTCCACCATCCTTAGCACCATCTCGACCGGGATGATCACGATTTGCCATTTCTCGTTTAGGAGAGGTGACAGCAGCACGTGGTGGAGTTGCAGGTTTTTTCTTAGCCACAAGTATAAATTGTGCGGTAACAAAATTACCATCAATTTGAGCCTAATACATATAAAACCACAATAATCAGATTAAGAGAATCAAATGATAAAAGAAACTCAGTAAAAGTCAAGTCTTTACTCCATCCATATGCTGTTGAGCTTTCTCTGCTTCTCCTCTAGTCTTGAACTCCACATATCCATAACCCTTTGGCAAATTGACCTGTACATTACAGAAATAAGCTACAATATAAATAATCATCAATCAAACCCAAGAGAAATATGATGCTGACTTACAGTTCGATCCATTGCAAGCTCGACATGAACAACATCACCATAGTTGCCTAAGCGTGGACACAACAATTTCCAGCATTCAGAATTTTCACAGTCAATAGGCAAAGCCAATGCATATGCAAAGTAAGAAATTTTATTAACATATAGTACATACCAAATATCTCTCGGAGATGGAACTCATTCACATTACGTGTAAGGGACCCAATGTGAAGAACAGTAGACTCCGGAGAAATAGATCTTGCTTTCCTGAATATAAGTTCAATGCAATGAAACTGAGCATACTTGAGCAAAAATGCGGATAGGATAGTAGCAAAATTAAGACAGTAACTTTACTTACCTAACAGGAGACGTTTTCTTTGTCACAGGTGATGGTGAACGCCTTTTTGCACCAGGTAATGGACTGTTAACCAACGCTAATAGTTACTACATATTACGTGCTTCAGCAGGATAGAAACGTATGTAAAAAGCATACAACTATTCCTCGAAGAACCATTCCATAACTAGAATATTGCTATGGAGTATCTCACTCACGTGATTCATTTCTACATCTATAGAACTCAAAGAAATAAAAGAAAACCAACCTCTTTTTTGGGGGACTACGGCTTCTAGAGCTGGCACTGTCGGAGGCGGAAGAGCTGGACGCAGATCTGGACCTAGAACCAGAGCCACTTGAAGAACCGGAATAAGACGAGGACGCCGAACCTGAGCCCGAAGGAGACCTGCCCTTCGCGGGCTTCGCCATTTCTCTGTCGATCGACGGAACAAAACCCTAAATCATTGAAGACGGCGAAGCAGCAAAGAAGCGAGGGAAAAGACGATGCCCTAACCAGAAACCTTTTAACGATCTTGATTTTAGCATGGCTGTCGAGAAATGCCATACGCCGTTGGATGTAATGCATATGGGAAGAATGTAGTCTAAACAAAATATCTTTAATCATTTGCCGTGTATTTTTTTAATCCTTCCCTTGTTACGTTAGCAAATCCTTTCTATAAAAAAAAATTCAGGAAAAATGTTCTAATTAGAACTAGTTATGATGCCCGGCGTTGCGGGCTTAGTAACAATTTGAAAAGATGTGGATATATAAAGTGATCTCGCCATTTAAAAATTGTTAGATGGGGAATGGGTTTACGTTCAAAAATTCCATGGGCTCTTTCTTTGCTCACATGTAGTTCTGTATAGCTTTGTGTTGGCTTAAGCAGTGTGTGAATCAATACATCTTTGTTGCACAGCCTAAAAGTGGATTCAAAAGAGTATAGTAACATTGCTCGGCGTGGATGGGCTTCACCAAATTGAATGTCGATTGTCCTTTTTCTTTAAGGATGGAGGTTGTCTTATAGTTTTTTGAACTTAAATGTAGTGGCGCATAAATATATTTCTATGCATGTACTATAAGTGAGTGGAAAGATATTGTAGATACACCATGAATCGTTAAAGTTGAGCAAGGATGTCACAATGTTATCATTCCATATATAAAGCAGTATGTTTTCTGTTCTTAAAAAATAGGGAAGTAATTTTTCTGGGCTGAGCACAGCCCTGGCCCTGACACGTATGCGCCCATTGCATTTTTCAATTTCAATAAAATGAAAAATCTTCAGCCCGTCACGTGCCAGAGGAAACTCGCTGCCAGAGGAAACTAGGCTGCAACCATGCCGGATTTGCCCTGTGATTCAGATGGAGTATGTATGGTTTGCAAAATTGTGCCGGATCAAGATGTCTTGCTCTGTGGGAGCTGTTCTAGTCCTTGGCATATGGCCTGCCTTTGCCCCCTTCAATCCGTTCCATTGGGCGATTGGTCTTGCCCAGATTGTAGCCTTTCTCCTGATTTTTCCAGTTCTTCAATTTCGATTACTGTGGAAAAATCTGAGGATCATTTGGTCGGCAAAATTAGGGTCGTTCAATCCGATTCTAGCCTTTCGGAACAGCAAAAAGCTCGCCGCTGTCAAGAGCTTATGAGCAATGCTGGAAAAGAAGACGCCAATGCATTGGATTGTGGCAACAAATCTAAAGATTCAAAGGATTCTATGCTGGACCTTTTAGATGAGAATTTGAACTGCATATTTTGCATGCAGATTGCTGAACGCCCGATCACTGTAAGTCTAAACCTTTTTAGATTTTTAGTTAATTGTTTTGTGATCGTTGAATATTTTTAGAACGATGTTTCTAAATGTTCGCTTTCTGAATTGAATCGGACTTTTTTTAATCTACCATTGGTGCTGGATTGAAGCCTATTTGATGCTTTTATTATTGAAATTGGATTGAACGACTGAATTTCTTTTATTCGGGTTGTGCAGACACCATGTGGGCACAATTTTTGCCTGAGATGCTTCCAAAGATGGATTGGACAGGGAAAGAAAAGCTGCGGAAAATGCAGGGCAAATATTCCTGCGAAATTTGCAAGCCAGCCTAGAATCAATTCAGCTTTGATAATGGCAATAAGAATGGTAAAAGCAGCGGCGGCCACAGGGGGAAATAAAACAGCGGCCCCAAAACCCATACATTATATTAACCTATTAACAATCAGAACAGGCCAGACAAGGTCTTTACTTATGATAGAAAGGGCCAAGCTTCCAGGCAAGGCAAATGCTTGCAGTGGAAAAATCTTTGTCACAACTCCAAGCGATTATTTTGGCCCCATTACAGCAGAATACGATCCAGAAAGAAACCAAGGTGTTTTAGTAGGAGAAAGTTGGGCAGATCGAATGGAATGTAGACAATGGGGAACTCATTTGCCTCATGTGGCCGGAATTGCTGGCCAATTGACTATGGAGCTCAATCTGTGGCTCTTTCAGGAGGTTATGAGGACGATGCAGACCATGGAAGGGCAACACTAGCAACTCAAGATGGCAGGCACGCGTGACCCCAGCTCAAGCCCTGCCGCTGCAACAAACATCTCGGATTTGTTTTCTTCTCATTAGATGCTGTTTGCTGGATAATTCTTATCTTTACCACTTTGCATGAGTGTGTTGTCGTGTTCAGCATCATATTAACAGGTATGGCAGCGGCTTCATTTTGGTCTGTTTCATGGGTAGTCTTCTCTACTATTAATCTGTCAGTTTTCCTCAGAAAACCAGTTCTGTCTGCAAATAACAGGCTCAAGAAAGAGTCTCGATTTATTCCCGCTGGTAAACTCGAATTTGTAGTGCTGAATCGCCAAGAATCCTTTGTGGGGAGAATTGCCAATTGCCAGAACAAGGCCGTTGGCACTGCAAGCAAATAGATTCACGCTGCTTTAGCTGGAAACCCGTTTAAGAAATTAGATAGAAGATGTATATGAAAAAAAAGACATTGAATATGGCCACAGACATTCAATTGGGGCATTCCATCGTAGGCCTGCCATGAATAATTGATTGGGCCTTCAATCCGGTCCCCTACTGTAAAATCCGGTCATCAATCCCTGTAAATCAAGGCTTATTCATTGTTTGGGAAGAACTCCCTTCTCCCAGTCGACCCCTCTTGCTTGCTCTATGCTTGAGTTTCTGCGAAGAATCTGGCTTTGGGTCTAAGAATCCGACTCTTCTGTGCTGGAAATTAGCCTTGATAGAATCCCAGAAGGATTGCCGAAGTAGAACCTTGGAACCCAGCCGGTCGGTTCTGTGTTCTGGCCGCCATCGCTTCTTCTGATACTGTTGTTTTTTAAGGGGCTACCGAGGCCCCGGTATCCCCCACGTATATCAATATATTTAGTGTCTAAGGTTTCGAACCATAACCCCGTGCATTTATATTAGTTATATCTACAAGAAATTTATCGCGGCGGCCAAGGCCGCCGCGAACATTTCTCTTTGAAAGAAAAAGGTATGAAAATGATGCATCATGAAAAGGAGCAACAATATTACATTGAATGTCGAATTTGTTAGATTCCCTTTTAATTTTGTAAAATTACTTTAGACTTTACATAAACCCCCTTAATTTTTTTAAGGTGGTTCCAATTGGCTAGCTCTAAGAAATATTTTTTACAAAGAATTTTGGAGGAAAAGGAGCTTGCAAGCTTTAAGCAAGGGTTTTTAGGAGACAAATTAATGGAGCCATTAGTTGGAGGAATGTAGGGACGGATCGCAATGAGGTCATATAGGATTGGTGGTTATGTCTGCACATTTACATTGTATTGATGCGTGATTACATGATAGGGAGGGCACAATTGCTAATGCAATAACATGCTTTTTAGTGGCCAACTACTCCACCATGAACTCAAAATTTGCATTTTGGACATATGCTGGTTCAATTTCATTGTATTCCATTTCATGAACATTTATGTTAAGAGACTATCAAATATATAACAACAATCTACTTCCATAGAAGGGTCCTCTTCTCAAGCGGATTAATTCTAGCTTATAATATATCTTATGCACGAAAAATCATGTTTTTGAAGGGTCCTCTTCTCAAGTGGATTAATTCTTGCTTATATTATATCTTACAACTTATACTACTGCAGTAAAAGACAACCAAATGCTTGAAATGATCATGTTTTTGAATGGACTCATTGTACGCTTAATATATCTAAACAGTGATTTGGAATAATTGTTGTAAGATTTTTTTTTTGCATGTAAGCTTACTTTAGGTCAGATCTTCAAATGCTTATAAATACATTGGACAACATATCAATATGGATTATATCTAGTTTTGAGTGACGTCCTGTAAATATCATGTTAATAATTGAATAAGTTTTGTGCTCTTTCTTCAGCCTTCTGCATCCACAATGTTATTTAGAAACTAGTAAGCATTCATTAGTTAAGTCATTGTGGAATACATTCTGCATTCTTCAACGAAGGATATTAAATTTCTTGCAAAAATGATTTGAAAATGATTTGTGATAGCATTACAATGCCCTACTGAACCCCCCCACATAAAAACAAATGTTTCTAGTGAGCATTCATGTCTATATTCTAACAAATCATTCAAATCATTCATAAAGATGGGTCCTTCTGCCTCTGACACAAAGGCGTCGGGATTTATTGAATGTCAGGAACTTTTGCACTATGCTTGAAATAAGACAGACTGTGCTTCCTCATTTTTCAAACAGCATATCCTCCCAGTAGCTTCATATCTATTTATTTATCGCATGTGACAGTCCTAATCAAGCGGAATGAAAAATTTGCACTAGCTAAAATGCACCTAATATTCAAATCACAAGAATAGAAGAAAAACAATCTCAAAAGAAGCACATTCTCATGGCTTCAGATGAACTGCTAAATAAGAAGCCATCATACAAACATGAAGTGCTAAACAATAAACCACAAAACACAGAGGTAAGGATCCAACAAAACACCTAGAAATTGAATCTCTTCTGCTCATGCATTCAAAAGCGTTCTAAAACGGAAAGGGATTGTTTTCTCGTGCATGCACTGTGTGCAATAGAAGCTTCCTAAAAATGCAATGTCGGCTCTGAATACCTTCTAATTCACTGCCATGGCATAGTCGACATAGAGTTTGCAGTAAATCTTTCTTATTTGTATCAAGCAATCTAGAGCTCACATTCATTCGAGGCATTTGGCCATATGCATCAAATCAGGATCTGACACTGCCTCAAATACTTGGAAATTGTAGTCAAGAAAATGCAACATAAGCAAAAGCAAAGCAACCACTACTTATAACATTTTTATGCTAAATGGATCAAGATTACCTGTTGGCTAAGCCTCAGGAACGATCAGACAAAATTGGCCTGATATATTTCACGCTGGTCTGATAACAGGCAGCATCACAGCAAATCCAATCATAATCGAAATGGAAATGAGGGGAATCAAACCCTCAATGATCATTGTGGTTAAAGCACAAAGGTTTATTGCCTGCATTTAGCATCTCTGTCATTAGCTCCTGTAGCCAATCAATCAGTATACATTACGAAAACAGGGCTTTCCCTTGCCCATTTTAAACAATGCCCACAGCATCTTCCTGCCCCGCAAAACCCATCTATGAGCGCAATATAGACAACATCATTAAGTCTCAAAGCATGTGATAGTTTCACATATTTGCATAGTGCTGGAACTAAAATGAACCCTGTAAATTGCTCTGAACCACGTATTGGAATACAGGCGGACTGTTCCTCCTCAGTATACTTGGAATGAATGTGCTAGATGCCAGCAACCAGAGTCAGATACACAAAAAATGCGCATCCCCTCTCATGCAAATAAAAAAATGTTCACTAGAAAATCTGCTATAGAGACACAAAATGGAAGAACGGATGAACTAATGGCGCCTATTGGGCTCCAAATCAAACCGAAATCAAGCCAAATCAAGCCGAAACAGGGTCTTCATTGCAGCAGCAATGCCCAACCGAGGAACATGATGCACCGCTACCGCTGCCGCTGCCGCTGCCGCCAGATGGAAGCATTCAGGTTGTTGCCGCCATAGCTCTTGGCTGCTCGCTGCCATGGCCATCGCTTCTATCGGATCGGGCTTTTGCTAGGCGTCAAGATCTTTGACGAAGGAAAAATACGTGGCAACCAAACATTCAAATAGATTGCGGCGCAGAAAAATTCCCTGTGACAAAAACAGAAAATGAAAAAATTGAAACTGCATTATATATGTGTAGACAATTCGACCATACTATAGCATGCCTTCATCTTTTAGAATATAGACTATGCTCTATTGGGACCATAGAGTCCATCTTTTAGAGACCTGGTTTTTGCATGCCTGGTTAGGGACATAACTTAAGCCACGTTTGAATACATATTGAGTAATAGAAGCTTACCTTAGCAAGCCTTGGTAGCTTAAACCGTAGAACCATGCCGTAGTATATAATAGTGGTGTTATAAGCAGAGACATTGCTTAGATGGCACACTTAGAAATTATGGCCATTACCATAAAAAATACCTAGCTTTAGATTTATGTTCTTGCTAGGTATTTTTTATGGTAATGGCCATAATTTCTAAGTGTGCCTCTTTCTGACCAATTTCATAATATTGATGGTTAAATTTTTAGCCCATCAAGCTGGTTAACTTTTTCACAATCCTCAAAAAGATGTGTATGTGGCATCTTTTGATTGAACTTGCTGTGATATCTATAAATCAGATTGGTGAAAAGAACCTAACCATTACTTTTAAGCCATTGCGATTTCAAAGAAAAAATTGTAACTTATTTACCTTGGTAGAATAGCGGGATGTTGCACGTTAGGCCATTTGTTATGGTCTGGAAAAGAGAAACGTTCGCGGCGGCCTTGGCCGCCGCGATAAGTTTCTTGTATTAGCTAATGTTAAGGAGGATGAGCTAAATACCTTATGGAGCTAATGTGAGCTATTTTATTGGATACTATTATGTACAGGGGAAAGGAAATTGGGGATCGATTTTCGATTCAGCCGATGGGATCCTGCAACCGGCGATAGCCGGGAGCAGGTCACCGGCTGGACCGGAAATCGAGACCCAATTTTATTTCCCCCACAATATGGAAACAGGGGAGCAAAATTTGCTCCCCTTTTTCCCTGCGGCAATGGCTGCATCGAGGCTAATTCTTTGCGGATATATGCAGCAGGCTATGGCTATGGATTTGCATGGCAGCTCGTTGGGTCTGATTCACAGTCTTGTGCACAGATTATGGCGGTTCTTGCGCTTTACAGTCCGTCCAAGCCAAGTGCAAGGCTGTCATCTGCGTAATAAACATTTATGAAACAAGTCGGTTATGAATCCTCTTTGAACTCGTTTTAAGCATAGTCATCCATTTCATATATGCCATGATCATTTTTAGCTCCGTTATAGCTGCATATGCTCTCCAATTCGGTCAATCTGGCCTAAAGTGTTCTAAAATTTTCCCATTGAATTGAATGAAGAAGAGGATTTTAAGAAATCCAGTATACTTTTGTCTAATTCTGAAACTGGAGATGAATACAGAACATGACGGCACATTTCTTGAGGGATTCCAAAAAGCCCACATTGCTCTGCTTCATGGAATTTTTGGGCTTGAAAAAAAGGGTGAGCAATTCCGTTGCATAAATTTTAAGAAAACATTTCATCGATTATTCAACATACTGTTATGCCGAATCATTGGGCAAATTGTGATTGGTTTTATGTTCTTTTGCATCAAATATTGAGGAAAATTAGTTCTCAGATTCTGTTGTTAGCCAACACTGTATCCATGCTCTGTATCCATCTCTAACGCCACTTGAGCAGGGTATTATTGTTGTTGCAAGGTATTCTTGCAATAGAAGCAGGGTATTTTGATGTTGGATGCATGTTGAAAAAAACAAAATTACCTGCTTAACCAGTCGTCCAGAATTGGAAGACCCAACTTCCATTCCGGATTGTAGAGGGATGACACATGTCAACAACAGAATGCGCACTAGGGCATCTATGCAATCCTGTTTCCATATTGTGATGTTTTGTTTGAGAGTTAGAATTTACCATAGCATGATATTAGTTAATATTTACAAGAAATTTATCGCGCCGGCAACATTTCTCTTCTTCATTTCCCATATGTCTTGGAATTTTTGTCGTCGCGAACATTTCTTTTATCTATTTCCCGTATGTCTTGGAAGTGAATCTGAAGACAGGAATATTCAAGACCATTTCTCTCCCGTCTCACTATAAAGAGGGGTTTATGTTGAGTCCAAAATGTTGAGCCCAAACAATGTGAAGGAGGCCTGGTCTTTAAGGATAGGGTACATTAGCATATATAATTCCATTATGCACCCATTTGATGGAGCAAAATTTCCAAAACAAAGTCGCACTAGGGCAGCAACATGGGGCCAATCAATATTCTCATGGCAAGATGCAAATATCTTCATTGTAAATGGACTTAGATGATAGTCAATCAATATTCTAGAATTAACAAGGTGCTGCGCACGGAGGGTTGCCTTCCGTGACCCGAGAGTGAAATGGCTTAAATCACACTTCAAAGTCATGTTTTCGAGCATATACTGACATATACTTGGAATATGCCACAAACCCACATGGATGAGGGTAAATATAATATAGCTGGCATAGGATCTGTAAGACCACAAGGAAAGCTATACCTCAAAGCCAATCAACTCTCAGTCTCCAGGATGGATGGATGGATGGATGGATGGAGCTAAAAAAAGGTAGCAGTTAAAAGAGCAGCCAAGCCAGTTGAAACTTTTGGCATAAGATGAAGTTTAAACTTTTTGTGGCATGCGATGTAGTTCTTGTTTTCCTGGCAGTGGAAATGGCATTAACTATATCTAAAATTTGCCTTTGAAGTACTTGAAGCAATAATCAAATGCTTCAAGTACTTGGTAGTAGATTGTTCATCTGTGTCAATCATACTATTGTCCAGAAATATTTGGCATCCTAGGAATTGGTGCCCTAGTGGTGCATCGCTCATCTCTCAATAACCAAAATCGTTTCCTAGCTGTTGTCATCATTGTTGTTATGGATAAGGTATGTCTGGTTGCTTTTGTGTATCTATGGAAGCCCGTGGCACTCTCTGTGCTGGGTGTTGCTAATATTTCACAATTGTTAATTGAGCCCATGATATTGTAATAAAAATTATACTTATTTTTCTATGATGTCGAAATGTCACACAAATCCTCTATACATCATCACATGTACATATATGCTATCGCATCTACATAGATGCTATGTAGACAAAATGAATTAATCATCATCCACAAGACTAAGGGATATTGCAATCACCACAATGAGCAAGGACTTTGCGAATAAAACAATAAGTCTCGATTCAATATGAGCCAGATCTGATCAACCTGTTTTGCATTTTTACATATGTTCACTTTGGGCTTGTTAATGATGCATTATATTTATGGAAGGAAGGAAGGAAGGAAGGCACTTTTATCATCCACGGAGACCAATCGGTCTATGGGACCCAATACAAAAACGCAGCAAGCGGATTACTGCCCAGATTAAAAAACCCCCGCCCCGAAGGGTTTTCGAGGGAAAACCGTGGCGAAAATCGACCTCTTGACAAACCGTCCCTAACATATAAAATGCGAAACACCCAAATATATACAAATCATGCACCGCGACCAGTAGTGCCTAATCGGGCGAAAGCGTAAAGGGGCAAAGGTGACCTCGCAGTCCAAAGATTCCTCCGAATGTACGACCCGGTGGCACGCATCGACGCGGTGTGGTTCATCAGCAAATGTAAGGGCAAGTCCGGCCGCATCGAGGGAGCGTGATCGCCCTGGATCGACCAACGCCGGGCAACTCGAAAGTGTGAGACTCATCCTCAATGGCACCCGCTTGCCCCGATAGAGCTTTGTCTGGCGGGGCTCCCCAATCCACCGCCCGCCTCGATGCGAAGATGGTGGGCACCCGTGTGCGAATGGAGGCAATGAGTCCGCACTTTTCGGGGGCCGGGAACGCGGGTGGAGCCGTGGGCCCCGGGCTAACACGGGGTTGATGTGCTCCTTGTAATGGGCCGTTTTGACATGCTCTAGGCGCCGGGTCCCGAGCTTGCCAAGGAAACAAGCGCCTAGGTACTCCCCGGTAGGCCGCCACGATCGGCATTGCGTCCACTGCGACGCATCACAGGCTCTGCCGCGTTCCATCCGGCGAACCACCGATCTCTCTTACCCCTCCAACAAAGCCCTAAGCAGCCATGGACCCATTGCCCGCAAAAGCCCGGTGTGCGGAGCCGAGCATCACCCATAGTAACCACTTTAGAAAATAGACGATGTGTGTCTATCAAGGGCTGCCCCTACCGAAGTGGCAAGAATCCGGTTTCTGCAGCCAGAATCGATAGGGGCCCGAAGGTTTCACCCCAAGTGCGTGCAAAAATGCCTTCACACTGCTCTCAAGTCATTCCGGTGTCGCAAAAGGCGACGGGGCCCCAAACCTCGACCCCGTCTGAGAAGGACAGGCTCGACCCGGTGCGGAACAGATGTGATCGATGGCCCCGATCATAGAGCTCTGCACGGTGGCCCGTTGTTCGCATGGCATAAAAGCGCTTTCCAGCTTGCCGTCACCCGCAAGCGGATAGACGCCTCCCAGCAGAGCGAGGAGGGGAACTCCACCCCTAGGTACTTGTAGGTGGGCGTGACGTCCACAGGCTGTCCCCGATATGTGAGTGCAGAAGGCATGGGGTGACGTGAAGAGGATATGAGAACCACCCTGGTCTAATCAGTTGTGTAATGAAGGCTCAAGCACCATCTAATATCAAAGAGACACGATCTTTCCTGGGTAAGGTTAATTACTATTCCACCTTCATTCCTGGACTTGCAGCTATCGCTGATCCCATTCATAAACTCACGGGTGATGAATCTACTTGGGCTTGGAATCCCCAAGCGGAAGCTGCTTTTCAAAAGTTAAAGCTGTTACTTACTCAGGCCCCGGTACTTGTTCCTCCTCAATAGAACAAGCCCTTCCATGTCCATGTTGATGTCTCTGCTTTTGCCATTGGTGCTGTTCTTTCTCAATCCTATGATGAACACACAGATAAACCGATCCGCTATGTCAGCCGGAAACTCAATCCTGCTGAGCGCAACTATTCTGCCACGGAACGGGAAGCTTTGGGCTTAGTTTTCTGTGTCCAACGTTTCCGACATTATTTGTTGGGTAGCCAGATCAAGTTCTTTGTTGATCATCAAGCTCTTCTTTATTTGATCAACAAAGCCACGCCCACGGGACGAATTGCTCGTTGGGTCCTTCTTCTGCAAGAATTTGCTCCCTTCGAAATTGTTCATAAGGCAGGCAAGTCTCATGTGGTGCCTGATTACCTTTCACGCATCCACACGGATGATCCCGCCACGGGTGTTTCTGATGCCTTTCCAGACGCTCAATTGTTCCTGGTCACGGCCACGCCCCATTGGTTTCACAACTTTCAGCAATATCTTCTCACTGGTGCTCTTCCTCCCGAAGATCCGACGCTCTCTCCAGACAAGCTTCGCTCCCGCCACCGTCAGTTTCTCAGAGAGGTCCGTGACTATACCATGGTTGTAGGCCACTTATACAAACGCGGCAAAGACATGGTCCTCCGTCGTTGTGTCCTTCCTCATGAGGTGCCTGATATTGTTCGACAAGCCCATGATGGGCTTGGTGGTGGTCATTTTAGTGGTGACGCCACGGCACGCAAAATTCTTTTGGCAGGCTACTTCTGGCCCACGCTCTTCAAAAAGATGCCCACGCTTATGCTCGCACGTGTGACGTCTGTCAGCGTGTGGGAAAGCCCACGGCCCGTGATGCTCTTCCCTTGACGCCGGTCACCACGCCCCTTCCCTTCAGCAAATGGGGAATGGACTTTGTGGGGCCCATGGATCCACCGGCGAGGCACACCCGTGCCCGCTACATTCTAGTTATCACGGATTATGCTACCAAATGGGCGGAAGCTTGTGCACTTCCAGACAACACTGCTGCCAGCACAGCCAAGGTTCTCTACACGCACATCATCACGCGTTTTGGTTGTCCCACGGAACTTGTTAGTGATCGTGACGTGCATTTTGTCAATCATACCATCAAGGAGCTGACGGATTATCTTCACATCCAGCACAGGAAGAGTACACCTTACTATCCTCAAGGCAATGGTTTGGCTGAAAGTACCAACAAAACTCTTATCACTGTTCTAAAGAAAATTTGTGACGCTTCTCGTACAGATTGGCAAGACAAGCTGCCTACTGTTCTTTGGGCTTACAACACCAGTTTTAAAATCACTACTGGTCACACTCCTTTCAAATTGGTCTATGGTCAAGAAGCTCTCATGCCTTTTGAATATATTCTTCCGACTCTCCGTTTCCAACTTGCTACAGCACATAATCCACCTGCTGCACTGAAGGAACGGGTTTATCAAATGGAACAGTTGGATGAACTTAGGCGCGATGCTTACATTCGTGTTCTTCATGGACAACAGTTGCAGAAATCATTGCATGACAAACGTCTTAAGACCAAAACGTTCAAAGAAGGTGATTTGGTTCTTCTTTATGATTCCCGTTACAAAAATTTTCCAGGCAAGTAAGTTCAGGTGGCTTGGTCCTTATCAAATTATTCAAGTTGTTCAACCCAGTGTTTTCAAACTGGCCGAGTTAGATGGCACGCCATTACCTACTCTGGTTAATGGTTTTCGCCTTAAACAATTTCATACAGAAGCTACAGACAGTCCTACACAAGATGCACCACAACGTTCCGACACCACAGATAGTGACTAAAAGCGGCATATTTATATTAATAAAGGCAACTTACAAAATGTGAGCAGTGCCCACTTACTTCCGCTATGAGCAGAGCTCTATGGGCAGTGCCCTATTTACAAAATAAGTCGTATTTAATTAAAGTGGGACAAATCTTGAATTTTGGGACTCGGACTGAAAATGGGACTCATATTGACATCAAAATTTCACATCATATAACAAGGAGTGGTTCATAATATTTTGTTACAGAATTTCCAAATAAATAGTTGAGAAAGTTGAGCGAGGTGAGATCGAAAGGGGGAGGGGAAGGGGAAGACGGGAGGAGAAAGGGGGGAAAGGGGGCAAGGGAGAAGAAAGGGGAAGGGGCAAAGGGAGAAGAAGGGGCAAGGGGAAGGGGGCAAGGGGAAGGGAGAAAGAGGGGGGCAAGGGGAAGGGGGCAAAAGGGAGAAGAAGGGGGCAAGGGGAAGGGGCAAGGGGAGAAGAAGGGGCAAGGGACGGGGGCAAGGGGCAAGGGAGAAGAAGGGGCAAGGGGCAAGGGAACGTATCATTGAGATTAAAAATACATATTATCAAAATATAATTAATAAATAATTTAATTAATTTAATTAAATAAATAATTAATAAAAAAAATATAAAGCATTCTCCTCTTCTCGACTAGTGAGTCGAGAATTGGAAAAACATAAATCCCCTCATTGTTCTCTTCTCCACTAGTGAGTGGAGAATTGGAATAACCAATTCAAATTGCTCCATTAAGAACCGGATTGTACAGAATTTGCCCGGCTGTGGGAGAGTATTTGATAGAGGTGGAGGTGGGAACGCCGGCCAAGAAATTCACGGCTATAATGGACACAGGAAGCGATCTAATCTGGTTCAAATGCAGCCAGTGCACAGCAAGTTCAGGCACATCGTGCGAATCATGCCCTCCAACTGTGCTAGATTCTGCACAGTCCACTTCCTTGGCGACAATTGCATGCGATTCGGCCCAATGCGGGCCACTGCCTGACACAAATTGCTCCGGGTCTGAGAGCTGCAAATACCGCTACTCATATGGGGACGGAAGCTACAACGACGGAGAGTGCTTGTGGGGATTCAACGACGGAGAGTGCCAAAAGTCCCTTTGCTCACAAACATGGTGGCGTTGTAGCCTCTAGTTGCAGCATTAAGCTCTGTATCGCTGAACTCTTCCACCGATTGTGGTGTATTCTCCCAAGGGCCCGGCGGTTTTGGGACTTTTTTAGGAGGACACAATCTCAATCTCGAAGAAAAACACCTGACAAGAGAAACTACAGCCACAACCACAACTACAACGCTTACCGGAACTGCTACGGAAAGAGGGTCTTTTGTGGGGAGTGCTTGTTGGATTCAGCTTGACCCCCCTTCCTTCATCTCCCAAGCATCTCTACGGCCTCACTAGCTATCTCTTACATAACGACAGCGTCTTGCTCCTTGGCGATCCTTCTGTTATCTCAGACCCTTCAGCCAGCTCCACCCTTCCCAGAATTTGCCCGGAATTTGCCCGACTCTCCCCCATAGCCTCCTCCGCTTGATCCTCCATAGCCAGGACCTCCGCCATAGCCAGCCTCCTCCGTATCTCTTTCCTCCTCCTCCGTATCCCTTTCCGCCTTCGGATCGAACTTCGGATGCCCATTCTTACAGGAAAGATGCAACACTCCGGGAGATACATATGAGCGGAATAAAAAAGCCATCCTCATCTTATCCATCCATGTAATGTTTTTTTTGCCATATCTAGCATGATGCGCCGGATTCGCCCATAGCCTCAAGAACGCCATAGCCGATGATGATGGTATCCACGATGGCGGACTCCTGAGCAAGCCGGTGGGAGAGCTATGGCGTTGGGGAGCTTCTTCAAAGCGGTACAAATGAACTTCATCTCAAAGGTATGTACCAAAGTTCAAAATTCAAACATGGGCGGGAAAAAAAGGCGGGGTATTAGAAAGAAAGGGGTAAAATAATACGTTGAAAAAGAAAGTGTAAAATAAATGATTTTAAAATTCAAGCATGGGCGGGAAAAAAGGGCGGGGTATTAGAAAAAAAGGGTAAAATAATACATTGAAAAAGAAAGTGTAAAATAAATGCTAATATTATATTTTGACGTGTCCCCAATTTCCTCTTTTTATGTGTTTGCTACTATGTTCACACGTTAAACATTATGTTCCCATGGTGCATGTTTTCTAGGCATATATTCTTATTCTAAGGTAAAAATTTAAGTGGGAAGATCATGATATAATTTACACCTTCTTTAACCCATTTTGAAGGTTCAAGACACAAAATGGGGACAAGTACATATTAATAGGTCTAATGCATATTAATAGATTTAATGCATAGGTCTAATAGGCTCTTATAGGTTATAATGTGCATTATAGGTGCATATATTGTTGTTTACATGTGCATTAGGCATTACTCTTTACATAGCTAAATATGAGCCCAATGGTCCCCTCTTCATATAGCTATATAGTATGGTCCATTAGAAAGGGGGAGGGTCCATTAGATATGTGTCCATTAGATAATACATGGGGAGGGTCTATTTTTCATGGAAAATACGTAGGAAATTTATGGGGAGGGTATTTTTTCATAGAAAATACATAGGATGTTTGAAGGTTATTCATTTTCGACCTTCTCGGACTCTGAGCTTTGAAATTGCCCTTTTTTTACTCTGAGCTGCCTTTTTCGACTCGCGAGTCGAGAAAGGCCCTCAAACTTGCATTTTTCGCTTTGAGCTGCCTTTCTCGACTCGCGAGTCGAGAAAGGCCTTCACCTAAAAACCTGCGTTTACGTTTGAATCGCCTTTCTCGACTGGCGAAAAAGCCTTCCTCCCCCGAAACCTGGCGTTTTTTTTATTTTGCCTTTTCTCGACTCGTGAGTCGAAAAGGCCTTTCCCCCCTAAAACTGCGTTTTTAAACTTTGAGTCGCCTTTCTCGACTTCGCGAGTTGAGAAAGGCCTTCTAACCCCTAAAACTTTTTTTTTTGCTTTGAGTCGCCTTTCTCGACTTCGCGAGAGTTGAGAAAGGCCTTCTCACCTGCGATTTTCCCTCTGAGTTGCCTTTCTCATGCCTGCATTTTCCAAAAATGGCCCTAAGAACTGTGTTTTATTTTATTTTTTTTGCATGTAGCATCACTTGACTAATTTGATTTTGTCTCTTGCAGTCCTCATCTCCCAGATAGTACATGCTTGGGAGCAATGAAAAGATCAGTTCATTGAAGAAAGGTGCCGAGAAGAGGGTGGTGACATCAGTTGGACATACAAGCACGTGGCCCATAAAGGAACTCCTCATACAAATTTCTATCGTCTGTAAGTTGCTCCGTGACTAGGAGAGAGCTCCACGCACCCTTTGCACTAGGTGGTTCATGTGTGAAGAGGGTGTAATGATTGTGCCCATACGACCACTATGGTCTCTTCACCCACTGTAATGTATCTCAAAACTAGTATTTTTGGGTGATTAAGTAAACGACTTGCATAATTTTTGTTGGAATTTGTGATCTATTGTCTACCCACCTAAGAAAATAGAGCCAAAATGTTCAACTAAGAATCTTTTTCAATTAGAACTTGATAGGTCTAATGCATGTTTGCGTTGCACTGTTCTTGTTCTCGATACGCTATCCAAGAAAATTGGAAGAAAAGCTTGGATGCACACTAATAGACAAAAATTCCAATTATGGCCAGTTTTCGGGTCGGGGTGCTTCTTTTTGTGTAAATTAACAGGGTTCCGAAAAAAAATGGGAATGGAATGAGTCCCACTTTAATTAAATACGACTTAAATCCTAAGATTAAAATCCCTCTACTCCGGGTTGGGAGCAGAGGTGATGCGGAGGATGTGGTAGTAGTTCTGCTCTGGATCCCAGCGCAGATGAACCACCACTTCCATGGGGTTAGTCAGAGGGTCGGGATGTTCAGCCATCCCCTTGCACCAGCTGTCCATCGCGATGCCACGGTTGTGGCATTTCCACAGGTCCAGACAGTTCATTCTGCAGGTGATCCATTCCTGGCAATTGGTAGGCATAGTGCAATTCTCGTTCAATCCAGCCGCTGCCATACTCATACTCATGGTCGCCAAGGGTGTCTCAGCGTTGCCCACTGCTCGTCTTATATAGCCCAACCGACGGGATTCCTGTCGACGTGGACCAATCAGACAACTTGCCGACGTGGTTGCAATGCAAGGCCATTTCTATATTGGAATCTTTTCTCCCGCCGCATATCTAGCAATGGTACCTTCTGACACTTTCGTTTTAATGATATCCCACTTCAAGTTGCCAGCATTAAATGACATTCCTTCTTTTCACGCCCGTCGAACATTAATATGTGTACCTTCGCCAGCTGTCACATCCGATCGTTCATTTACGTCTCATCTCCACCGTCCATTGCTTCTCCCTTAACTGCTTGGGGACTTAGCCAAATTTTTGCCTCGAAATCGCCTCACTCGCATCTCTTGCCACCTGGCATCATCAACGGTCGCCGTTTCATTCTCCTCATGCCCCTTCGCCCCACACTTGTGCGCCCTAAACCACTTTTCGTCCATCTTCGCTTTCGTCTTCCACTCTCCGCCCTCCGGCTTCTCAAGACCGTTCTTCCTGTTCCTTTCCGACGCTCTTTGCCATGGCTACTGCACCCAAATTCCCTCAACTTCAAGCTTCTGCTCCAAGGGATCCAGCTCTCTTTGAGTCAGTAACCTTTTCGACACCCACCTTT
Organism: Isoetes taiwanensis; assembly: GCA_021234155.1. Lineage (NCBI taxonomy): Eukaryota > Viridiplantae > Streptophyta > Lycopodiopsida > Isoetales > Isoetaceae > Isoetes > Isoetes taiwanensis. The sequence goes on along the minus strand of JAJEKV010000016.1, from coordinate 19,027,040 downwards.
CGCGAAGCCCTCGTTGGCCCATGTCGTGAAGTCGCGGAACGCCAAGAGCTTTACGAATTCTCACAAATGGATCTCCCGGCCCCAAATCCAGAGCAATTGAAGCAGTTCGTCTCTCATATAGTCAACAGCCCGGAAGGCTATGCTACCATGGTCGATGGCACCACCATTTTGCTTACTCAGCCCCTGATTTCTGAGGTATTTCACATTCCTTTGCAAAAACCTTCTTTATCTTGGGTTGTCTTACAGGACATAGATGTCACTCAGTTTGGCGCTGTTCCTTATCAAGCCAACATGCATCGCCTCACCAACATTGCCAAGCCCCATGACACTTTTGTCAAGTTTCTGTGGCGCAAATTGCTTGGGTACTCCATCAAAAACACCCATATCAATAAACCGTTCTACAATATTGTTATCACGGCCACACGCTCCACTCACCATATTGATTGGCCCCAACTGCTGTTCTTCCGACTTCTTCAAGAAGTAGATCGTATTCGAGTTGCACCTTCCTCTGGCTTTGATTCCTCGGTGGGCGCCCATCTTCAAGTCATCATCCGTCATTACCTTCCTCTCCGGGGGTCACCTTCTACTTCTCATGCCTCCACTCAGCAGTCCTTTCATTCACTTCCTCAAAACCAACAGGCTGCAACTTCATGCCCTTCTTCTCCTGGTCATGTTCAACGCAATGCCACGCATGTCACAGTTTCTTCTTCCTCCACGGAATCCATGCCCTCCACTTCTCATCATGTCTCTCAGACGTCACAAACACGGCAACAACAGGCCCCTGCACCTCCACATCTCGCCAGCTTCTGTATCAATACCAGCAGGATGTTCAAGCTGCTGTCCTCAAGTTACAAGAATCCCAGGAAGTCCTCATGAATAGTGTTCAAGTGTCCCTGGAGGCCTCGGATGCGGTTCACAGAGACCTTCAGGCTGCAAACACGCAAGTTCACACCTTGGAGGACAAACTTCAAGCAAAACACGAGGCTCTTTTACAGGCCCGTGAAGATCTCAAGAATGCGCAGGATCAGACCAGCCTGCTTGCTGATCAACAGGCTCAGTTACAAACCACCATTCAGGAATTGCTAGAGTAGGTCAAGACAGAGGATACCCTCCTGGGTGACAAGGAGAAAGACATTGCTAAGCTTGACACCCTGTATACCGAGCTTTCTCACAATTACAACACTCAAGCCCATGACCTCCTTGCGCGTGATGCTCGGATCACCTCTTTAGAAGCTCAGCTTTCCACGCTGACCAGTCAGCTCACGCCTCTCCAAGATCAGCTCACAGAGGCTAAGAAACAGAAGATCATTGATGATGCAGAGATTGCCACGCTTCGACTCCATACTCCTGGGCAATCCTCTTCACATGGCACGCTCTCTCATAAACGGGTCCGTGATCAGTCTCGTCTCCTACTAGAAAAAGAGAACCGGATCCATGACCTTGAACATCAGCTCCATCAAGCTGTTCAATCCGCCGAAGAAGCCCAAAATAAACAGGAGGGATATATTGATATTGCTACAAACATCCCTGTGGACTTCTCTACTCCTTCCAGTTATCTGGACTATGTGGTTGCCCGACGACACCTTTTCCTTCTGAAGTGGTATGCGGCAAATGGCCAAGTTCATCAACAGCCACTCCGCAGTACGGATCTTTCTGTGGAAGACAAGGGTTTATTTTGTGCCCTCTTGGTCTTTGATCAACTCAATTGTGAAGATCCAGATTTGGTCATCTTCCGAGTTGTTCAGCCAATGGCTTATGTTTTTCATGACTTCTACCTGGCTGATATACATGATAAATTCTAAGATGAGGCACATCGTGTTTTTCGAGGCAACTTCCATGCTGCTTGGTTGTTATTGCCAACCAACCCGTATTTCAAGGATCATGATCAGTCTCAGGCTTTTGAACAGGCATACATGCCTGAACTTGCTCAGCACTTACCTCTGTGGCAGGCTGAAATATTGGAACAGGTACGGCGAAATTTAGCGCATCCTGAGGATCTTGAGTTTGCCCAAATTTATATGCAACACTTGGGAGGCTACAATCAACTGCGTGGCCTTTTGGAAAGCAAGACCATACCAATGGGTTGGGTTAATCCTCCTGTCTATACTCAGCTCTCTGCTTCCGAGTGGGACCAGTGGTGCCGTGCTCTTGATCAAGATCTTGTTCGTGACTTCAGGGATATGGCTCAGCAGCCCACGCCCACGGGCATGGCTCACTCTCCATATGCTTCATTAGGCGTCCCTCCACGCCCACGGTTTCTCACCTCTGACTGGCGTCTTCCGTTTTGGACCAAGGTCCTAGAAGGCCACGCTGGGTGGACTCCCCCTCACATCTCGACGGATCTCTGGTGGGATCCACGATTTGTCAGATGCTCCAATTGGGAGGATGGTGCCACTTTGGACTCTATTGAAAATTGGATCTATATTGCAAATGAGCGTGGTTGGCAAAAGCCCGCTGATGCTGTTCATGGTCTTGATGCCTTCTTGCAGAATGCTGCCACCTCACCAGATCCTTCTGTTCACCGTCAAGCCGGCTTCTGTGCTGCTCTCAAGTGCATCCTGGTAAGCTCCTTAAATCGGCAGCGTCCCATCTTTTATTGCAACCCGAATGCCAGCGTCAGTGCCTTCGGTCTCCAGACCTGCCTTCTCATGGAGTGCCAATTCGTTCCTTCTGAAGCACATGCTGCCCTTGAAGACATGGTGTGCTCTAAATTCCTCATTGATGCAGATCCTGCCCTTGGGCTCAACACTCCTGACGCTCTTCAAACACGCCAGGACCTCATCGGCAATTACCACAATGGCGCCCGTTCTCATTCACGTGAGGATCACTTTCAGACTGCTGGATTCTCGCCCTCGGAAACACTTCCTCCTTTTCTTCACTCTGAGTGTCGTTTGGTGGGGGGGAGTGTTAGTCCTGTACGTTCTGGTACAGGACTATTCATGCATACGACGGACCAAGTCAAGGCTAAGGATCTGCAGTCAGACACGGGTCAGTCATCAAAGGCCCCGCAGAAGACCAAGCAGGCCACGTAGTCAAAGGCCACGCCTGCCGTCAAGAGGAGGCGCTCAGACAAGTGACGGCACGTCACCGCCTGCGTCAGCGTCAGCATGATTTCGGGCACTTCAAGAGGCACCGCCAGCATTCCTGCAAATCAGGCCTCCTTCCAGGAGTCGGCACCGAAATCAGTCAGAGTGTCTATATTGGGCCAAAGGCCATTGTACTATATATATGAGTAGAGCTAGCACATGAGTTTTTAGATGAGTTTTGAGTCTTGTCTCACTTCAGTTTTCTCTCGATTGCGAGAGTTCATGTATCTTCATTGACATCAAGGAAGTTGTTCTCATTATTGTCTCATTTGTTCTCTTCTGCTTTCTTTTCTCTTTTCCCCTGTTCCTTTTGCAAATCTCGCGTGACATAGCTCTCGGATTCTCCTGTTAGATCCAAGGGTTCTCACAGAGGGCTGTGTTGCAGGAGTTCCCTAATTTTTGGCACCATGTTGTAATTGTCAGACTTGTCTTATAAAAGTCTGTACATGTTTTCGTGCTAAAAACTTTTAGGGGGAGGCAGTGTTAACCACCTAGTGGTTAACATTGTGCATGCACATGTTAGGTGCATGCACATGTTAGGTGTCAGTGGTGGCAGACTGACACTTGGCATGATTAGGTTAACATAAGTGTAGGGATTAGATTTAGTTAGATGTATGGCTCAGATTTGCGGTCTACACTATATTAGACCGGAGCCTCTTCATTTATACTCAGGTTTATCTCAAATTTGGAGAGCCTCTTGGCCACGTTCCCTTCATTCTTTGTACATATTTCTTTGTCTTGCTTGTTTTGTGATCATGAGCATGGCAGCTTTGTAGCATCCGGCAGTCATGGACTGCTGCTGCAGGGTGCATGCCAAGAACCCAAACTAACACTTTTATAACACTCATTTGGATATGGATAGATTGGAGCCCTACGTCGATCTATATGATGACATACAACAGCACAAACAGTTCGGCAAGGTTATGTTGCTTGGCGACTTTAATGCACGCACAGGAGCCGAGCAGGTCCCAAAATTTGAGCCTCTGGCAGAGGTCATCTTGCAGTTGAACCCCGCAGAGGTGGCTTGGCCAAAGATATCAGACGACAACGATATTTCGCACTATGGCAGGTAGTTGTTGCTGCTGGGCAGTATCTTTGACCTGGTTATTTGTAACGGGCTGGCACAATGGCCATCTTCCAGCTGCTGCACTTGTAGACAGGAGAACCAAGGGGGCGGCTCTAGTATGGTGGATTTTCTGCTGGTTGAGGAACAGGATCTGCACCTGGTTACCCATTTTTCCATTGGAACGGACACTCGGGACGAGGAATTGGACTCGGACCACCAGCCCCTATTCGTGCATCTCCATTGGCAAGCTCCCCATGCATCTACTGCCTCAACACCCCAGGTGCCCCAGCTGCGCCTGGACTACGACCGTGCAGGAAGCTATGCCCAGAGCATGACCTCGCAGGACTGCTGCAACTCCCCACACTTCAACAGCAATCTGCTCAACTGACTCACCTGCTTCTGGCAGCTGCTGAGAGATGCTTTGGGATAGGTCGCTCACGGCAAACCTCGGGCGCTACCACCTTCCCTCACGACAGATGGTTTGATGATGAGTGTTGGGAGCTCAAACGCACACTCCAGCAAATCACTGATCCCACCTCCTGCCCACAGGACATCAGTCAATACCGCTCCTTCCTCAAGAGCAAGAAAGCCAGATACCTCGCAGAGCATCAGCAACAAATGTTTGGTCTCCTGGATCGGCACCCCAAGACGTTCTGGAGAAGGGTCTTGAGTAAGACTGCACAGCCCACAGGGAACATCACCTCGGAGCAATGGGTACAATACTTGCAACAGCTTTACGACCCGTTCGGGGGCCGGACACCAGTCCCTCCACAGATAGGCATGGCTCTGGTCATCACAGAGGGGGATGTCATCATGGACCTACAACGTCTAGCTAATGGGAAGGCAGCAGATTTAGATGGCATGCAGGCGGAAGGGCTGGGGCTCCACTGGTGCCTGTCCTCACGGCATTATTCAATAAAGCATTGCAAGAAGGCTTCCCTCCGCAGTGGACCACTAGTAGAGTTGTGCCCATATACAAGGCAGGGGACCCTCACTGCCCGGCCAACTATCGTACTATTATGGTCAGCTCTCTCTTTGCAAAACTATTGGTTGGCATCCTTGGGCAGCGGGTGACAATATGGGCGGAGGAGGCAGATGTGCGAGCTCTCACACAGGCAGGTTTTCGGCCCAGGCGTTCCACCATTGATCATATCTTCACTCTGCGCACATTGATTGAGGATAGCAAGAATCACCGACAAAACATGTACTGCTGTTTCGTGGATTTCGCAAAAGCTTTTGACACAGTGCCCCAGGACAGGTTATGGGACAGACTGTGGCAGCTAGGGACCCCCCTTGACTTGCAGAATGCAGTATATAGGCTATATGAGGCATGCTCAGGCCGTATCAGATCGTTAGGACAGCCGGTAATTAGTAGTATTAGAGTGCGTCAGGGTTGCCCCCTCTCCCCCACACTCTTTGGCCTATACATTGACCAGCTGGAAGATTGGCTCTCTGAGCATGGAGGTGCGGGCGCCCATCTCATGCATCACACAATACGGCAACTCGTATATGCTGACGATGTCAACCTCCTGGCCTATACTCCATGATACAATGTAGTTGTCATGTGATATTAGCAGAATTGTATAGATAAAGTTCTACAGATAAGTTGGTTACTGGTTGCAGTTCTATAAGTTGCAGGATCACCATAATACAAGGGGATTATTGACCACATCTTGGCTCCCCTTGTAGAAAATATGAAGTTCTTGAACTTGTAATTATGGTGAAATAGGTTGTGGTTGTTTAACCTAAAGAATGAAAATGTAAAGGTTCAATGGTCGAAGGGTTTCACATTATCACCAGGCCTGTGGGATATATGCTTATGAACTGTATCCTCTGCAAGGAAATTCTATCCAGTCCCTTAACCGCCGGATTTGCTCCCATAACCGTCGGATGATATATATATAGCTAAATTGAAGCTGGAACTTAAATATACAGGGGGGAAAATGCCGGATGCACTAGAAAAGGCTTGACTTCGAACTCAGTCAATGCAACTACAGTAATAGGGTCAATCCCGTTGCTACAGTGCCAATGAAATTTAATGACTTGTTGAACATTGATAATTAAATTATGAAGTATTGAAGTTGCTAAAGACTTGAAGTTGTTTGGTGTGAAGTTCTTTCTTCTTGTAATACAAGTGTGAAGTGTTTATAGCCTAAGCAAGAGAGTGTAGAATTTGAATCTAGTGCATAACTAGGTAAAGCAAAGCTTGCAAACATTATCATTGGTATCAGAGCATCCAAGTTCCTATCCTGTGATAATGACGACCAGGTTTGGGGCATATTTGTTGAATTCCATTGAAGTTTTTAAAGGGTATGGAGGATTTCAAATCTGAAAGAAGAAGGAGTGCTGACAGAATGAAAACAAAAGTTAAATGAAGAAGAGGAAAAAATTAAAGGGTTTAATCAAGCAGATATGAGTGATTCTGATAATGAATCCGAAATAGCTCCAGAGCCTGTTGACCCAGAAGTTGAAACTAGTGTAAATCAAAGGATTGAACTTGAAGAGAAAGAAATTGCTAAGCCAGATAAACCCAAAAGGAAAGCAAAAAGAACATAAGCTCAAATTTTGGCAGATGAAGCCAAACATCATTTGGAGCTGCATGGTAGAACTGAAGTTGGGAAAAGCAAGAGATTTAGACCAAATGAAGGTGAGATCAATACAGTGTTTGACATACTAGTACTTGAATCTGATAGAATACCACCAAACTATATTGAAACTATTAATGACAGTAATGCCAAACACTGGAAAAATGCAATGGAAGAAGAAATGAGGGCCTTTAAAAGAACAGATACTTACACAGTAGTAGATATGCCCTTGAACAATAACATAGTTGGAAATAAGTGGATATATCGAATAAAACCAGGTGTTGATGGAAAAACAAAGAAATTTAAAGCCAGACTTGTTGCACAAGGGTTTATACAGAAGAAAGGTGAAGACTTTGATGAAACTTTTTCACCACTAGTCAAAATAAACACTCTTGGCCATTGCTAATGCATGCAATTTTGAAATACACTATATGGATGTGAGCACAACATTTTTGAATGCAAAATTAGAGGAAGAAATTTATCTGAAACCTGCCGCTGGCTTTGAAGAAGAAAAGGGTAAAGTTTGGAAGTTGAATAGGGCTGTGTATGGCCTCAAACAATCACCTAGAGAATGGTAAAAATGTATGGATGGATATTTGTTAGAGCAAGGTTTTGAAAAACTTAATTGTGATGGGAATCTTTACAGATTTAATTTAGAAGATGAAGGGTGTATTATTGCATTGTATGTTGATGACAACATCATGGTGGCAAAAAGCAATAAAGTATTAAACCATTGTAAAGATATCTTGAAGAAAAGATTCCAGATGACTGATCTTGGGGAGTTAAAAATATTTCTTGGTATTGATGTATACAGAAACAGGAATCAGAAAATACTTGCTCTAAGTCAACAAGGTCATATTAAAAATATGTTGAAGAAATTTTACATGGGGAATTGTAATATTGCAGCTACTCCCGTGGTACCTGGTCATAGAATATCCAGTGAAATGTGCCCAAGAATTGAAGGTGAAAGTAAACAAATGGAAAGGATACCCTACAGAAGTTTAATTGGATGTTTGTCATATGTAGCAAATTGTACTCGACCTGATATTGCATTTGCAGTCAATGTACTTAGCAGGTACAACAATAATCCTGGAAAAGCACACTGGAATGCAGCCAAAAGGATCTTGAAATATTTGAAAGGTACAGTACAATTTGGTGTATTATTCAGTGATACTAACTTGCAATTACAAGCCTATTGTGATGCTGACTGGGGTGGAGACTTGGACAAATGAAAATCCACTTCAGGGTATGTTGTGCTATTAGGAGGTGCTCCAGTTGCATGGAAATGCAAAAAGCAATCAAGTATTGCACTCTCTAGTGCCGAGGCTGAGTACAACTCAGCATCATTATTGACAAAAGAAATAATTTGGGAGAGGAGACTCATGAAAGAATTGGGATTTACTCAAACAGGGCCAACAGTCATTTATTGTGACAATACCAGCTGCATTGCCATGACAAAAAATCCAATTTTACATGAAAGATCAAAACATATTGAACTGGAAGTTCATTTTATCAGGGATATGGTGAAGAAGAATCAGGTACACCTATTGGTTACTGGTTGCAGTTCTATAAGTTGCAGGATCACCATAATACAAGGGGATTAGTGACCACATCTTGGCTCCCCTTGTAGAAAATATGAAGTTCTTGAACTTGTAAGTATGGTGAAATAGGTTAAGGTTGTTTAACCTAAAGAAAAGCAATATTGAAAATGTAAAGGTTCAATGGTCGAAGGGCTTCACATTATCACCAGGCCTGTGGGATATATGCTTATGAACTGTATCCTCCGGAAGGAAATTCTATCCAGTCCCTTAACCGCCGGATTTGCTCCCATAATCGTCGGATGATATATACATAGCTAAATTGAAGCTGGAACTTAAATATACAGGGGGGGGGGGATGCGGATGCACTAGAAAAGGCTTGAATTCGAACTCAGTCAATGCAGCTACAGTAATAGGGTCAATCCCGTTGCTACAGTGCCAATGAAATTTATATTCAATGGTTTAATGACTTGTTGAACATTGATAATTAAATTATGAAGTATTGAAGTTGCTAAAGACTTGAAGTTGTTTGGTGTGAAGTTCTTTCTTCTTGTAATACAAGTGTGAAGTGTTTATAGCCTAAGCAAGAGATTGTAGAATTTGAATCTAGTGCATAACTAGGTAAAGCAAAGCTTGCAAGAATGATCACTCCAGAGGACATGCAACGTCACCTGGATGCTCTTGACACTTTCTGCCGATTCACTGGCACGAGAGTTAACTTGGCCAAGACTAGGGTGCTGCTAGTTTCATCATCCCGTCAGCCAAGGGTTCCCTCATTCACTTACCAGAGACAAGATGTAGAGGTGGCTCCGACATACAAGTACTTAGGGATCGAGTTCTCTACTACCATCCATTGGGATGCTGCCATCAGGTTGCGGGTCACGGCAGGTTGGAAAGCACTATATGCCATGCAGAACAATAGCCACAAGGCAGAGTTGTATGCTTGGGGCCACCAGGCACACTTGTATCGGGCCTTGGTCGAGCCGGTCCTTTTGTATGGGGCAAAAGTGTGGGGTCCAATGATATCCCTCAACACCTGGAATGACCTCGAGCAGGTGCAGAAAGCCTTCTTGGCACGAGCCCTTGGGGTAAAGTCCGCAGTTCCATACCAGATCCTACTCCAGGAGACAGGTTTTCTACCCCTTCAACGAGCTGCATTGGAACGCCATATCATTTACTTCCAGAAGGTGGTCGCTATGAGTGATACACGTTTGCCCAACCTTGCTTTGGCCATGGCGATGGGTCCCCAATGCCTGAGAGCCTGCTGGAAGGACAAGCAAGCTCAGTGGTTCTCATCAGGGATCAAAATTCAAAAAAATCTTGGTTACATACTGCAAACCTACTTACATATTTTGGTTTTCTGATGCAAACCATTTTCAAAAATCCGGTTTTCAACCTCTTCTATGACGGGATGTAGACCATTTCTCAAATATCTCAACCCAATTCATGTCTTTTCGTATTGGGTACTCAATTCCAAGCAACATATGTGCATCCAAACTATTCAAGCACATTTGGTTTCTCAAAGATGTCTTTAATATATTTTGCTTGGAAAATCCCCTTTCACATGCAGCACTGACTGGCATAAGCATGACAACTTGCCATAACTTCATAATGTCTGGATATCTTTCGTACCAAATGTTTCCATCATCTTCCTTAACTGCGTTACAAAATTGCCATGCCTCATGAATGTCACATGTAGAACACGCAGCTGATAAGGCTTCCACGAACATTTGAAGTTGATTCATACATCCATCACGACTAGCTACAGGACTTGCACCAACACAAAAAACATCGACTAACTTCGTCAAAGCAGCTGAAAACTTAACAAATTTTTGTCTTGGAGTCAAGCCTTTATCATGTGATTTTGGCTCAAATAGTTTTGTTGCATTCCACCAAGCCATGTCCATGTACCGCTCATTCAAATTGTCTACTACAGATTGCACAAATGCGCGTCCTATATGAACACAAGCCTTATGAGAACCATCATTTTCTGGACAACCTCCTTCCACTGGTTCATAGCTTAATGGAAATGAATGGACTAATATTCCATTACCTTGGTCATAATGCTCATAAAAACCATTCTGAACCTTATCCATATAGATTGCAACCTGTGTACAACCAAATCCAAAGTCTGCATCCCCACCAGTCAAAAACCAAATTTTTAGCATGTTGATGGTGAGATCCAAATCCCGACCAACTTCAATCATGCTCAGATTTTCCAAAAACACTTACTTAAAATATTTAGCTGCCCATATACATCAGCCAAAAGTGCCACAAAAAAACCAACCTGGTACCTTGTACTCAATTTGAACCATTTCTGTTCTTTTTCTTCCCATAATCCCCAAATGACGGGTAGAAGAACTATGAGCCTTTTCATTACTTCACCCTTGCTCAACCATCTAATCTCATACGGCTTAAGAACTTTCGCATTCTCTAACTGATATTCATCTATAAGGCCTTTGAACTCTTGCATGTGGACGCATGAATGCATAACATATTTGTACACCTTAGATGCTAACTTATCAATCCATTGGAATTCAGGAATTGACCGAGCTGCACTTTGTGTTGCCAATGCTTGTCTATGTGCCATACAATGAATTGATACCAGCCTTGGGATTTTAGCTTTCAGCCTTGCCACTAATCCAGTTTTATGCCCTACCATGACGCTAGCACCATCACTAGCAAACCCGACAAGTTTACTCCAATCAACTTCCCATTCCTTAAAAAGCTCAGTAATGGCCTCCATCAAGCATGCAACTGTACCATCTTGCAATTCTAAAATCCTATAAAAGATGGTTTTGACCTCTCCACCAGGCCTTGGAAGAACAACATAACAAATTAGATGTTTTTCCTTTATAATATTTGTGCTCTCATCCACACACATGCTAAAAAAAGGGGCAGCCTGAATTTGCTTCTTAATGACATTTCTAGCTACATCTCTCATCACAAACAGCATCTCCTTCCCACTAGTTTCGTTTGTGTAAGAACCATAGACTTCTGAATTTGGAGCATATGGAGTATTCAATTCAAATAAAAGCTCCATCAAAGGCTGGTAATTGCTTAAAGCAATATTTCTAGAAGAAATGAAATGAAGTACCTTCATGGCAGTGATGACTTTTTGCTCTTGTGCTCCAAATTGGTTCTCCAAAGAACTCACCAATGGCTTCAATCCTTTGTTTTTCAGATTCCATTCCATCTCAGCAGCTTTATGATCAGAACTCTTTTCATGTTTCTTGAACGCAGTTACTTGTAAAGTTCTGGCCCCTTTGGAAGCATACAGATTACTAATCTTGGCTTTCTTAAAAGACATGCACCACTTGCATTTTATCCTTCCTCCTTCATTAAGAATCCAAGGATGTGGGCCTTGCCATTCTGGAAGAAATTTTCTCTTAGACTCATTCCCATCAGAAAATTCAACATTGCTGCTCTTCTCTTCAATCTGCTCATCATCAACATCCACATCTTGAAGGGCCTCGTCCTCTGATTTATTATCTCCAAATAGCTCTTCATACAACCTATCTCTTTCTTCATCCTTCTCTTCATCAATCATTCGTGGAATGCTGCTGCTACCTTCTGCCGATGATGAGGCCTTCTTCCAACAAAAAGCCAATGTATTCTTAGCCATAGCAAGAGACAATGCTGATACAAGAATAAGAGATGGTGCTGCAGCAAGAATTCGTGATGGCTCAACCCTAATCCACTCTGATTTATAGAAATACAATCCATGATGACTGCCGTTGAAGGAGGAAGATTTCGATCTTTGAAGCTAATTAATAGGAGCAGATGCAGAGGAGGCTGGCCGCTAGAGCCCAAAGGAGATAATTCAGCCGGTGGATATGAAGATTTTTGGGGCCGTTCGTGGCCGCTAGACTGTGCAGGAATCCGAATTCTGTAATTTCTGTTCCCTCTTCATTTTTTTTTTCTAAAACTTAACGTGCATATTTTAAATAACGGCATATTTTAAATATAACTTAAAAGGCATATTTTAAATAAAGGCTTCTACTATGTAAAAATAGGAAATAATTGAGGATCTATTTAAAAAAAAGGGTATATATTAGGCTCTTAATAAGGAAGGGAATATTCGGGGAATATTCCTGAAAACCACTATACGAAATTTGGTTTTCAGATATAAACCTTATCCTAAGGTTTTGTTTTCTGATGAAAACCAACTAGTAAATGTTGGAAGTCCCTGCAACCCAAGCCGCCCAATTGGGTTGCAATTTTGATCCCTTCATGCTGGGGTGTACAAGCAAACATATGCGTACATGTAAGGACAAAGAAAGATCACAAGGCCCTTAAGATGTACCTAGATGCTACTTTCCTTCGCAAGCTCTGGGATGCAGATGCTCTGACGCACGTTAAGCTGGCACACTATCAGCAGCAAGTCAATCCTAGGCTCACGAGAGGCCCACACCAGTACTTGTACACCCAGTTGCCCACGAAGAAGCGCAGACTTATAGCTTCCATTCGCACGGGTGCACATCGCCTCCGGATTGAGACAGGACGTTGGGCTCGGGAAGCACGAGAGCAAAGACTTTGCCAATGTTGCCACCAGGGCGCCATTGAGGATGAATGTCATGCCCTCTAGATCTGCCCCGCGTTTGCCCATATCCGAGAGCGGTATGTTCGGTTACTGGTGCCTGGCCAACCGTTGCATGAGTTATTGAATCGGCGTCAGTGGGTTTGCTGGGGTCATACCTCCAGGAGGTTATGGATGCACGGATTCAGTTGTGTCCTCCAGGACGGTATTGAACCGTCCTATACAATTGGCCTAACGTGCCCGACATACTTATTCTTTGCTAAGTTTTTCCCTCGAAAACCCTTCGGGGCGGGGGTTTTTTAATCCTATCAGTAATACGCTTGCTGCTCTCTTTTTGTTTGGGTCCCATAGACCAATTGGTCTTCGTGGACGCTAAAAAACCTATTCCATTCTCTTAACCCCGTTTGCTCCTGTCATCGGGTTCCTTTCTTGCTTTACATTTCCTTCAATGTATCTCAGTATATCCCCTTCGCTTGTTTTCATTTGGATGTCTTCCATTTTTTATGCTTTCAGGTTTATCTTCCACATTTGTTTCTAGGCATCACGTGCTCCGTTCATTCAAGTCGTCTTCTGCATCTTGTCTACCTTATAAATATGCTATCTTGGTTCTCTTGCTTTAGGGTTTTTTCTTGTCCCTTGTGGATACTTTATCTAGTATTATGGCTCTTGTTTCCAACATTAATGTAGATAGGTTATATGCTCTTTTTCCTGGTGTGTTCTAGTTTATGACTACGCAATTGTTTTTTCTATTATGGTGTTGGTCGTGTGTATTCGCGAGATCAGTGCAGGCTCCTTTCTATAACTTCTCGGTTCTTGCTCATGGAGGTCTTTGAGGGCCTGCTCTTGCTCTTTCTCATGGTTACCTTTGTGTGCTTGTTTGACATTGCATTATTCGACCTTACATTATGCGACCTTAACTATGTTGTCCCTATGTACTTTGTTCCTCTGTTTACGATCCCTTTATTTTTCCTGTTCTTTTCACCATTATATCTTGTTTGTCTCTTTGTCCTGCATGTTGATCCTTACCTTTTGATCCACACTCCTTGTTCCTCCTCTATTTCTTTCACTTACCCTTTTGAAGCATCCTTTCTTTGATTTCTCATACTAACCATATAGGAGCATTGTTGTGCTTATACAAAGGCTTTATTTCTCAAGTTTGTGGCATCCTTAGTCAGGTTTGTTTGCAAGCATGCTTTCTTTGATCTCATATCCACATCTCGCATGCAGGTTTACAACATGTTTTTAGGTATTTTATTTTTTATTTTCTTTGCGAGCATATTCTCTTTGATTTCATAGTCGACTCTTGCAAGCATATTAGAATAACTTGTCGTTTATATAGTTCAGCATCTAGTTTACTTGTGTGCGTATTGGCACAATTATAAGTATCTTATGTGTTTTGATTCATATTTTGATTTGTTTCTTGAGTCTCACTCATTCCATTTTCCTCGTTACATCATGATTTCACAATCATTGCTCGATTGTTTCTGGCTTTTCATGTTTGAGGTGTTTGGCATGGTAGGAGGCATGTTTAGTTCCATTACCTCTTGTCTCCCTTTATTTCATATTTTTTCATTTGATTTCGTAACTTATGTTTTATTGCTCCATGGTGCCCCTTTTTGTCACCTTAGATAATATTACTCTTCTTACTCCTCCGACACGCTTTTGTGCTCTTCAATCCTGTTAGTTTGTGCCCTATTGCCTTGCTTACCCCTTTTTGCCTATCTTATTTCTCCTTTGGTCCTTTGGTTTTCGGGTTTATCTCGTTCATGAATTGCCATCACAGGCTCCCACATTTGTCTCTAGGCATCATGTGCTCCTTTTGTTATAGTCGTCTTATGCATCTTGTCTTTCTTGTGAATATGGCCATCTTGGTTTCTCACTCCTGTCTTGAATTATTATGCTTCTTACGAGGGCTATTCTTGCTAGTTCCAATAGTTGAAGTTAGTTAACAAATTTCTATGGTTTTACTGGTATTTTCTTTTTAGTTATGAAATGTTATCTCCTCGGATTTCTTTGATTTGTTGCAATTTACAATTGTCACTATGGTTCTACTGGTGCATGTTGATCTTTTGTTATGATATGGAGGTTTGTCTCATAACATCTTTTCGTTATTATAAGAGTCTCATCCTTCTTCATTTTTTCCACCTTAGATTCGTCGGGCTCGTTTGTCTGTTTTTACGCAAATCGTTTCTCCTATTGTTTTTGCAATATTAGTATCTCTTTTTATAGGGGTCGATTTGGACATGGATGTTCTTTCTTTGAGTTCTTATCATTTTGAGTTTTTCCTTTCCTTTGGAAAGCGTTACCCTCTAGTATTCCGTGGTTGCATGTTCTAGTTCTACTTTAGGTTTTTCTGGTGTTTCGAGATTTGTCTCTTTTGTCCTTTACTCGTAATTTCTCCTTATTTCTTTCACTTACCCTCTTGAAACGTCTTGGTCCTTCTTGAAATGTCTTGATGTTTGCTCTCCTTCGTTTGTTCGCCGTCTCGCCATAGTTCTTTGCCTTCTTAGTGCCACTTTTATCGTACTCTTTGTTTTGATTCGCTTTGCTTAGCCTTTTGTTGTTGTCCCAGTTGTCTATTTTATTCCGGTCATCCTTCTTTGCGTTTTCCTCACTTTGGTTGCTCTGCCCTTTCCCCTAGTTATCTTCCTTTGTCCAGTCCTTTTGAGATAGATTCCTCTTCTACCGGCCAACTTGTTTGTCTCATAGGACCCATCCTAGGAATGCCACGGTTCTATTGCGACAGCAATAGAACCGACATTCCTTAGATGGGGACGCCTTTCTTCACATCTCCTATTTATTCAACCTCTTGTCTCATTTCCAATCATCGGCGTTCTCTTGAGCTCCCCTTTTCTGTTTTCTCTTCTTTGGCTCCTCAAGTTTCCCTCCCGCTCCTCCCTCTTGTGTCTTTGATGTTGTGACTCTGTAGCCTTCAGTTTTTCTCCATAGTTTCTTTTTCTTGGCGTGGTGTCGTAACCTTCGAGACAATTTTTGTTATTCATTTCCTCTCGGCGTGGCACTGTAGCCTCCAAGGCAGCACTAATCGGATGGGTTTTTCACAAGATGGTTTTTTTTCGCGGATGGTTCCCGATTGTTCGGCTATTGTTTCTTCCTCTGCGTGGCCCTGGAGCCTCCGAGTGCTATTATATTTTTGATATTTGCGCTTTGGCACGTGACCAGGCTTGAAGCTACTAACTTTCTAATGGGTCATTCTCCTTTGCATTCTTTCCATTGCAGGTTCTTTCTTGCAGCTTGCTCAGCTGTCAGCGCCTTCACGTTGTATTTCAACTCTTTTCTCGGCAGATGTATGCTAGTAGCAGTCTTCTAGAACGTTGGTGGCCATTTGTCATAAGGGCGGGGTTTTGTATCCCGATGAGAAGCGGTCGCGGGTTCTTACCTTTGCTTATACCAAGTAGCGAAAAAATCACCCTCTATTCTGGCACTCTATAATTCATCTTGCTCTCGATAATTGTCTATTTTCGGAGCATATAAAATTTTCAAGATTCTCAAAATTTTAACCCCTAATAGGGGGGTCAATATATACTCAAAGATTTTTCAAAGAGCTCAATGAGAATACCACTTCACTTCGGCCAACTTGTTTGTCTCATAGGACCCATCCTAGAAATTAAAATTCTAGGCATCGAAAATGTCAAAGAATAAAATGCATGACGTGGCAGGCTTAGCTGAAAGGCATAAACAGATGTAGAGTCACGCTAGCAATAATATTAAATTTATTTACCCATAGAGGCCGTTAAAGTGCACGATAGATCTCGGGAATCCAACGACAGAGATGTGACCACGACCTAATCACCTGTGACGCTAATTCTAAACGTTTACAAAAGCAAGCACAACTCCGGCGGCTATGGCACCAGTGTCTCCTTAAGACCCCTCCCCCTTCATTTTCTTCTACCTTCCTAAGCAAAAACCGTCTTGAATCTCTGTGCAATGCTTGGCTATGGTGACCACAACCATCTGCAATGTAAATGGGGGCTCATATTTAAGAATGCAGGCACGGGAATAGGCAAAAACAGAGGATCAAGGATGGAATCGGTTTGAGAAACGGTTCCAGAGCAAATTTATTTGGGTGCGAAGCAATTTTTTAGTTGTTGAAGGATTGAATCGATCATGGGCAAGGGGGCGGATTCCGACGTACCAGTTGGAGGCATCCAGGGCAAGGATTAGTGGGCGTTTATGCTAGATGTTTGCAAGAGAGATTAAGCTCTGTAGCAAAGTCTCAGAGCTTGGCCGGAATAGGTTTGAGTAGATTTTCTGAAGATGGATATGGCACAAATCATGCAAAAGCTACGGATAAGGCCATGGGAGAAATGGGCGCCGGACTTGGCCTGAGAATTTCGCCCCTTTTAAGCGAAGCATTTCTTCGAAGATCAAAATCTTGGTCCCATTGGAAAGGCCCTGCGGATACTTCGAGAGGTGGAACAAGGCATTAAAGCAATGGATTTGCCCAAAAATCTGACGCAGTTTTAGATGAATGGACTCGGCAGCGATTTTTCTCCATTTTTTGCACGCGAATCTGGCGATCCGAGTGCTAGGAAGGAAGCATTTGGGCATGGAAGTGGATCTGCCAGGTTGTCTCATCATCAAAAACAAGCACAGAAGCTGCATGCAGAGCCCACTCAATCTTGCGCAAGAGATCGCTCGCATGCCCGCATTGGTCCACATAAATGCCTTGTGGATAGCAATGGCACTAGAGTTTTGTATGCAGGGGCAAGCACAGGTCTGGCTATGGCAGACGTCGGATTAGTGGGGCAAGATTTACCAGGAAAATCTTCAAGACCCATAAGCCTTGCAACCACATTTGGGGTCTAATTTAAATTTTTGCCGGAGCAGCTATGGCAGCTTTTGCATTGGAAGTGCTTTTAGATCTTTGAAGAGCTTCATTTTTCTGCCGGATTGGTTCTATGCTATCTAGAAAAAACCGTGGAGGATCTCTGTTTTTCTCTGTGACCCCCTCAAAATCCAGTTGGGTCAACTCAAATCCAACGTCAACGTCACGACTCACCAAATATTCGAATGTATTAATGGCTGCTATAAATGCCTAGTGCACACATGTCATGTTTTAATCATTTTCAAGGACGAAAATAAGCGAGAACATAAATGGGACACTGCATTACATAAGAAGGAATATAGAGAGAGAACATTGGGCTATGTGTGGTATGTCGGCGTATTATGCACTTTCTAGAAAGGACTAAAATTTGTTACATGAAAGCCCTTAAACTACATTTGCCTTTTGTCATGAAGAGTATTAAGGCTTCTAATTCATGTATTCAAACTCTTCTATCATGAAGTACTATGGCTTCTAATTCATATACTTGAACTCTAGAAGAATGGATTCCTCTATTTCCAGCTCATCTCTAGAAAACCATGTTATAGCAAATAGGAGAATCCAATTAATTGCAAGACTCTTTCGCAGCTCCTAAAGTGTCATTAATACTTCTCTTTATGATGAAAGTTAAGATATTGGAGATAAATGTATTTACAAAACCAGAGTTTTTTAACATCTACTACACGAACAACTAAGAGGCATATGAGCAATAAACATCTAAGTCACGGGAACCCTTGGTTCCTTTGAGTTTTGCTTCAATCTGTAAACCTTGGTAAAGCTCGCTAAATGAGTCTCACCTAAGAACATAGAGGTCATTGAGAGGATGCACTAAAAACAATTATGTTTCTTTTGGTCATTAAAAATGCATTGACCATCGCCTCAGCTTGCAGACTTTGCATATTCAAGTTTATTGCCATTCCACATGGGAAAGCGTCGCAGGGAGAGGAGCAAAAAATAACCCTAGGTCTTGCACAACTCGAGGTATGCATCTCCTTCACAAAGATCGACGTTGACCATTTTTGCCATGAATAGAGTACCATTTTTTCCACATTTATTAATACAAAGCTTGGTAGAAGGTATAGTATAGAGAATACCATATATGCTCACGATTTGAAGCTTTATACAATTATGCAATAGATGAATGAGTACTTTCTTTGACTGCTTGCAATGATATTTAACCCCCGCAACTTCATTGGCATCTAAACAGTAGGCCATCTATATCAATTACATGGATAGAGAATGGAACGGAAATTAAAACGAAGTTACTGGAGCTCACTTCAACAAAATGTGAAGTGGCATGACATTCAAAAATCATGAAACGTTAGAAATGTGATGTTCGACGATGGAAATGGATTGGAATGTTGTTCTTCATAAGAGAAAGAATTATGCCCTGTAACAGCCATGATCGCACAATCAAATCAAAATAAATATAATAGATTGTAGACAAAAAAACACAACAAACTCAAGTGCTTGGACTTGTAATAGCTTTCACAAACCACGTCTTCTAGCATTTAACACACTTTAACGTGTAGAACTAAATGTGGAGCCTGGATTCCATCAGAATCACTAAACAAAAGAACCTGGGTAGCATTGAATAAATGGAATTTATTATGCCTAAGCAAAAGAACCTGGGTAGCATTGAATAAATGGAATTTATTATGCATTGTAAGATGGCTTTCATAAACCAAGATTTAACACTAACAAAATGAAGACCTACCGTAAAAAAATTGATCTGCTCACACAGGTAAAACCCATAACACCTGCCTAATCTCAAACCAAACAATATCTTTCAAATGCCGGAGATCAAGAGAAGAAATTAAGTGGTAATTGCAGTTTCATGTTTTCATGCCTATCGAATACAAATCAAACCACTAAATAGCTTCTGATAGTGTTCTAGCAATGTTTTAGACTATCAGATGACAATTGATGTAAATAGCTTCTCATGTTGAAGGTTTGGGTTGTTGCACCTCAGATGACTCCAAAATGGATTTGACCCTGCACGTAAATCACACTTGACATTACCAATGGTGGAACCTTTAACATGCAATCATGTATAGCACTTTGGCTTGCCAAAATCCTCAAGCATTTCAGCAATTCATTTCAAAAGCTCAAGAAGCACCTGACGAACGAAGCAAGACGTAATGATCATTCCAATGATGAAAGAGGGAGGTCAGAATCACTTAAAAACCTCAAATATCAACATGTTCTTTAATTTCCAGTCCTCTTAGAGTTGCATGATGGTGTCATTTTTGTCTCAAAGATACCAGCAAAATACCAACAGAAAGTGTTTACCAACAGAAAACATAGAGAAAATCAAGGCTTGTCATTACATAGATGTCTAGTACTACTACATCATAATCCATCTTTCCTATCTAGGCAAGCTCCAACATGCAAAGAGAATGTAAATGCAAATTTAGTCTGGAAGTGTCAAGTACCATTCAAACGTCTAATGCCATGGCATATCATCCCTGAATGCTTCCTATGTTTTTTGTTGCCTTGCACTTAACACTTCTTATATTATAATTCCTTTTGCATGCATATATTGAGAATGTTATCAACACATATGCACAGCCTGGCCTGTGACAGAATGAAGAAGATATACAAAGGTAACTTATGAATCAAACAACGCCAAAAAAAAAAAAAAAACTTTTAAAATCTGTTCAAACAGACTTTTACCTTCCATGCACACTTCTCCATTCATAATTGCTTTACAACTTTTCATAATTCTTAAAATACCTTTATTTGGGCCACCTGCATAATCACTTTACATCGATGAAGCATTAATGCCTTATCTTTAGAAATTGACTGCAAGATGAGCTTATTGGACCAGGAATTCATGAAGTTCTTTAAGATATGGTTGTATGAAGTCTGTGTATGAAGTCATGTATCAAGTGCATCAAGTGTAAATTCATACCTAAATATCTTAACCTAAACAGGTCGATTAACTGTATCTGGAAGCTTGCATAATCAAGTTCTATGAAGCTCGCTCTGTCTCCATGCTTTACTCTGTTCATATTCATCTATGAAAGTGTAACTGCATTCCACATTATTCATAAAAAAAAAAGAACACTAAATCCAAAGCATGTTACATCTCAAGTCTTTGTCTAGTTATAAAGAAAGGAATAAATGGACAAATCCGCAGAGATATGATAGCAAATTAAGCCCTCCTTTCCACGAAACCCTTTCCGTACAAATCTGGCCACTTTTTTTTTTTTTTTTTTTTTAAAGAACTGAGACACTTATATTAAAAGAATGGCAATGATACAAGACGAGTAGTGAGGAAAAAGAATGCCCCGAAGAGACAAAGACACCTCAGCACTCCATACTAAAAAACTAGTGCGTAAACTTCCAATCACCTCTAGTAATCACTGTACAAACTCCCCATTCGCATTTACAATGTGCAAAATATCTCGCCAGATGCAAAACTTTGTCTCCTCTAGGCCAGTAAACACAAGAAAACTCGGGAATAGCTTATGTCTGAGTCGTGGAACTAGAGAGACTACAGGTTGCTGAATCCCTTGAAAAGTCCATAAAGGACACCGTTTCCAAATCAACCAAACCAAACATGCCTTACACATATGGAAAGCCTGCCTCTTGGGAGAGGACCATGAAGCTGGAAACACATGAAGAAGTATCTTCTAGCTATACATCCTGATCCGAAACAATGCTCTGACCCAATTCCATGTAGCTTGCAAATGTGGGCATAAAACTAGACAATGTTCAATGGACTCTCGATGAGAGCCACATCAAGGGCAAAGAAAACTCACAGCTGGCTTAAATCTATGCACAATAACATTTACCCTAATGCAGCGGTGCACCACTTGCCACAAGAGAACCCTAACCTTTGGTGGAGGGAGAGAGTTCCAAGTCCATGTCCAGATGGAGCGCCAACAGGAACCGTGAAGCTTCAGTGCCCACTTGTCAGAAGGAGGTAAAGTATCATGAATAACCAACGTCCGATAACAAGAACGAACAAAACATGCTTATCGACCCCCGAATGAACCTTCCAAATCTGAAAGACCACCCCTCCCTGGAGGAGACCAGACATATGCAGTGGTATACAGGAGGCCACTTGCTGCCATATAGCTCGATCACTGTTCTTAAGCCGAAAGCGGGCCTGAAAAAACTCCCAAGGAACCAGTTGGCTATGCCAATACCAATCCTCTAAGGTGGAGACTGCAGCCCGAGTCCAACGGGCCTACGTCCGAGCGTGCAAGCTGGCAGCCAAAGGCAAGTACGTCGGAGGCAGAGAAACCCACATAAAAGGAGAAGTGTGTTAGTTAAAACTAAAGGAGCTTGTGAACATTGCAATCTGAAGATTCAAAAGCTAAATTACAAAGAATCTAATACTTCCCAATTTAAGGTGGACAGTGCTTTCTGTTACTATTAATGCTTGAAATGGGAGATGTAAGGGTCTTAGTTACACAACTACTTCTCAAGTTATGACATAGCTCTTATTAAAGTTGTTACTTTAGGGAACCTAATACTTCTCAATTTAAAGTGAACAATGCTTTTTTTTTACTATTAATGCTTGAAATGGGAGATGCAAAGGTCTTAAATACACAACTACTTTTCAAGTTATGACACAACTCTTATGAAGCTGTTACTTATTATAACAATATCAATAACACCTAGTTATACACTCACATAAAGGGTCACAATGAACTAATTTTAAGCTAGGTTCCAGCTTAACTACCTTTGCCATAACATTTCATAAAATGAAGTTCCATTAGGGAGGAGAGACATGATGTCTTACTCACCATGGAGATGCACAAGTATGGAGGGACAAAGGCCAGGAACCAGAATCTAGAGAACTATTAGCAACCGATTACTTCCACAAGCTCCATAGAGGCAAAATGATGTTCAAAATTGTGAAGCATAATCAAATGGCACTTTAAGAGACCACAAGACAAGAAGGCATAATAGCACCTTCGAATGCAATGATGTCCAAGTCATGAGATCGAGAGGAATAAGATTATAAAGGTCGCACATGAAGAAGTGACTAGGCGTCTCACCCAAGCAATAACTCGCATGCAACTTGACGAACACAATAATTGTCAATTGAAAGGTTAATTAATGAAGAGAACAACTTCTTGGGAGTCTAACCAAAGGAATTGCCCAAAAATTCAAGAAGCACCTCCAAATAACTTCAAAACATATGATGGAAAGGAACAATTATTGCTCAAGATTAGATATAAGACTTGAATGCCTAAGCATCAACAGCCATTGCATCTTTAGTTAGACTATGGAGCAAAAGCATAGCCAACAATAGATATCATAGAGCTCGGCACATCGGCAAGTCTACCCAGAGTATGAGCTGATGTACAAGTAGGAGGATATAGATCTTCAACACCATTGTACAAAGGAACATCGACAACACTGCCATGGAGTACGTGTGGATCTCGAGGAGAGGCACCTTGAGGAAGACGTGAGGGAATATCTTCAACAAGTATTGCCATTGCACTTGGCAAAGGTGTGTGATTTGCAACTAGAAAGTTGCAAGTTCAAACCTTGTCTTGTGCAACTAGGTGTAAATTCTATAGTGGTGATAAAAAAATGCGACAGCACCCAGCACCTAAAGCACTTGGATCCCATCAGCCTTGTGTCACGCATTTAATGCTGGCAGTTCCCGCGCCATAACCGTACGCCATAGCCATAAGCCATAGCTTTTAGTCGAACTTTCTCGCGCCATAGCCATAGCTTTTAGTCGAATTTCTCGCGCCATAGCCATAGCGAAAGCCAAATGGAAAGCATCAGAATGGGCGAAGCAGTGACAGTAGAAGATTTTGTGGAAATGCATGGATTGTCGGATGATGGACTAATTCCGGCTCTAAAAATGAAATATTTGGAGAAAAAAATCACCACTGAAGATTGGCTATCAGTTTGGAGAGAGGAGATAAATTCCAGACACAGTATAAAAATCTCGCTGGTACAGCCACATCTGAAAGAACAATTACAAACATTGATAAAAAAAAGCTTTATCAGTGTGAGGGATTATGCAATAATGAAATCTACACAAAAAAATCCTGAAAAGCACAAGGTAAATTGGGCTGCTGCTGGAGCTCAAATTATGAAATACAGAAGGTGTAGGAAGCCTGAATCATTGGAACCAAAAAATACAGAGACGGTAGAAGCTGAAGAGGAAAAGAAGTTGGCAGTGGAATCTTTTATTTTGAACACAAAAATTTGAAAGAATGTAGAACTGATCGAGAATGAGATCACCAGAATTTCTAGTGAGAGAGAAGCTTGTGCATTGGAGTTGAATGACATCCTTGTCACATTGGCAGCAGAGGATCTCTCAAACCAGGCTTTAAGTGGCAATGTGGCAGAAGCAAACAATAATATTGAGCAAATGAAAAAATTAGAACTCAAAAAAAACTTGCGAGGGTAACTCGAGTTAGAGAAAGACATTGCTGAGCTTGAAACAAGTATTATGCTTGAGACCTATGCAGCAAAAAAAAATGGAAAGTTACAGGAAGATCAATCCAAACACAACATCAAGAAGGGATGAATTGCAAGGTGAGCTTCGCATGAAGGATGCTAACCTCTCAATACTGAGATCAAACCTCAAAAACTTGGAAGAACCCGAAAGATATGAAATTTTCACCAATTAGAGTCAATGCAAATAGTAGAGACTTACATTGCTATTTGAGGACGCTTTGTGCTACATGTGGATTAGCATTCTCCAAAGATTTACAAAAGTTATCAAGAAAACTAAAATGTGATCATGAGTATCACTTAATGTGCACAGCTCTGTTGGCTAAAGGTAAATGCATTGTTTGCACTTCATCTATCAGTTCTGCTTTATTTTTAGAGCTTGGTATGACAGTGCCTGTGGACGAGACAGTGCTTGAAACTACAGGATCACCTTCCATTGTACATGATAGGAGATCAACTCTTGCTCTGCTACCCTCAACTTCAAGATCTCCTTATAAGATTAGAGCAAATAATGTCATACTAACAGATGATGAGAGTGAAGTTGCTATAGAAAACCTTGGGAAGGTTGTTGAGGGGAAAGAAAATACAGAGTCACATCAAGAGAGTGACATAGAGATAGAAGTGGTGAAGGAACATTCGAAGAAAAGGAAATTTTCACCCAAATCAAAAGTGCAGGTTCCAAAGAAACAGAAAAGCAAAGATAAAGCAAGCAGGAAAGGAGAAGCACCTAAGAGGACTTATCCATTCAGAAGCAAGAAGAATCTGAAAGATGCATTAGAGGCTGATGAGAATACAAGTTTAAAGTTGCAGCAAACAACAGATGAAGCACTTGTAGCACTTAATAATGCTGCTACTTGGGAAAGCATCATCACGACAGGTCAATCTGCTGCCACTGCTGTTGAAGTAGAAGATTAGGGTCCAACTCCAAAAGAAGGTATTCTATTTCAAGCTATACTTGATGCGATTCTGTCTCAATCAAGAGTCTGTTACATGAAAATTAGCTGGCCTTGATTCCATGCAGGGACAATTGGAGATAATTCCCATTCCATATCAATGAAAAGAAGTGTTGTATCCATTAGAAGGTATTTGAGTGTTCATTGTAGCCATTTGAGTGTTATTAATCAAAAAAATTTAAATTGCTTTGCAATGGTTGTTTGAATTTGTTTTGTTCTAATGTAGGTCTGCACGAAATTCAAACAAATTTGATAATGAAAAAGAGAAATCAAACATCATCAATAAAGTGAAGAAAAGGAGAGCAGAAGTTGAGCCACCTTTAGTTCCAAAAACTATACTTGAGGCAACTATAGTTTCAACAACCATTAGCTCCAGAAACTATAGTTCAACCAACTATAGTTGAGTCTTCTTTTGTGGGAGATAATATAGTTGAGGCAAATATAGTTCAGCCAACAATGGTTCAACATTGTGTTGATACAGTTGCTAAGACATTTGAAACAAGTGTTGAGCCAGCTTTTGTTCCACAAAATATAGTTGAGGCAAATATAGTTCAGCCAACAATGGTTCAACATTGTGTTGATACAGTTGCCAAGACATTTGAAACAAGTGTCGAGCCAGCAAGTTTGCCAGCAAGTGTTGAGCCAACAGGTTCAAATAGTAAAGCAACACATAGCAGAGATAGCATGGTGAGTAGAAAGCTATTGATTATGGACCTCAATGGTGTTTTGGTTAAAACATATTCAAAGTCTGAAAAAATTGAAATACCTGGCCCACACATTATAGAGTATACAAAAAACAAGATAGTTTTATTCATGCCTGGTGTTACAGAATTTTTAAACAAGGTAAGTGTTTACTATGACTTGGCTATATGGTCATCTATGACTGCTTTCAATACAAAGGAGGTGTTACAGAAGTTGTGTCCATTACTTATACACAAGTTTGTTTTTATTTGGGGACAAGAGTTTTGTGACAAAATGCCTTTCACTTTACCTGGACATGTTGACAAACCAGTGTTCATGAAACCTTTGGAAAAGGTGTACTGCCAGTTTCCTCAATACACTGAAAGATGTATTTTTATTGATGACTCAGTTTATAAGACATTCTTGTCTCCACCTTATACAACTGTTATTGCAGCAAGCATGAGGATTGAAGAATTTAAGTCAAGTTCAAGTTTGCTAGTGGATTCCATTTTTCCATCATTGTATCAACTTGCAATGGATGATAACTGGAAGACATTATTGAAGAGAGCACAATATGTGGATTTCTTTGATATGGAGGCCGTGGACATTCTTGAGAGGTTGGATGCAGCAATGTTAACAGTTCCTCAGCATGTTTCTTTTGATCTCTATTACTCTACATTTCTGAAGTGGCTGACTGAACAGGCAGATAGCAAGTTCATCAACAACTCTGCCTTGCAACACCTGAAACAATTTGTAAATAGTTAGGTGAAACAAATTGTAAATAGTCAACTGACAGCCAGCCATTTTTGTTGTTCATGTAGGCTGGCCAATTTTGTATACATTTTGATATATCCTTTGGATCTGGATATACTTATTAAGTTATTAATGAATATTTTTATCTTCTTTGCACAATTGCTGCTCCTAAACTGTTATTAACTTGAAGGCAGGCTTCTCATTATTTGTTGGCATGTCTGCTCATCCATACTATACATGTTGTCTTTCACCAAAGTCATGTCAAATTTGCAAATCCTAATGAGGTGGTCATTAATCGTGGGCCCGATGGTTTGTCTAAAAGAAGTTGAAAACTTAATTCTCCTTCCAATTGTTTGTAATAGTAGCGAAAGTATGACCTCACCAATTCCAAAAACATTGCCCCACCATCTTCATAATCATCTAGTAATGTGTTCTTTGTCTCAATACATTTCGGGGACATAAAAGTCTACACCCTCAAAGATTGCCTTCTTACGCATTCACTTTGCAAAATTGTCCCCTACTTCTATATTAGAGCTGATCAGATCATGGTCACCATCACCTTTACTATCAATCTCCTCGTCTTGGACACAACCTCATTGTCTATAATTTCCCAGCTTCCGCTTTTTTTTGGGACCAACTCATTTGTCTCCCAACCTCCTATACGAAATTTAGTGCTACATGAGTCCCATTTCCCTTGCTGGCAAGACATGCAAAAACATGACAAAGGTCTATGTGCAAGCTTCAAAGGATTTTCTCTATCAAAAGGCCTGATGCAATGAATTTTAGTTGTCCCTTTGAGAGTATGAGTATCATACCTTTCTGATCTATCTATACTATGAGGATCAATTTCCCAAAAGTACATGCAGGCCACAATTAATCAAGTGCTGTAAGTGCTTAACTGCTGCAAGTACTGTAAGTGTTGTACAGGTAAGTAAACATTCCAATAACAAAAAAAAAGTTCAAAATGTTATGTTTGTATATAAATGGCCTTCAACATGTACATCACCAAACATACATAAAAATCATGCACAATAATTATTATAAAATACAGGTCTAAGTGCTTCAAGTGCTACAAGTGCGCGATGCTTACCAGTAATATATCGAAATCGGATGAGTCAAGGTAAAGAATTCATTTAAAAATCGAACGACATCTGCAAAGACAATCGGAGATTTCTCCCATTATACTTGCTTGTTCCTTTGTGAGAAATCTTTTTACCACTGCTCCTTGGCCATCATGCTCACCTTTTCCATGCGAGCTGGCAAAGAAATTCCAAATAATCTCCTTCCCAAGATCTCTGTACCATCTACCCAAGAAATAGAATGGTCTTGAAGACTTAAATTGAGATGAACAACCATGTGACCATACGTAATGCTTGGAATATTGACTACCATTTAACTCCAACCAAGTGGCATATTTTAAGAGGCAATGTCAGACAAATTCAAATGTCATGAGACTTCTCATCCGAAATATAGAAGTGACACTCTTTTTATAATTTCTCATTATCATCTTTTTGCTTCATATCTTTTCTTTTCTTCTTGATGTCATTGCCATCCACCTCTTGTTTCCTTCCAAACCCGTAAGTGATATGAACTAAAATGGATACCCAGTCATTATTGCCAATGACATGATTAAACTTCCTACTGAACTTTGAAACCATAGTTTTCTCGCAAAAGTCAATTCTGAAACTATTGTGTCTTCTCTCCAAAACTTGCCAAACATTGTCCGAATTGTTTTGCTTACCAATGAGCCTTGTAGTTGTGTGGCACAAATGCTGCCATTGTTTTTCTTGCATGTTCCTGAAATTCAAAAGGGGTATCAGTCTTGTAGGCCAATCTTGTAACTTTAGTTGGTTTCTTCTTAGGGTTTCTCTTTAGAAGCTTGACTTCTTCTTTGCAAGTAGTAGAATCAACAAATTAGTATAAATGACGTGATCCTTATAACACAAACTCAACACTAACTTTTTCAAAAACTTTTCAATCCACCAGGTGTTCTAATGATTTACTTGTTTCCCTTGGACACTTTGGAATCTCAGATAAAAGTGGATTAGAGAAAGTCTTGAAGAGAATATTGAAGCTAGATATCATAGAAATGAAAAGTTAAACAATATATGAGATATGTTATCTATATATCATAGAAATGAAAAGTTAAACAATATGAGCTATGTTAATAACTTACCTCTTGAGACCACATTTCTTGCAGGTCTGCATCAAACATGCATGTTTGTGCCATTCATCTGCTTCTACTTTGGGGCATACCACATTTCTCCAATACTCACTTGTAGATTTGAAAATATTGTCCTTAGCATTGCATGTTGGACCTGGACCACATACCCTACATGCACATTTGCAATCTTTGTGCACACCATAAGGATCAGACCTCATGTTATTAATTGCCTGCATGACAAAATCAAGGTGCATGTGGTACTGGCAGCAGCAAGTCTCTCTTTCTTGCGATCTCCTAATATAGCTGGGTTTAAGCTTCTCAAAAGTTTGCTGGCATATATTGATCTCAGGATACTCTTTCCTGAATTGAAGATAAAACTGCAACTGATCATAACACAGATTTAGCAACAATATCATGCAAAATACAGAAAAAAAAGAGGCAGAATGTGCTTACTTGTGTCACCTCCAGCAAATGAATAGGATGGTCAATCTTTTCACCTGTTTCACTAACATGTTTTCTCACATATTTTTTATATGGTGAGATCCTAGTATTCTCATCCCAAAAATTATTTATCTTACCTATTGCTTCATCTGAAAGTGCATCAGACCCTTTTCTCCTCTGGAACATTGACCAGGGACCTACTTCACGTCTCTGAAATGCTTTTGCCACAGTTCTTCTTGGAATAGATAGAAGCATTGCTATTGCTGATTGATTCACTCCCTTTGTTGAAGATGCAGCCATTTGCAGTATACTCCTTTTTGCTTGAAGAACATCAGTATTTCTATCATATTTTTGAGCTTGAAAAGTCTCTTTCACATTCAAAATTAAATCCCTCATAAGGGCATTTTCTTTTGGATCTGCTACATCAACATCGAGTGGAAGATGTTTAATCTTCTTAAAGAATCTCGATGCTAACTTCCCTTTGTCCACATTCGAGGCAAAAGTATTTGTAATTTCATTGAAATAATCTTCCAAATTCTTCGACAATTCCTGTAATCTTCTTTCACTCAAAACACCACAATCTTTGGTATTGGAAGGAGGATTATTTTCCTTCTCTCTCTGTCTCTTCCTTTCTCGGGATTTTCTTCTATTTTCAGCTTGAATTTGCAAGAAAATCTTTCTTCTAGTTGAATCGATGCTTTCAGGGGAGTCTTTCCATTGAAATTCACGGACATATTTCACGACTCGAATTACAATTCCAAATTGAAAATTCAATTGAAACAATGCAAAATTTGTTCGAATTGTATTAATTGGTATTGCAATTCTCTAATTGCAATTCCGAATTCTGATTTCTCCCACCAACCACTAAAGGAAACTCCATCCATCCTCCCCGCCAACGGAGTTCCCGCGTCTTTGGAGATCCTAGTCACTGATCCCTGCCATTCCGGAATTGCATATACTATTCTTGGTGCATGCCAATTCTGTTTTAATTCGGTTGGACGTCACACGTCCAGGAGGTACTAAGCGCTTTCAGCACATAAAGCACATGTCCGGACAGTGCTTTCTGTACACCACTATAGAATTTACACCCAACTATTCTTTTGCATCATGTGACGACCGTCTTTTGTACGTACGAGTATAATGTTCATATGATATGAATATCCATATAGTCGTCATACTATCCCCCTCCTACGACGGTGATGAGTCCTCGGAGCTAGGGCCAGAGTACTCAAACTTCGCTTATCCAGATAATGTCGGTGAAACTCTGCAATTTTATCAGGAGCATTAGTCAGGTTCTTGGCAGGCTCCCAAGTTCTATCACTTGGTGAGTATCCTTCTCAATCGACCAAGTAATACAATCGCCGACGAAAAAACTTGGAGTCTAGAATCTCTCGAAACTCGAACTCCTTATGATCATCAATTTCCAGTGGTGATGGAAGTGAAGGTACTCGATCTGAAAATGGATTTGCCATATAGGGTTCCAAAAAGATACATGAAACACTGGGTGAAGTCGAACTGACGACGACGGAAGCTTCAGATAGAAAGCAGCATCACCAACTCGTTCAATAATCCGATAAGGACCCGAGTGCCGGTAGTCGAGCTTGTTATAAGGATGAGCTATCGACAAATCCTGACGCAAGAGCCAAACAAGATCACCAACTGTAAAAGGAGGAGCATCTTGGCGGTGTTGATCTGCATGATAACGATAATGTGCTTGGGCTTGAAGGAGATGGTGCTGAATATCATCGTGGAGCTTGCGGAGCTTCTCGAGCCTGTCCTCGGGGATTGACTGAATCGTATCCGAGAGCAATGAAAGACCACCAGGGATGCATGCCAAAATTAATAAAGAATAGTGTCTAGCCCATGGAAGCATGGGCATAATTATTGTAAGCAAATTCTGCCAGAAGGTAGCCAATCAACCTAGTCATCCTGATAACTGATGATGCATCGCAAATATTGCAAATACTGCTCAAGTATTTGATTAGTGCGCTTCACTTGCCCGTTGGTCTCTAGGTCATATCCGGAAGAGAGCGAATGTTCCACATGCAAGAGTTGCAAAAGACGCTTTCAAAATCTGGCAACAAACTGGGGGTCGTGGTCAAGGACAATGGTATATGGTAAGAAGTTGAACCACCTCTCGAAGTAAGAGAACAGCCATGGCTTCATTGAAGATAGAAGAAATGCACCATCTTGAAAAAACGGTCGACGACAACAAGGATGGCATCATGGCTCTAGGAGGATGGAAGCCCGACAATAAAATCCACTGAATGCTCTTCAAGGACCGACTGGAACTAGTAAAGGCTGAAACAGGCCATGTGGACAGTGCTTGGGAGCCTTTGCACGACAACAAATATCACATGAGCATACAAAAGTCTCAACACGGCAAAAATCTGGCCACCAATAATCTCGAGCAACGAGTTCCAGAGCCTTGGCATTCCCAAAATGGCCGGCAAGAGGAGAATCATGCCATGACTACAGAAGTTGAAGTTGGAGAGCACATCTGGAATGTACAGAAGTTCCTCACAAAACAGAAGTCTATCTTGAGCCTCAAAATGATCATAGTCCAACCCCATTTGCCAGGAAGACGATGCTGAGCCAAGATATGAAAATACATCATGCGCCAAAGGATAAAAAAGAAGAGATGCTCGAACAGATTCCAACAAGGATGTATCATGAGGCCTTAGGTTAAAAATAGGATCTGCGAGAAAGAGCATCTGGTTTCCCTTGAAGTGTGCTAGATCGAAATTTGATGATGAAATCACAATAGAATACCTGTGTATGCCATCGAGCCTCACGACGATTAAGAACTCGAGCAGAATGAAAATATTCCAGGTTGCGGTGGTCCGTATACACAGTCACCTTATGAGGAGAACCTTCAAGAAATCGTCGCCACTCCTGAAAAGAGTCAACGATCGCCAAACGTTCCTTATCGTAAATAAGATAGTTGATCTCATCAGCCTGGAACTTTCAAGAATGATAGGCGATTGGGTGCAGCTTATGATCATCCCTGAGACCATAGACCATACCCTTAAAACAATTGAATAAATTATTATATACTGCATGCTATCTATTAACATCTATTGTTTGCATGCTATCTTCTCCTAGTGCACCAAACAAATCCCAATCAAAGGAAAACATAAATGTTCCTGATGTTTGTTGTTCCACTGTAGAAGCATGGTCTAGTTGTTAATGTACATATAGATTTGACTAAGGTTGGAGAAGATTATATACCTGAAAATAGGGTCTGATATTCTTGCTAGCTCTTGGAAGGTTCAATATGCCAGACGTACATAGGTAGTATGTGCTTCAAATAAGCCATGTCCATCTCTTCTCATACCTCTTGCAAGGTTTAATTTTTCTAAGCATAGGAATGGTATTCTCGCAATATCATTGTAGTGTCTAAGTGAGAAATGCTGCAATACAATAGCATACCCGGGACTCAAAGCTTTAAGGTAGATTTCCACGAATAGAATTCCTTCCAAAATTGTGGCGTCTGCTTTCAGCAAGAGTGCATGTCTTGGTATCTATAACAAAAAAGGAAAACATATGAGAGAACCCAACATGGAAAACACAAAGATTGAGCATGAAGATGATTCTCTATGTGGAGGAAAAATGAAATCTTGGCGCTTACGTTGCGCCTGCAACTAGGGTGGCAACAGTGGAAGGAGGTTGCCCTCCTTTTCTCTCTTCCCGGTACTATTGCAGATCCTCTACCAGAGCCTGTGATCTGGTGCTAATGGGATTTGCCAGTGCTTCAGATGATTTTCTTCTTCAAAGAAATTGCAGATTTGATTGTGAAGCAGCTTCAAGGCGGTCTTTTAGATTCGGCCCGGTGAGCTACTAACGTGGCATTTTGCTCTCAATCTTTTAGAAAGAATGATGATTTGTTATGCAAATCAACCAAAAGATCGTGGAGTCTATAAAATGGAGCGGAATTGAAGCATAATTCATAAAGAAAGCAATTTTGGGTCTTTTAGTTGGATCTTCTGACCATTTGGTTTTCCCCCCTCCTCTTGCTCTTTCTTGCTAGCGGAAAGATCTAGGGATGTTTTCTTGGAAGGAGGAGAGTAAATTCTTGATCTTAAATTTACAGTTTTAAAACAGGATGTCAGATTATTTGGGATTGCCGAGCTAGAAATTTGATTGTATCCAGAAAGACGCCTCTATATCAAGACCAGATATCATGAGCCAGATTTTATAGAGAGTTCTGGTGGCTGGGCTATATGTCTAGTCTATTACAGGTTGACTGACTGGCGCATCTCGACAATGCAACATCCTATTTAATCTCACATTTGGCCGTAAAGCTACTGATTTTTATCATAGTTTGAAGCATATTCGCTTCTTTGAGCAGTGCGGGAGATTGTTTAGGTTACTTTACATCTCTCTTCTCCTCATCTTTATTTCTGCAAGAGGTCTTCTTAGAGCATTCAAGATTTGTTTGTAGCTTGTGGAAAATGGGCATTGGGCTCCTTTGGAAGATGTTAATATTGTAGTACTGGTCAAACAGAAGAAGAGGTTGAGAGAGGCTCATGTGTATTTTAGTTACAGACATGATTCTGATCTAGATGGGATCCTTTGTACTTAAATTATATCCGATCCATGAGGGATCTTTGTATTGTAATTTTTCCTATCTGATCAATACAATAACTTCTTACCTTCAAACAAGAAAAAGGGAGGGGGGAGGATGATTCTCTATCAGAAAGCTAGAGAGCTGGGAACAATGAATTTTGTACGTGTTCTTATTCCTTTTCTGAAATCTTAAAGCAAAATTGAACATGCTACTTAATAAGTAAAATAAACATGATGTGAAGTTATGGAACTTTAAAATGTGACATGTGATTCGCCCGATGAAGTAGATGGCAAGAATATATTCTTGTTGGTAATAGCAAGCAACTTCTGTTTTACCTGAAATGTCACTTTTATATCCTCAAACTGCAAGAGAAATTGTAGCTTTTCATGTTGAAACTATGCTATGTGCTTTTGAATGTTTCTGCACTGCATCCCAGGATGTTCAAAAAAATACAATACAACATGGCATATGGATCACATATAGAATGGCTCACTATTGGAAGTTTCTCCAGAAATTTGATGGTTGCCTAAGATATGTGCTTCTATGCTTGATATACCTGGCAGACATGATAAGGTTGCCAAAAATAGCCAATAAAGCTAGTAAGAAATGTGTAGTGTGTTAATCTATCACTTCTGTATACAATGCATAAAATAAATAGAAATGTAGTAACTGCTAAAGCATGCAACATGTCAAACAAAACAAATTGGACATGAAAGGCATGGGGGAATCTATGCCTGAAAGGCATGTAATATAGGCAAACGACATGTCCACCATAGCAGATTTAGAAGCTAGATATAGAAGCCATAGCAGGTCGACTGAGAACTTCTAATAGTTGGATCTATAATGCTAACTATCGTACTAGATAGATTATCAAATAGGGCTGGTATGTATGTGCTACAGCTTCGCTCTGCTATATTTGTAGAACAGTCTACCACAGGATAAGCATTTGCAATCCAAAACCTAATCATGTTAGGACAATAGTTACAGCTACGGGATCTGGCATCATAATGGCCTTGGCAATCGAAAGCAAAATCGATAAATTTTGCAGTGCTGGATGCACAATAAAAATGTGGCCTGTCCATCTCCATCAGTCAATGATAAGCGTTGCCTCCTGCCAGGATTTTGAACGCTGTCTTAGTTGGATATCTTTCGCATGAAGAAGCCAAATATGTAGGATGGATAGATCCGACGACTGAGGTAGTCCAAGGTGCATAGAATCTAGCATTTGGAGTAAACCATCCTAATTATTTCATACTCCTTATGCATATAATCTTTCACCATGTTGTCAATCTAAGGATAAAGGTCCCAACATACGATCTGGGCCATAGGATGGACAGATCCGACGACTGAGGTAGTTCAAGATGCATAGAATCTTGCATTTGGGATGCTATGTTAGTAAACCATTCTAATTATCTCATACTCTTTGTGCATGTAATCTTTCACCATGTTGTCAATGTAAGGACAATCACCATTGGATGTGTGCTTGAGGGTGTATAGTGCAGATACAAACAAAAATGACAATTATTCTAATATGATTTTAAACTCTTGCAAATGTTGATGTTGAAGGACACCCTAAAGTTTAAAATTAGTCTACCATGTTATGAAGATTAGAAGTATTTGCAGCATCTTGCCCAAACCCAACCTTCAAACTCCTAATGATTTGAAGATCAACTACCCTAGTTTCTTCAATTAGCATATCTAGAAAGAGCCCAATCTGAGAGCCTTGTCACGTTAAGTTTCCGCAGGAATGATCCATTCCTATACATGCATTCATAAGTCTAAGCATAATGCAACATATGTCCCACATTTGATATTGGAAATGCAATTTTTTCTTCTGTGGTGGTGGCCCAATTCCATGGGCCCCTTAAAAAAATAAAGACTCAAGTTCAAAGCCACCCCAAAATAACAATTTTCCACTGTTTGCATTTTCATTTTCATTTCATGTATTTGTGGTGAAGTGGCCCAATTCCATGGGCCTCTTAAAAAAATAAAGACTCAAGTTCAAAGCCACCCAAAATAACGATTTTCCACTATTTTGCATTTTCATTTCATGTATTTTTCAGGAAAACAAATATATGGTTTTCATTTTCATTTCATTTCAGGGAAACAAATATCGAAAATTTGGGGACAGTAGTTTTTTGCGACCAGATCCAACCCTAAATACATCTTGCTTAACCCCGCTTAAAACCCTCAGGTTTGGAGGGAAAATATTCTGCAGTTGGGTCCAAGATATTATGGAAGGATCAGTCTGTAGCAGCGGCAGCAATCCCACAGATGATTTTCCTTTCAAATTTGGAGACATACAGACAGCAGATGTGGTGCTCAGGCTTGAATCAACGGAAGGTGAGAAATATGCACCCTTGCATGTTCATTCCCATGTTCTTTCCCAATCAGAATACTTCAAAGCTCAACTTTCAGAACGCTGGGCATCAAGTAATGATAAACATCCCTTGCAGCTCACTCTGGACAGGTGCAAAAATCTACGTATATATGTAAAATGCATGGAACTGATGTATGTGCCCAAGCAATATCTTCATTGTTCATTTGGCAGTGTTAAAGAGGCTCTTAGCGTCTTAGAGGTAGCCGCACAACTTTTATTCCATGCTTGTATCACTGCTTGCATGCATTATCTGGAATTTGCTGCTTTGAGCATTGAGGAGGAAGAGTTGATCAGGTCCTGCATTTCTACCTTCCATTTAACACCCACTTCAGACCTTGCAGCTAAGCTCTCTATACCTGATAATCCTGTGGATATGATGAAGGATATTATCGTTAGTTTGGTTTCACATGGGCCTAAGGATGTTGCTGGTAAACTAATGGAAGATAATGTTAAGCCCATTTTTTTCCCGACATTCGGAACATTGAACGATGTCATCGTGCTGGAAGTGCTGCAACGGAGTAGGGATGTACTGAAGGGGGATTTAGAGTATTGGGTTATGGGAGAGGATGAATTGTCAGATGAGGCTTCTCATTTGGAGTGGATACTTAACCAATTGGATAAATGTCAGGTTGCTGAGAAAGCATTCAAAATGCTTGCGGATGATCAAGATCTGGTGGATGGTATATCACGCTCATTATTTTCGGTTGAGCATTTTTCTTCCATTGTGAATGGTATGTTTAAGGCACTGCAGAATGGTAAAGTAATGGTATCTATTGAAGTGAGAGTGGCCCTCTTAAGTAAATGGTTGCCTATTATTGCTCGACGTAAGGGGGGACATAGTTGTATGCTTCTGAACAGTGATTTGCTTTGCAATGTTGTTAGATCACTGCCGATGAGAAATCAGAAGATGATTTTTAAAGTCTGGATTGAGTCCTGGTGTAAGCCGCGGATTCTTGAGGCATCTCATTTGGAGTGGCTACTCATTCAATTGATTAAATGTCAGGTTGCTGAGAACGATTTAGATATACTTGCTGATAATAAAGATCTGGTTAATGCTATTATATTGCATAAAATGTCGGGCGAGGCTGTTTCCTTCTTTGTGAATCATATGTTTGAGACACTGCAAAATGGAAAAGTGATTGTATCCATTGCAGTAAGAGTCAACCTCCTAAGAAATTGGCTGCCTGTTATTGCGAAGCAAGATTGTAAGATTCTGAAGGGTGAATTGGTGTGCAATGTTGTTAAATCTCTTCCAGTGATAAACCAGAAGATGATTTTCAAAGTCTGGATCGAGGCCTCATGTACGCTGGGGATTCTTGAGGAAGCTTTCTATTGCTGGTGTGGGAAGTTAAGGAGAACTCAAAGATCGGAATCTTGAACCTTCAAATCCAGAGCCAATGAAACTTGTGAGAAAGTAACCAGTTTTCCTTACTTGTGAGAAAGTAGCCAGATTTCCTTGGAATGTTTTTTTGTTGTTGTCCTATGTTCTTATAGACATGGCAGCAAGTGCCATAAAAACTTCTGCAGTGTGGTCATGAAATCTGCATGACATATCTTGTGCGCCACTTATGTGAACATAGTACAAGAGCAGATGACAAGATGTGCTGCACTGCTTAAACCCTGCATGCGGAAATTTTATGGGTATCAAATGCTCATGTTTCCATATAGGCAGGCTTTTGAGTGAATGATGTTTAAGAATCTGCATAGAATCAACTGTAAGCATAATTTAGAAACATACAGGAGCACTATTCAACTTTGAGTTTATTATGTGGGTAAAGCTAGCTAATACTTGAAGAGAATGGACTCTGAAACTACCTCCCATAAAACCGGAGGAAAATTGCTGGAATACCAAAGACTGCTTTGTCTTTTGGTGTTAAGAAACGAAGTTGTTGCTTTGCTTTACTAGTTTTTTCATTTAAAAGAGAGAGAACAACTGCAAATCCAAGACCCTAACATTGGTACCAGCTTCTATTTACATTTTAGGTACAACAGAACAATGTCCTCCTTCCAAGAATGGACTTGGTTTTGATGTTCTTTATGAGCAGAATACAGTCCCGTAGTTAACGCTAACTACTTCAACATAGCACCGTGTAGTTAACGCTAACTACTTCAACATAGCGCCGTGCGTTTTGATGCTCTTTATGAGCAATGCTAGCTAGTTCAACACAGCTCGTAGTTAATGCTAACTACTTCAACATAGCCCTGTTGTGCTCATAAACTAGAACAGGAGGTGACAACAAATTGAAGCAATGTACAGATTAAAGCAGAACAAAAACTTGGGAAAAATGTACAAACTTGAGCAGAGATATACATATATGCTGGCAGATCTTCCTCTCAGCTCTGCTCAAGGAATGATTTTGAGGCCCAAAGCTTTGCAATGGCATTGCATATATATGCTGGCATATATCTTCCTCTGCTCAAGGGAGGATCCGAGGCCCAATGTCATGCGATGGCATTGGAAGGATTTAAAGCACAGGGACTCTGTGAGGAGATTTAATAGGCATCTGAGAAGAATCCAAGTAAGTAGAAGCAAAAAGCAAAAAGACCAATGGACTGTTCGGTAAGATATCTCAGCAAGATTTAAGTGCTATCCCCTTTTCGGCATCATCTTAATATTTTCTTGAGAAATTTTTTAAAATGCCCATGTATGTTTGCATATTTGTCAAAGTGCCCCTATAGTTTTATTATTTGTCAAAAATGCCCTTAATTTTGAGACAGCCCTCTTCCTTTAGCAGAGAAGAGAATTACGGGGCTCTCGCTTAATTACGACTTCCTAAACTTGTTATTCTGTTCAAGTATGAATCCGGCGTCTTGAATTCCGTGGTTCCTTCATACATTAGATTTCAGTCTTTTATTACTGGATTTGATCTCAAATTCAAGCTACAAATCTATTCTGATAACGAAATTTATGTGCAAAAATGCAGGGCTAATGAATGCACATACCAACTAGTTTCTATAAGCTTTTAGGAATGATTCAGAAAATTAAAAAATGGTTCTCTTTTGATTCTGCATGTAGAAGGCAGCCTTGCTTTTTTCTTCTCCAGTTGGACATGGATCTAAGAGCCCTTTTCTTGCAGAAAACAACTGATCATAGCTGAATTTAGTTGTTGGGTCTGTATTTTGCTGTCCATTCTGCTCGAGGCAGTTTCATAACAAGAACGATTTGAACTATCGCCCATTATCCAGAATGGCAGCTTTGTCCTCTGTGTTATTTGTTTCTAGTTTCCTGCGTTGTTTCAAAAACATGTAATTGCAGTGTCAGTCGACTAGAGCTAACGCCAAGAAGATAAATTGCTTTTCTAAAAGCAGTTTCATTGATCCAAATACGAGTTTCTTTGCATTTTCTGGCAAGATGTTTGTGTGGTAGAGCAGTAGATCATTTCGACCTAAAATTATTACCATTGCAAATCAATGGAGCACCTTGCCTTACGGTATATTCCATATTCTGATCTAAATTTGCAATAAGGAGCCACTCTCTGGTCGATTCTGTAAATTAGCTGACAATTATTCATGTGGTTTTAATATCATCTATTTCTGTGTCATTCGGCAACAAATGCAGCATAAGTTATTAACTTCGCCGTCTTATTCTAAAGCACTTGTCTCAAGGAGTCTATTATTATCGGACAACATCCTCACACTACATCTTATGGAGAATTTTTTATAAGCAGCCTCTTTTATTTTCTGGACTTTGTCATACTCAAGCTAGCTGTTGTGGCTTCTTTGGGTTGTTTCCTATTCTTTTGAAATCTGATGATAGAAGGTTTACTAGCAATATTTTCTTAATCTCCATGTCATGTCATGTTCAAGTTATCAATCATGCATGCCCTTTCTGCCCCACCCTATGATACTTTGGAGTTGGATTGCTCTGTGTTTGTGTCATCATAATTAATAGACATTGCCTACCGTTCAATGGCAAGAGATATTGACTCATAGAAGCTTTGGGCCAAGGAGACTATTATAGAACAGTTCATCATCGAGAATGTTAATTGTGCATATTACAAGGTTTTCAACATCATTCATTTCTACAACCCTCTCTCCGCATTCATGAAGGCAGCCCCTTATGTGTCAGCACCTTGATTGAAAAGGACTTCACAAATTGGATCTAGTAGATGAAGCACTCCGCACATTGTGCATACTTGACCATTATCACAGGATGTGTAATTGTAGCTTGTCCCAATGTTCCTTTCATGCAAGAGCTACAATAGACACATACATTCCTTCATACTCTTGATGGCCCTTTGATGAAACAAATTATTATATTCTCCATTTTTGAACCTAATGGAGCTAAATGCATACAACTTGTCGACATTGTACCCTTCCTCAATCTAGAGGGTGATTCACCATGCACGAGTAGTAGTGCATTCTTTTGCAATATGAGCATGCTGCTTGAGTTTGAGATAGACATTCACATTTCTTAAAGAATGTGTTTAAAATGAGAGACACGTTTATTTGCTCCAAACGCACTTTAAAAGGAATCTTTAAAAGATTCCCTAAAATTCCCTAAAAAAAGTCCCTTTTGAGGTAAATTTGTGACGAGTGTGACAATTTGGATATTTTAGGCACTATTTTTGAGGGGTTTATTCAACTTAGCTTCCATGCAAAATTGTTTGATACCCCTTTTCAGCCCCCTAGTTTAGTATACAAAATAGTAGCAATTTCAGAGACTAAAAAAAAGTAGACACTTGTAACGTTCCTAACCGATATGCCCTTTAACCAACTGAGCAAAATCGTGTCGGCGTTTATGAGTAGTTGCTTCTACCCATTTATGCCGGTGTCTCGGGAATGCCCCACAGGCACATTAAGGATCGAATACTCGAGTGGTTTACCATGGGCCCGTTACAGTTTCGGCAAAATCGTCTAGGCGTTTATAAGTAATCGCTTCTACCCATTTATGCCGGTGTCTCGAGAACGCCCCACAGGCACATTCAAGGATCGAATACTCGAGCAGTCTACCATGGGCCCATTACAGTCTCTCCCACTAGAACTATGCTCGTCCTCGAGCATCTAAGGCTATACCATGTCTATGTCATACCATGTCATAATGATTACCAAGTCTTTGCAAATTACCCATGCATATAGGCACCCATGGAGACTCGAACTCGAGACCTGCTCTGATACCAATTATAACGTTCCTAACCGACATGCCCTTAACCAACTGGACAAAACCGTCTAGACGTTTATGAGTAGTCACTTCTCACAGGCACATTCAAGGATCGAATACTCGAGCGGTCTACCATGGGCCCGTTACGACACTGAAAAAAATATCAAGTGCACTAGAGCGACAAAAAGGCAATGCATTCAAAGTTTTTGAAATCATTACAGTTTTGCATAAAATTGTAAAAAATGTAATAGATTTGACATTTTGAGCAAAGTTACACTGCGGCTAATTCAGGATGCATGTCATTGTTTGACATGTTGAGACCATGATCACCAGAGCTATGGTCATTTGCCTCACTATGAAAAGTATACGTTCCTCAGCGTTGCCTACCAATGAAACCGCAATTCGCATGCTAACCTCAATATCGTTTGAGTCATAACATGCAACTTGTTCGCTTCACCTTATAGTTGCTCCAAAATGTAATGATACAACATGGCCAGGTAATCATACAACATGGTTGTTTCATAAAGGGGGTGTGTGTGTGTGTGTGTGTGTGTGTGTGTGTGTGTGTGTGTGTGTGTGTGTGTGTGTGTGTGTGTGTGTGTGTGTGTGTCTCCTTCTGGGTAGCTTTCACAATCATGCATATTGAGGATGAGCTTGAAGCGGTAGCGGCTAATGCGGTGGCAGAGGGGAGGCTACCACCGCCTCACCCTGCTTCCGAATCAGCAGCGAGACTTGGAGCAATGATTTGGGGCTGGATGCCAGGCCAAGATGCATTCTAACGACAAGATCGATTGTCAAAGGCTTTTCCGGTTTTTCCAGGAGTGCAGTCTATATTCGATCTTCAATCTTGGTTCAGATTTGATTGTATTTCTTCTTATCTTCCTTGCAGTTCTCAAAGGATTAAACCATCACTTGGGGGATAGGCTTGGTAGGCCCTTCCCTGATGGGTTACTTCTTTGAGTCTGGGTCGACCTGGGATGGATAGAATTTGTGCAGCCTGAATTGTCTCAAGTTGAAGCAAATTCATGTTCTAGATTTGTTGGGTAAGCTTCATCTGAAGAGGTAACATCTTGTTATGCAAAGCATTTTGGTTTTATTTTTACCTTTTCTTGCTGGGGGAAAGGCAAAAATGTGTTTTAAGGAAAAAGATTAGGTACCCAGGCACTTTTGGGCTCCTTAGTTTGTATGCAAAATAGATTGCAAGGATTGGTTTCGGATTGATTAGTTGGCTAGGGTTACTGTGTAGGCGGGAAGATATCTATACATCTTGCACCCGGCTTTTGAGGGAGGAGTCTGGCGGCTGGACATATATTTTGTCTAGCCAGGTTGACTGCTTACCCCAACAATGCAGCATTTGATATGATTCAGTTCACAAGTGATTTACTTGCGTATGAGCCAAGGGACCAGAATCCATGAAGCGGTGGCAGCTTCTATGAGCAGAGTGATAGGCTGCTCTTCTTACACTGATTTGTTTTCTTTCTTTCACTCTTTTGTATTTTAGTAAGAAATCTGTGCAGAAATAATTTCTACAAGATCCATGTGGGATCGTTATATATCATGTATATGCAGAAATACTTCCTATAAGATCCATGTGGGATCGTTGATGTAATTCTTTCTATCATATGAATAAAAAAGCAGTTCCGTTTCTTCAAAATAATAAAAATATAGTTTTAGTTCGTAAGCTTTAATGTTTCTGTGACGCTCCCTGCTAAACATACGGCGCCCAGCCGTATACCCGGCAGGAAATCCCCCATCCGGCTCAGCAACCGCATGGGCCCTTCGTCTACCCCGCACTCTCGAGGTAACTCTTAGTGCGGGGAGGGAACACGAAGGTGTCTTGCGCGCCCTTCCCCTATGGGCTCCTATAACAGCGGAAGCGATAACACGTCAGAACTAGCATAAAACATATACAAATACTACCTCGGAGGGTAGCGCATCGCACATAAACCAATGCATAGATGATAATCACAAACCATAAAACAGGAGAGCTCCTACCCCGGCTCAGACTCGTAAGGAGGGTGACTGACCGGCTAGGTCTCAAGATAGAGCGGGACGAGTCATGGCAATGGCGAGGGGGCATAGAACAATGGCTAGGGTTGACCACTCCATCCGGCCCCTCCCGCATACTTTGCGGATGGGCTGGATCGGGCTCGCAGGACTCTAGCCTTCCTGGATCACGCAATCCCATGGCATCACCCATCGGGACTACTCCAGTTGCATCTCCCTCGGTCCGGGATGAGGCGGAAGGGTTGCATCTCCCCTTCCTGTGGTCTAGAGGTGCCGTAGGCTAGAGAATCGTGGCGACACACCCATTGCACTGACCGAACCCCAAAACGAGAGCCAAGCCAACACTTGCAACTCTCGAGAGGCGGGGCAACACCATTGCCCCAGAGGTGTCGGACCCATGCTCGGCCCACGCAGTGACCACCATAAGCCTAGCCCACTATGGGATCCCCCTCCCCCCCACTCGGCGGGGATCCTCCCTCCACATTCCCTCTAGCCCGTTATCCGGTGCTGAGTCATATCATAGCCTCAATAGTTTGGTGAGGCTTCTGGCACAAACACCGCATCTAATAGGAACTAAGGGATCTACTCTAGGAACATACTACAAATGGCCCTAGGTCTCTACCCCCTTCCCAATACAAGAGGAGCAAACATGATCAACCATCAACATATAATCGTCCCATCATGAGAATAATCATAAGAAGAACATCTTAACCTAATCATACAAATCTAACTAATAGTTAGGGTTCCTTGATTAGGGTTTAAGATGTTGAATATGGGCTCTAGGATGGCTCTACTCTAGATACAAGATACTAGCAAATCTGGAATGCTAATTCCGGATAAGCTATCACAACTACTATCCTACATACCTGCCTCCCCAAGGCTCTCCCTCCGTGATCCCAGCGCCTCCATGGTCTTGACTCACAAGTCAGCTTTGTTCCTCCTCCAAGAACGGTCCTACCTGGCTGGCTCTTTGCACCAGCCTATGCCATTGGCGAGCGATGTTCAAACGGGGTTCGAACAAGTAGGTGAGTCTTTGGGTGCTAGGGCTGGAAAGAGGTCTAGGGTTAGGGTTTATGCCTATATAAGTTAGGTCCACCTAGGATGCCACGTGGCACCAATCGGGTGAGTCTTGTGTGGCGGTGCCCCAATAGGTTAAGGCCACATGGATAATGGCTTAACCTATGGTTGGCTAAGTTATGAGAATAACTTGGCCATGCCCCCTAGTGCCACCCTTATGGTATACAAGGCTATGAATGATAGACTTGTATGGTGACGGATCCAGGAATATACGTATTTATAGCGTATATTCCCCTGGACCGTCACATTCTCC
Organism: Isoetes taiwanensis; assembly: GCA_021234155.1. Classification (NCBI taxonomy): domain Eukaryota; kingdom Viridiplantae; phylum Streptophyta; class Lycopodiopsida; order Isoetales; family Isoetaceae; genus Isoetes; species Isoetes taiwanensis. Next base: position 18,982,564 of record JAJEKV010000016.1, on the reverse strand, counting down.
CCTTAGGACAATCTTTGTCCTCGATTAAGCGCTAAGGTGACGAACCTACCTTATACCTGCAACAAAACAACATGTCATAACCTTTAATTTTACTTTAGTAATCAAGTTTTATTAGTTAAAGGTCAAAATTTAGGCTATATTTGTACTTATACAAAATTATATAGCCTTAACACGGTTATTTCCTACGATAATTCAAACATTATTATAAGAGTTATTAGGGTTCATAATCTAAATTATGGCTCCCCTAGCTTCTAAATAACGCTCCTCGTTGAGGTCCTCCTTCTACTTGCACGCAAAAAGGAGCACATTACGTTAGTTTAGTTAATAATTTGTGGTTTTAGGGGACCACCCCTTACCTCCTTGAGCCGAACTCTTTGGCTCAAGGTTGTCCTACTACCTTGCCCAAGATCATGGCCCTTTCGGTTTGAGCTTAGGGATCATTTAAGATGCTCCCATCATTGCCCATGATCGAGTGCTACCTTGTACCACGATCCCGGGATCGAAGTACACCCCAGCTGCATCATGCCCCCGAGGGTTTCAGCTAGGGAACGTCTCACGATCCCATCATCCGGCAAGATGATCACTTAAGCTTCACCATGACCCTCCTACGGCCCGGTGTGCGTGCCGCATCGTGGCATAGAGATCATCCGTCGATGTCCCATCATCGCCCACCATGCCTCATTCTCACACTCACATGACCCTAATGGTCATGCGCACCTCTTTGTGCGTGTGGCCTAGAGAATGCCCTAAAGGCGTATCCCATCATCGCCACACGATCCAAGGTTACGGCACATGCACCCTCCTAACTAGAATGCATGCGCCCGGGCTCAAAGCTAACTACAACATACTAGCTAACCACCGGCAAGCTCGGGGTCGACCAAGCCGAGACGACTAAGCCCATCAAACTCCTTCATAAACTCGGGTATTGCTTCTCCAAATCCGCTTCAATACCCACGTCAGATCTTCCACGGGTAAGTGCTTCCACTTAACCGGTATTGGAGGAACTGACCTCCTAGTCTTCTTGAATGACTTATCAAGAAGTAACTCGGGCACTATTTCTACTTGCTCCTCCGTCATTTCCAACAAGGTTGGAGTATCCAAAACCTCCTCGTGGTTAGGATTGTGCCTTTTAATAAACTTCGTGGAAGACCTTGTGGACCTTAAGATGGGCTGGAAGATCCAACTTATAGGCTTGAGAGCCCACTCTCTCTAGAATCTTGAACGCCCCAGCCCACCTAGGGGCAAGCTTCTTGCAGCTCCCAATCCAGCGGCTTGGCTTGCTTCACCTTGATCTTCAACCAAATCCAGATCTCCCACCTTTAAACTCCCCTTACGGTCCCAGGCTTGCCGGCTACACTCTTACTGCCGACTTCTTCTGCCAATAAATAACCCCTTACTTCCTCTACTAGTTGCCGCATATCCCCTAACATCTGTTGGGATACTTCTACCTTGGACACGGTGATTGTGCCGTATCCTGGGTTAAGCACCGGTAGCCGTAGTTCACCATGAAAGGCGACATCCGATGACTCCTCGCTTGGCCTTTAGTAGGCTTAATTCCACCAAGTGAATGTACTCATCCCACTTGGACCGCTTGTTCCACACATAGCTTGAGCATGTCTTCAATGATCCCATTGGTCCTTTCCGTCCGCCATCTGTTTGGGGATGATATGCCGTGCTCATGGAGAGCTTCGTTCATCGAATGGTGCTAAAAGATCCTGCCAAAAGGCACTCATAAACTTAGAATCTCTATCAGATATTATCTCCCGAGGCATGCCATGGAGTCTAAAAATCTCCCTTACAAATAACTTTGCAAGATCTAATGCGATTAATCGGTTTAGTTTTGCAAGGCACGAAATCGCCATCTTTGATAACTTATCTCGACAACCATCAATGCATCCTTGCCTCGAAGAGTTTTAGGGAGACTGTGATGAAATCCATGCTTATGACCTCCCACTTTGCATTTGGCACCCCCAATGGCTCTAAAGCACCGGAATCCGGTTAGCTTGCTGCCTTGGTCTCACCGACAACCGGGCAATCCCGAATATATGCAGCTATCCCGCTTCTTCATACCGGCGTAAGTAGCTACTTCGAATCTTGAAATAGGTTTTCATAAAGCCAGCATGCCCTGCTATTGGGCTGTTATGTGTGTCATGAAGAATTAACTTCCTTACCCCTGATGATTCGGGCACACACAACTTATGCTTGTGATACAACAGGTTGCCTTCCTTCTTATAATGTTTGAAGGCTTCCCGGCCCTTATATCTGCTCGCTTCCTTGGAAAGACTTTCCCATACCTCCTTGAAGTCTACATCTGTTGGCAAGGACTCTTCAATCTTCTTGCCAAACTCACTCGAAAGAGTGGAAATCGCATTACAATGCGTCCTTGTCTGAAATGGTCTCCTGGAGAGGGCATCTGCTACAACATTAAGCTTACCAGGGCTTATATATAATATCAAAATCATACTCCTCAAGGAATTCCATCCACCTCCTTTGCCTTAAGTTGAGGAGTGGCTGGGTGAAAAGATACCGAAGGCTCATGATCGTAGATTCAACTGAAACTTCCTTCCCGCCAGATAATGCCTCCATATCCTCAATGCCCTCGACAATGGCTAGCAGCTCCTCGATCATGGGTTGGGTAGCGTTGTTCGGCTGTCGTTCATCTTCTTCTTCGAGTCGTAGGCGACTACCCTTCCTTCTTGCATCAAGATCGCCCTGTTGCTATCTTGCTTGCATCCGTTTGCTATCAACTTATCCTTACTCCGGATCCGGAGAACAAGCACCGGTGCTGTTGTTAAGGCCTCTTTAAGCTTCTCAAAAGAAGCTTGGACTTTCTCTAACCAATGGCTAGCCCAATCCTTAATCTTCTTGGCCTTAGTGAGGTCCCAAATGGAGGGGACCCACTTAGCAAAGTCCTTCACGAACTTTCTATAGTATCCCGCCAACCCGAGAAAGCTTCTTACTTCTGCCACATTCCTTGGAGCTGGCCAATCAACTATTGCCTCAATCTTAGATGGATCTGTGGAGATTCCCTCGGATGTTACCACATGCCCCAAATACTCCACTCGGCCTGTTGCAAAGTGGCACTTAGAGAGCTTCCCATACAACCTATGACGTCTCAACTTCTCCAACACTTTCCTGAGATGCTGACAATGCTCTTCAAGGGACTTGCTGTAGATTAGGATGTCGTCGAAGAAGACAATAACAAACTCATCCAAGAAGTCTCTGAAGATATCGTTCATGAGGCGCATAAACGTTGCGGGAGCGTTGGACAATCCAAAGGGCATTACTGTAAACTCAAAATGACCATACCGCGTTCTGAAAGCAGTCTTATGGATGTCCTCTTCCTTTATTCTTATCTGATGGTATCCTGATCTTAAGTCAATCTTAGAGAATACCTTTGCTCCTTGTAGCTGATCCATTAGGTCATCCGCCCTTGGCAATGCATACTTATTCTTTATCGTCTGCTTATTGAGCTGGCGATAGTCTATGCACATTCTTAAGCTCCCATCTTTCTTCTTGACAAAGAGTATAGGTGTTCAAAGGAGACACACTTGCTCTTATAAATCAAGCTCGAGCAATTCCGCAGTTTGTTTTTGAGCTCCGTCAATTCTGGGATGCTCATTCTATATGGCGCCTTACATCGGCCATCCGGAGCCAATGTGATCTCACATTCCACACCCACAATAAGGTGGCGCCGGATTTCATCCGAAATACATCCCCGAATTACGAAATAAGCCTTGCTATTCTTTGCCCCTGGCAAATGATTTCCCTTTGTGTCACTTCCATCCCCTTGCACGCTCAACTGATTCCATCCTCAAGATGTAATCCACCTTATTCCTTTCTATACTCTTCCTTAGTCGCTTCAAAGAAATACAACGCATAGGGGATTCTAGCTTCTTACCTTTCACTATCAATTTGCTTTCTTGCCTGGTGCCGTCACATGGTGACTTCGTTCGGTCACAATCAATTCATCGCTTTAGCTGGGCTTCAAGAATTCCATCCCCACAATAAGATCATACCTTCCAATATCCATGACTTCGCTCCCATCGGCCATTTAGCCCCACTAAGGTCTATGTCAAAGATGATTCTCCTCCCCTTAGTGTCTTGGGATGGCCTCGCTTTTACCATAGCTACTTGGCCTTGGCTTAGACTTCAATACCTTGTTCTTCATTAGAGCTGCCAATCTAGGAGATGCAAAATTATGAGAGCTACTACGTATCTATGAGGACTACATATGGCTTACTATCTATGATTCCCTCACCGCAATGACCGTTGGATCGATTCTCTATATCATCGACTCAATGTTTGCACATATGTGGCACTCACCATCTATGAAGTCCCCGGCCTCCTGGCATTCATCGCCCTCGCCCGCTTCGTTGGGGAGTCCCAATCCATAAGCTCGCCAAGGCCGACCGCATGACGAATGGGCAATCATGTGTTCTCGTGCTCCCTCGGCCGGAAGCACTGAAGCATAACTTCTTCTCAATGCATTCCTGTCTCTTTTCCTTCTAAGCAGACTGCCTAGGAGACGGCTTAAGAGCACTTCCCCTCGATGCATTCTGCGGGTTTACGGTCCCCAAAAGCTTTGCTCTTATCCTTACCTTTTGCTGCTGGCCCCTGATGGTGTAGGCCGCTGATTGCTTACCCCTGATATTGTCCCCGAGCACGCCTCTCAACTCTTACCCTTAAGGTTGATCGCTTCTTTCTGCTGGAGTTGCCGGTGCCTCCTCCAAACTTATAGCTTTGTCTTCGGCCTCTCAGAATCGACCTTGGGTTGATTGCTCTAACAAGCCTCTTGATATTGCTTGTTCAACCCCTCAATATAGGTGTCCACCGCTTGCCTTTCTTTGATACTCCTCCCGACATGAAGTCTAAGTCTCATGAATTCTTCGTATACTTAGCCATCGATAAGGTACCCCTCAATTCAACCTCAGAAACCGCTGAATCGTCTACTAGTATGAGACCTCGGCACATAGTGCTTAAGGAAAGCCTTCTTTGAAGGTCTTAAACCCTCAATTATTCCTCTTGAAAATTGTTGGACTTAGCATATCCCTTCCACGGATCCTTGCGGTCCAATAAGGTTAGCTGTCGCAACTTTCCCTATGTCCTTGTCTTTCATACCGTATGAGTTGCCAAATTCTTCCATTTCATCCAGCCATGCTTCAGCCTCCATGCCTGATCTGTCTTTCCCTGAAAACTGGCCCAGCTTCCTTGTCTTCCACACATTGCTCATAGCACTATCCACCTTTTTCTGATAGTCATCCGTCTTTCTTGCCCTTTTTCTTGCCTTAGGTGTGTCAGACTCACTGTCGGAGCTAGAGCCGTAGATCCTTTGGAAGAACTATCGATGAGTTTGGAACTAGATGATGATGGACTCCTGGTTCTCCTTCTTCGTCTCTTGTCCCTGACGTTGCCGTGGTTGCCCTCCCCTTCCTGCTGAGGGACTTCGTCACCACCCGGAACACAAGGTGGAGGCGGAGGACCATCTTCTTGTGCATTCATGAGAGGTGTCGCCCAGTTGATGAGATGTTGCATCTGATTCCTCATCTGTACCAACCTTGCATTAACTGCCTCTGGTGACATATCCTGCTCAAAGTCTTCCTGCTCTCTGCCGAACAAGTTCCTTGGTACCCAATTGCGTGGTCGGTCTTTGGTCCCGAGACCACGCTTCCTGTTCCTTCTTTGCGCAAGTATTGGTCATTAATACGTGTTATTAAGTTAGGCAATGATCATTATTGCTTACAATTAAATTGTTGTTAGCCACAAAAGAATTCATATGAAAACTTCATTTATAGGTCAACATCATAGTAGTACATTAATTAGTATATAGGGATACATTTAATAGACTTCATGATAATACTTAAGAAAGAATTACAATATACTTAAATCTTATGAGACAATTCTTCCATCAATGATGTCGCTTGAAGAAGTTCTTGATTTTCTTGTATGCTGTGCCCTTTCCCATGTTCTGCAGTATTCTGGCCGCCGACCCTCCCTCTAATGCTCTTGCCACTGGTGCTGGTAGTTCTGGCGCAGTTGCCGCTACCAATTGACAAGTCGCGATCTCCGAGGTGGCCCCTACTTGAGTCGAGGCGTGAAGTGCTACTTGCTCTCTTAAAAGAGTATAACATGGTCCATTCACATCTATCTTGGCGTCTTTGCCCAAACCCCAGCAAAGCTATAAGGAGCCACTGATTCTTCACCTCTTAGGCTGAACTCCTTGTGAAAGACTATCATCCCATCCTTGGCTAAGGGCCGAAGATAGTACCCGAAAGGATTTACCCCTATGTGGCCCCGTGGCTCCGATTGCCTTTCCTTTTCCTTGCCGCCCTCGACGATATCTATTCTTTGAAGATCTTCGTGGTCCCTCCACATTGTTGCTGCGTTTTCTAGATTAATGCTACTAGATGCCTCGCGCATGCTCCTGGAGCGGACTGGTCGGCTCGAACTTGGGCCCCTTCCCGGCTTGTACAACCTGCTTTGGATCTCCTGAAATTCCTCCTCTGGAATGTCGGGTTCTTTATTCTTGAAACATCTCGCCTTTATCTGCTGGTGCGCTTGGATATCCGGCATGGTTTCCCCTGCGTGGGAATGTCGCTCGGCTACCTCCTCGGGATCTCCCCGATAGGAGTAGTCGATGAAGTCGCTACCCTTCTGTGCCCATTAGTCCTAGGAGCTCGTCTATCAGGAGGTTTTCCTCTTGGCAATAGGGAAGGTTAAGGATGTGGGTGGCGAATATATACTCCTCTCGGCCAATGATCCTTTGGGGTGAGGGCCGTGATACCTATTGGCGGTTCGAAATCTCGCCTTAGCCCCTCGTGTTGCTGAGCTATACGCCTCTCCATCCTTCTTGCCTCGCTTATCTCCCAGCTTGGGTTTTCTTCCTCTTCTTCCTCATAGTCACCTTTCGACCTGCGGTCTAGGTGCTTCGATGTAGAGCCATGGTATTAAATATTCGCTGCTTTTTGATCTCGAGGATACCTATCTGCTGCCTTCGAGTGTCGAGAGGAGCTAAATCCAAGGGTTGAATGGGACGGCTCGCCCGTTGGTTGATTGCTCTATCTTGCATGAATAAGGCTAAAGTCGCCTGGGTTTGAGACGCATCTATGCCTATGATGCTTACAGTCATGTAGTCCGCATGTTTTGGTTCTATCCCACAACCTACTCTTGCCCTAGATCCCCCACCTATGGCTTGGGCAAGGGTGTCTAAGGAGACCCATTTCCCCCCCTAGGTGGCAAGTGACCTCCCCCTGTAAAATGAGCTGATCATATTGACAAATGATGTCGATTAGTAGTAAGGAGTTCTGGTTAGGGTGGCATGAAGATCAAAGAGATGATCGAAGACATGAAAGGCTTGGTCGTGAGGAGTTCACGGATGTGATTGGAATCATTGTACCATCTAACAAAGTTTGATGGTGCCATTGAGCGTAGATGGTCGTGAAAAAATGGCTGATGGAAACAAGTAGGGAGCTAGAAAATCGCCAAAGGGGCTGGGAGCACTTTTGATGGGAAGAAAATGACAAATGGGGCCCCTTTTATAGACTAGGGGTGCCTCGGGTTCCGTGCATAAAGGCTCTTGATGGGAAAGACTCCAAATCTATGGCCTTGGGTGTCCAAATGAGCTACCATGAAGTGCAATTCTAAACAAAACAAGGCAAGAAACACTACATGGCAGTTTGTTGGGTCAAATTTGGTCAAGCTAGGCAAGTTCTGGCGAAATCGGGTGGCGTCGCGCGGATGGGGTCTGCGTCGCGAGCGCAGGCGCATTCGGCGCGACGGGACCCGATTTCGGGTTATTTCAACTTTTAGGAAAAATTTTAGGGTGTTAGAAGATGCTAATATGACTTTCTAGCATGATTCTGACTTAATTAGCAACTTTTATTACTTAATTTGGACATGACTTAGCTAAAATTTGGCGAAATCGGGTGGCGTCGCGCGGATGGGGTCTGCGTCGTCATGAGGCGCGATTCGGCGACGGGACCCGATTTCGGTCCCCTTTAAAAATTTTTTTTCTAATTTCCTTTTCCTATTTAATTACTTAAACATGTTTTTTACACCTACTTTATATCTATTGCACAGTTTTACACAAAACTTTATATTTATAGGAAAATAATTACATTAGTTTGACAAAATTGCATCCTCAAGGGCGTTCCTTGCGGATGCGACGCGCCAAGTGGATGTCCTTGGGCATGAGGGTCACCCTCTTCGCGTGGATCGCGCAGAGGTTCCCTTCTTCGAACAACTGGGTGAGCTCGGCCTCAGCGGCCACTTGCAACACCCGAAGTTGTAGGGGGACGCCACCCTATAGTCGGTGACGTACTCATCATTACCTCCCCATAAAGCCGCTCAAACGGCGCTTCCCTAATCGAGGGAGATTAGTGCACCGCTTGAAAGTGCTTAATCTCCCGAAAAACCCGGCGTCTTGGGGAATTAGGTCCATGGTGGACCTTTTTGGGCTTCTCAGCCGGCGGCGGCGTGGCTTGGGCTGGTTCTTTATGGCGGCCCCCCCTCCTTGTCCATTTGGGCGTTCTGCAGAAACAATACCAATCATTATACCTGCGTCCACCCGCCGAAGGTATTCTTAGTATGCCTTGAGGCTTATTTGGTAAAGCGGTCCTCCTTCAAAGCGAAGCCTCGCTTTCGCCCATATACGCTTCTTTACCACCTTAGGTGGCTCGGACCCTGCTTGGATAAGGTGGTCTTGGTTCTGCCCTTCCTCACGTTCTTCTTCCTCCTCCTCCGCCTTCTTCCTGCTCCTCCTCTCGTGGTGAGGCTCCCTCGATGGCGGCGGGTTCGTGAGGGGACAAATGGATTCTTTCTTTTAGATCCTCAGCTCCTGCGCCCGACTCCTCCTCCGCGCTCCCTCTTCCTCCCCGGCTGCCCTCTCCTCACGGCCCACTCGGTGACCTTCTCCTTGCCCTTTTCTTGGGCGCAGAAGGCCCCAGCCGTCCACCTGCTGGGGGCTTGCTCCTCCTCCTCCTCTTCCCGCCGGTGTGCATGGCCCCGGCGGCGGATTCGGTTCTTTGTGTGCCTGCCGACGAAGGGCTGCTCTCAGCATCGTGGTACGACTCGTCGCTGCTGCTGCTGCTGGTAGGGGGAAGCTCCTCTTCTCCCTTCTTGGGCCGTAGGTGCTCTGGTATCTTCTTCACATGGCGTCCCGCTGCTAGGTTCGCCATCGAGAGTGTGTGGGGCGCCTCACGGCTTCAGTAGGTCTGTTTGGTCCCGCCATACTTAACGGTCTAGGAAACGGGTGGGGATAGGCTGGTCAAGAGAGAGGTGGAGGTGTAGGGTTGGAGAGAGAAAATGAGGTGTCAGGGATATTTAAAGAGGAGGGTCCCTTAGAATATTCTCCTATCATCATTACCCCTATTTATTAGCCCCCCTTTATTAATTACACCCTATTTAATAGTTATTTAATTATTAAAATATATACTAAAATTCGTATTGTACTTGTAATTTTTTCAATTTTCCTAATGGTTTGAGGTGTTAATTATGGATTTGCGCCATTTTTTCACCGGGTCTCCGATTGGCATGATTCTTGACCCATTTTAGGTGAAATTTGATGCATGCATAATTTTCACTTCAAATTTACTAGAAGATGAGTTTGACTCACTCAACCCTTCGTCTAACACTTAACCTAAATCCCCGACCCACTACCTAGGAGAAAAATTTTTCCCCCATTTCCGCGGTTCAGTGGTGGAAATGTTCATTTCACACCTCTATAGGCCTGTTAGACTACTTCATGGTTATGGTCAGTGCTAGTTCTTGGTCAACCAAGAACATGGCTCTGATACCATTGTGACGCCCCGCTAAACATACGGCCGGTACCGTATACGGCAAAATCCCCCATCCGGCTCGGCAACGCGCCAGGGTCCTTTCGTCTACCCCAGCACTCTCGAGGTAACTCTTAGTGCGGGGAGGGAACACTGGTGTCTTGCGCCCTTCCCCCTATGGGCTCCTATAACGTGAGCGATAACCGATAACACGTCGAAACTAGCCATAAAACATATACAAATACTACCTCGAGGGTAGCGCATCGCACATAAACCAATGCATAGATGATAATCACAAACCATAAAAACAGGAGAGCTCCTACCCCTACTCGGACTTCGTGGGAGGGTGGTGGCCGGCTAGGTCTCAAGATAGAGCACGAGTCATGGCAATGGCGGGGCTCGGCATAGAACAATGGCTAGGGTTGACCACTCCATCCGCCCCTCCTGTGCATACTTTGCGGATGGGCTAGATCAGGCTCTGGCGGGACTCTAGCCTTCCGGATCGCAATCCCATGGCATCACCCATCTGGACTACTCGGGTTGCATCTCCTCGGTCCGATGAGGCGGGAAGGGTTGCATCTCCCCTTCCTGTGGTCTAGAGGTGCCGTGGGCGGCTAGAGAATCGTGGCGACACACGATTCACTGCCAGTGAACCCCCAAAACGAGAGCCAAGCCAACACTTGCAACTCTCGAGGCGTGGCAACACCATTGCCCCGGGAGGTGTCGGACCCATGCTCGGCCCACACGGAGTGACCACCATAAGCCTAGCCCACTATGGGATCCCCCCTAAAGCCCCCACTCGGCAGGGATCCTCCCTCCACATTCCCTCTAGCCCCGTTATCTGGTGCTGAGTCATATCATAGCCTCAATAGCCTGGTGGGCGCCTATGCACAGGCCGCATCTAATAGGAACTAAGGGATCTACTCTAGGAACATACTACAAATGGCCCTAGGTCTCTACCCCCCTTCCCAATACAAGAGGAGCAAACATGATCAACCATCAACATATAATCGTCCCATCATGAGAATAATCATAAGAAGAACATCTTAACCTAATCATACAAATCTAACTAATAGTTAGGGTTCCTTGATTAGGGTTTAAGATGTTGAATATGGGCTCTAGGATGGCTCTACTCTAGATACAAGATACTAGCAAATCTGGAATGCTAATTCCAGATAAGCTATCACAACTACTATCCTACATACCTGCTCCTGAAGCTCTCCCTCCAGATCCGGGCGCCTCCATGGTCTTCGACTCACAAGCTGCTGTTCCTCCTCCAAGAACAGGTCTACCCTGCTGGGGCTGCTGCACCAGCCTATGCCACAACGAACGATGTTCGAAACGGGGTTTCGAACAAGTAGGTGAGTCTTTGGGTGCTAGGGCTGGAAAGAGGTCTAGGGTTAGGGTTTATGCCTATATAAGTTAGGTCCACCTAGGATGCCACGTGGCACCAATCGGGTGAGTCTTGTGTGGCGGTGCCCCAATAGGTTAAGGCCACATGGATAATGGCTTAACCTATGGTTGGCTAAGTTATGAGAATAACTTGGCCATGCCCCCTAGTGCCACCCTTATGGTATACAAGGCTATGAATGATAGACTTGTATGGTGACGGATCCAGGAATATACGTATTTATAGCGTATATTCCCCTGGACCGTCACAGTTTCCCATGTTACTGGACGATATAAATTTGTACCAAATGGGAGCTCAAGAGGTATTGCAGCAAATAGTATAAATTTTTACAACGGGAGCTCAAGCGATACATTGAATTTATTGAACGGTATAAATTTATACCACGTGAGCTCAAATGATACAAATTTTTACCACGTGAGCTCAAGCAGTACACAGGGAAAGAACTCGAGTGGTATAAATTTATACTGCCAGTGAGCTCAAGCGGTATAAGATACCATCTTCCCACATAAAAATGTCAGGAGCCGTATAAATTTATACAGAAATTTTTTATAAAGGAAGTCACGGTATAAATTTATACCACGAGCTCCCTTGAAAAACATTTCGTTATAAATACAATACATTATAACACAAGAAATTTCTGGTAAATGGAACTTTATTTATGGTTATAACTTGACCCTCAATGGATATAACATGATTTTGCCTGGCTAAAACACGGTAGATGCTTTTGACGATATAAATTTATACCGAGGCTAGGAAAACTGTGTGAGGGGAAAACTTTAGAGTTGTGATAATGTAACGATTTAGGTGGTGCGGCCTCAATTTCTGAGTGACGCAGAAGGTTTATTTCTTAGTCTGAAGAAGCTTTGAAGAAGAATTTTCTTTTTAGGGTTTACTCTCTTAGTGCGGCACAGCTTCTTCGTCCAAGTTTTCTCACAGGTCAAATAGGTTTCCACAGGTCGAATGGGTTTTCAAATGGGTTTCTTACAGGTCAAACTGATTTCCACAGGTCGAATGGGTTCTCAATTTCTCACAGGTTGAATAGGTTTGCACAGGTTTTGAATGGGTTTTGAATTGGTTTTCACACGTGTTTTGAATGGGTCGCCACACAGGTTCTGGTAGCCAAGGTTCTTCTGGCAGATTTAGAAGTTCGGATCTTGGACCGTGATATACTCCTGAACTGCAGTTTGTTCCTCGACAGTTGGCCTCAACACAGGTAGAAGCTTCTATCTCTTTTTCCCTTGCACTAATTCATGGAGCTAAAACTGCAAAAACTGTTTCTAGGGTTGGTCATGTAGATTACTCCATTTGAAGCATTTTTTTCTTTGTAAATATCTCGTAGGTGCAGATATTAGGCCCATATATTAGATGTAGATATCAGACAGGTGCAGATGAAGGAGGGATTAGAGAAATTAGAAGTTAAAAATGTGTCAGATTTGAAGGATTTATCCAGTTAAAATTACTTGTTATTAGTTTGAACCTTATGGAGACTCAAGAATCGGAGTCACGGAGCACTAGCAAGCTTGGTTGGCTCTATTTTCTAGTTATTTTTTTGACAAAACATCTATGATTTTAATAGTGAGTGCAGATTGTGGTTTATCTTTGTTAAATGTAAACTACTTACAATGTTCATAGACTATTCTAGTTTATCTTTTCTTGTTTATTGTATTCTGTAAGATTGGCACCACTGCCACTGCTTTATTACCGAGATTAGATCCTGTGCAGTCCATAGATCTTTCATGATTTAGATGGTGATTCCTTTTCTTAAATACAAGTTTCATAGATCTGTAGGTTTGCATTGTAGCTATTAGTCGTGATTTAGAAGGAAAGTAAATCAGAAGCATTTTCTTCCTTGCAAGATGTCCCAGGCTGAGTTTTAGTTGCTAAGATAGTGTTTGAAAGCAGAAATACAATGTTGTCGCATCTTTTGTAAAAGGCTCAAAGCTTTTCATCTATGCTAAATTACAAACCCTTCTAATGTCTCTGTGCTGCAGTCTAATAAATATCTCAAAAACCCCCTTTAGATTTACATGCTGCATAATAAATATCTCAAAAGCCCTCTTTAGATTACATGCTGAATATAGGCAGTCAAGTTCTAAATTCTTAACATGTTTCGAGACATAATCTAAAGCAAATGCATTTGTAATTTTCTATGCTCATACCCAAACCATATCTAATGGTATGATCATTTCTTTGTATTCGTACTTGGGAAATGAATTGAAAACAACTTTAAATCTAAATTTCTCACTTTGATAATCATGTTAAATATAAACCAAATGATGCAGCCTTAGACGTCTAGATTTCTCACTTAGAAAATTTGTCTGTGCAAAATATAAACCGATGATGAGCTTTAGAAGTTGAGATGTATGCACTAATGGCATGCATCAAGCAAATGAAAGTACAACCATCATTTTCTGGGCATTCCATGTTCGATAACCATAACATGTAACATAGTAGCATACATATGATATCCATCACCATGATGTCCCTGTGATTGTCCCTTCGCGCTAGAATATGTTCTTATATTTAAAATATGTATGTGATAGGATATCCATGTGACTATTTCAGATGATCCTAAAGGGTTGCCAAAGCGACATGTGGCGTTATGGTATCCTATGCTTATAGCTGCATATAATTGTGTTTCTGAGTTTTTAGAACATAACCTATATTTGTTCACATTTGATGGCTTCTACAACATGCAATTCCTTAAATGCTCATGAACAAACTTAAAACATCTCATTCTAATCTTCATCATTTTGCTATTTGTTGTTTTACTGGCTTGCAGACCTAAACTAGGATTTTTTTTTTTTTTATTTTTTTATGTTTTGAACTTCTCTTCATTAAAATGTCTATGCAAAATCACTATTTTCAAGAAAAAGTTTTGCATAAATTTTGGCTAAAAACAACCAAGGCCTCTTTTTAGCTAAATCTTAAGATTTTTTAGAATTTTTAGAGGAATCTTTCAAACGCACTTATTAAATAATTGCGTTCTAATTTAAACATTGTTCTTAGCACATTTGCAACATGCCACCTAATGTAGCCCTTTTTATAAATTTACATATGTACCAATGCACAAATTTGAGAGTCCCATAAATATGAACTGCCAGTAACTGCCACGATTAATGCAATCTACCACTCTGCAACTGCACCAGTTTTGGATTTTAACTTTCTTTACCAAATCTTTGCCTGGCCTGCCTCGCGTTCGCTGACCCGCCCCTGCTTTTCTGCCACCAATCCGTTCACCAATGTTTGATCTAGTTATGGCCCCAAAATCCATACCCCAACTCAGTGTTTGCTCCTCATTATAGCCAAACTAAGAAACTAGCACTTCCAGCAATGGAATTATACTTGCATGGAGAAAACTTTTGGGTTCTGAAGAAATCCAAGCCAAAGGCCCTGCAAAAAACATACCAAGACACATCATCCCGAATTAGATGAGATTATGAACGAGATAGGGGATGTACCTCCAAAAAATAGAGAGGATTCAAGGAAGGTAGAATCCAGAACGCATTGGCTCAGGCATACTCTTCAACTGAAGAGATGTGTTGTTGATTATTTGGATGTGGCCAAGACCGCCAATTATCTTGCAAAGACTTCTGAAATTACAGAGGAGAACAGATTGTTAAATTATGTGATATGGAAAGAGTATCCAGAGTACTATGGCAATACAGTTCTAATCGATGTTGAAAGATACAAATCCACTTTGAGTCTTGCAGGAAGCTACATATGTTTTATCTCTTCGACACCAATTATACCCGGTAACAAATTGTGTGTCATGGAACTCATCACTGGCTTAGTTATTTTAAACTTGCTGCAGATATGAAAGCGCACCCAATGAGTAATGTAGCAGATGGAATATCCGTCCGATCATGTTGAACATATTTTGTTGGCTAACTGTGGCAATAACTTGGGTGATTTGCTTTCTAAAATTAATCATTACATGGAGCAGGGAATGGAGAAATTGCCATCCTATTATTGGCCTCTTAAGTGGCATATTGCTGGTACAGACTTTAATAGATGTACATTATCTCCAGTTATAAATATATCATATCGTTTTGTTATTCAAATTGCACTTGAATTTTTGTTTTCTTTTTCCTTTTTTTTTGCCTCTTTCTTATTGGTACAAGTTTGAGTTTCTATACATATTTAAATGATGCTCATTTGCTTTATAGAGGAAGCGACTAATGTGCAAAATGCTATTACGTTACTAAGAGAAAGAATTATGGAGTGCCTAGATTTAATACAAACAATTATGGAGTGCTGGGGACTAGTCATCGCTACTATACCACTCTTCCTGGACTTTGGAACAGGGTTGATAATGTAAGAAATTTTGGGCAATAAACGACCATGCAAATTATATTCGCAGCAAATCACTTGTTGCATAACTCTTGGGGGAGACCAGTTGTCTTGGAATAATATGTAGGAAATATAGGATGAATTGGTTTGCCAGTGGTACGTGAAGTTTCAGTAGATATCTCTTCAGCCTCTTGGCTGAAAGAAAGATAAGATGCAATAGTCAGCCTCCTATTGACATTTTGTTTAGGCCATGTTGGGTTGTCTTTTATAGTCTTATTTTTTTGGTCTAACCTTTTATGTCTTATTAAGCCATGACCTTTTACGTCACCTTTACTATATTTTATTAACATGACTTATATTATAATAACTTAAGATAACTAATTTAAGGCTCAAGTATATTTTATTAACATGACTAATTTTATATTATAATAACTTAAGATAGCTAATTTAAGGCTCAAGGTAATAAATATCTTAGATTAATATTCCATTTGCTATCTATCTATCTTATATCATTGGGCTACTTTGGAATAGCTTTGCCTCTGTGTTCATCCCGCAAGTCCTCTGGGCCACACCCTGGAGCTCGTGCCATAACAATTCCTTCCCGTCTTAAGACTAATCATCATCGATCATCTGTCTCCTTCTATATATGCTCTTTGGCTTGTACATTGATCAATTGGAAGAACGGCTTGATAATCATGGTGGCGGAGGTCCACATTTGGCACACTATATCATTAGACAACTTATGTATGCTGATGATGTTTCACTTCTGGCACATACCGCTGCTAGTATGCAGCAACATTTACATGCTCTACACAGTTTTTGTGAGAACACATGTTTGCGTGTTAATCTCCAAAAGACCAAGCTTTTGGTAGTTCAATCTTCTCGTCACAATGTTCCCCCTTAAACCCCCTTTGGTTTGGGTGCATATTCACACGGGGGGTGACTCTGGGCATCGAGAGCTGTTGGATGAGCATATATGCCTTTTATTCCTCGATCTAGACCGTACATAAAGATCCTCATTTGTGGGGTATGCCTGTACAAGTTTTGGTATACTGTATAACACAATTTACGAAATACTATAAGATTTGAGATAACGTACTATATGGTATTGATTTTGTACATGTATAACATGATTTTAGGAGCTCTCGCCGCCCTACGTCACCCCCCGTGTGAATATGCACCCAAACCAAAGGGGGTTTAAGGGGGAATTTTATTTTTAAGTGTGGAATGCAATGGTTTGTAATAATTAATGTTAATGTTAGTTATGTGTCGGTAGTTATACTAAAAATTTTTTTTGGCCCTTCGGGCCCTAACAAAAAAAAAAACAAAACCAAATAAACAAACAAGCAACAATACAACATATACACAGTCCAACCTCCCTTAGTGAATATATATCATCTAAACCAAAAAGAAAGTCATATAATCATTGTTTAGTGTTATATATTGTTATATGTTTGTGAGATCTGTGAAGAACAAAAAATTTAGGGCCTATAGAATATAAAAATCATAAAAACAATGCAAATGAAAACGTGTACACAAACTAGCATAAGGGGTTCTCATACTCGTCTAACCCTCATACTCGTCTAACCTTAGCCCTTGATCCAAGTAATATTCCATGGATTATTCCAAACCCACAAAATATGGCCGTTCATCAAAAACAAGATGGGGTCAAACCCCATTTTCCACCCATACACTGTGCACAGATGGAACTCCATTCCTGTTCAACACTAGAGCTGCTTGCATTACAACCTGCAGCTCTGTAAATTTGAATTACATGAAGAATAAGAAAACTCTAATATAACTCCAAACTTAACAGCAGCTTGTTTCCATAGATGGCAAGCACCAATAACATACATTTGAATAAGAAGAAAGTATGTAGAACAAGTACAACAAATTGGACTTGCTGAAGCAACACACAGTTTTGCCAGAGGGATTTGCACAGTGCAATTGTAGAAGTGCATGGCAGTCTGACACAAAAGATTTGCGGTCACACAAAAATGCCCAGACTTTCGTGAACATCCTCTTCTGATGGTACATAAACCTGAAAGAAGTGCGAATTCATCAATGTATCACAATATCATGACATGTTTTTCTAGGAAAGGCCTTTGTTAGAAACAGCGTTACAAGACATAAATTGTTAAGAAGCCAAAGAAGGAGATATACCTGATTACGCATTGGTACCCTAACTGTCCTGCTGCGGCTATGTCCTTCTGTTACTGGTCGCTTGATAGAAACAAAACGTTGCTTACAGAGTGGACAACGTGATTCTACTTTAGACCATTGGGAAGCAAAAATAGTGATCACAACAATTCAATTTACCCTGTTCTACTTCGTTGCTCTCTGAGAGACATATGCCACATACTACGGTTGTCTCCTCTTCAGTAGCAACATTTTTTCCCAATGCATTATTCTTTGTTGCTGTGCTTGTTTTATCAGATTCAACATCTGGCATATTCAAATTCTTTAGCTCACAAAGCCCAGAATCTTTGTTACTTTGCTCACTAACATCAAATTCCTGTATTGGATTCCTTTGAGATTCTGCTCCTGCTTCTGACAGGCCACTTCTAGCATGAAAAGGAGCATGAGAGAATACTATGAACTGCCAGACATTAAAACATCTCCGGTGTCCTGTGCGCTAGCCCTCAGCCTGCCAGAACCCTGTTGCAATGGAGTAGAAGCCATGTATCCAAATCCAAGAAATAATATGAAGGAAACCCCAAACAATACAATATGAAGGAAATAATCTCCTGAAATAATATGAAGGAACACCATGCTTCGCCCTGCAAATCCGGCATGCCCATGCCATCAAGGCCTATGCAAAACATCCCCAAAACTCGCTGTCTGCTTGCTTTTCTGCATCAACACTGTTCTGCTTGCTTTTCTGCATCAACACTGCAAAACATCAGTCCTGTGCTCGCCTTCAAACAACTCTGAAATCCGCCTCTTCACGGAACTCCTCTGCCATGGACCAATTAACCCTGTATCAGAGCCATCGATGCCAAATCCGGAACCCTAATCGCTTCAAAAACGTTTCTTTTGAAAACCACAAACCTAATATTATCTTAATATTTGAAACCTAACTTTAAAAAACATGCAAACAATAGAATAGAAGTCCCACAACCACACGATTTTCCCTCTTCTTTAAAATCAATGGCTAACAAATGGGTGCACTCTAGAAATACCGTTTAGTAGTCCACGTGAATACGCCTGTGAAATCATATGAAAACCATGCCAAAAAGCGTATAAAATCACAAAAAAAACCCCTTGTTATAATGCTACATATTGCACTATGATAGCCGCGAAGTTGAAGTTGTAGATAGCTACAAGTATCTTGGTGTAGAATTACACCAGAACACACTTTGGGAGCGATTAGTATTACCAAGCCGGTGGTTCTTTGGATGGAGAGCACTCTATGCAATGCAAAGCAATTGTTTTCGCCGCAAATTCATGATTGGCCCGCGGAAAAGCCCACTTGTTTGGGCTTTGGTAGAGCTTTGTTTTACTTGTATGGTTCCGAGTGTGGGGGCACGCCATTAGTGCTAGTGCTTGGGAGAGCTTGGGCCCGGTGCAAAAAGTCCTTTCTCACTTATAGCCTCGAGTTAAAACAACGGTGCCCTATGCTATTCTTTTACAAGAGAGGCAGATTTTGGCCTCTTCAACATTACGCCATGAAGTGCCATCTCCACTATATCTCGCAAGGTGCACCACATGGATGATGTTAGGTATCTGTTCTTGCACTTGCCATGGCTGAATCTCCTCGGCGTTTGAAATGATGTTGGAAAGAGCATTGCACTACATGGTTTGCGTTGGGCTGTGCAAACGAAACCTTTGCACGATGCTTGCGATTTCGATCCTCGAGCTTTTGCAACAATATCTCAATGGTCGCTTTTTCTCAAAAGATATGGGACGCAGATTACTTTGGCCCAAGTGAAAACTGGTCATTATCATGCACACATAAATCCCACCTTGGCACGGGGCCCCAAGCTTATTTGCTTGCTTCATTGTCGAGGAACAAACTTGTAGCTATTGCATCAATTCGCCGGGGTCCCACAGCCTCTGGATTGAGACAGTAGATGGGAGCGGCGGCGCATTGCCGCGAGAAGTGAGACTATGTGCACTGTTGCCGCGATTCTGAGTTGAAGATGAAAGCCATACTCTTACGAGTTGCCACGCTTTTGAGATAGTCGAGAATCATTTTTGACCTTAGCATTCCATTCCACGCTTCCCACAACTTCCGAGCACCATCTGTGCATGACTTGGCATTATACATACTTGAGGTTCTAGATAAACGTGCGCAATTCACGAGCCCTCGGTAGTCATTATCTCTGCTTGTCTAGTATCATCATTACTACAAAGGTTTTCCCTTGAAAACCTTTCGGTGAGGGTTTTTAATCCTAGTAGTAATGATTGTACTAGCCCATTATATGGGTCCCATGACCTATTGGTCTCCGTGGACGTTAAAAAAACTATTCTATTCTATTCTATTCCTTCCCGTCTCAAGACTGATCGTCCTCGATCATCTGTTTTGCGGGGATGTGGCCCAGAGGACTTGCGGGATGAACACAGAGGCAAAGCTATTCCAAAGTAGCCCAATGATATAAGATAGATAGATAGCAAAAGGAATATTAATCTAAGATATTTATTATCTTGAGCCTTAAATCAGCTATCTTAAGTTATTATAATATAAAAGTAGTCATGTTAATAAAATATAGTAAAGTGACAAAAGGTCATGGTTTAATAAGACATAAAAGGTTAGACAAAAAAAAAACTATAAAGGACAACCCAAAAGGGACAAGGCTATAATAAGGGAACATCTTGTCTTTAAGAAGGGAGAGGGGAGGAGAACATGGCTTCTAGATGGGGACACTAAAGATGAAGTTTATTCTTAATTCTTTTATGATACAAAGCCATTTCAAAGTTATTCCTATATTCCAGATGTGTTGAATTTCCTAGAGAGTTTATCCAGATGGATAGATAGATTCTCAGAGTAGGAAGAGAGAAACCATTGTTGTTCCTAAATTAAAGCCAGATCCCAATATCAAAGCTTAAGCCAGATTTCCATTCTATAATTTGTAAATTAATGACAGATGCCCAGAGGATATAGCGATTGCTTAACAGACAGTCAGACAGTACCGGGTCTTCCTTAAAGCTAAGAAAGCTAGGTACATTGCAGCGCATCAAAGAGAAATGTTTTCCTCCTGGAACGTCACCCCAGGACCTTCTGGCGAAGGGTTCTCAGAAAACTAGTACAGCCCACAGGGAACATCACTCCCGAGCAGTGGAGGCAATACTTGCAACAGTTATACGACCCTCGGGGTGCACAGGCAGCATTACCCCTGCAAGAAGGCCCAGTGTTGGAAATCAGAGATTCGGACGTGGAACAAGGCTTACGGCGTCTTGCCAATGGGAAAGCGTCAGACTTGGATGGTATGCAGGCAGAATTGCTTAAGTGGGCAGGGCCGTCCATAGTACCAGTGCTGACCGCCTTGTTCAACAAGGCATTACATGAAGGCTTCCCACTGCAGTGGACCAATAGCAGAGTTGTTCCCATCTATAAGTCAAGTGACTCGCACTGTCCAGCCAATTACCGAATAATCATCAGTTCGGTGTTTGCAAAATTGCTTGCTGGGATTCTCGAGCAGCAATTGACGGGCTGGGCAGAGGCAGCAGAGGTGCGCGCCCTCACACAGGCAGGATTCAGACCCCGACACTCAACCATTGACCACATCTTCACATTGCTAACTCTGGTTGAAGACGGCTGGAACCGCCCTCAGGATCTATATTGTTGCATCGTGGATTTTGCGAAGGCGTTTGACATGATGCCTCGGGAAAAACTATGGGTAAGATTGTGACAGCTGGGGGTTCCTGTAGATTTGCAGAATGCAGTATATAGGCTATATGAGAGATGCTCGGGTCAGTTGCAGCCGACAAGCCAACCATTTGATAGTAGTATCGGGGTTCGTCAGGGATGGCCTCTCTCCCCAACATTGTTTGGGCTTTACATTGATCCATTGGAGAGCTGGCTCACTGATAATGGGGGCAACAGAGCTCACGTTCTACACCAGAACATCAGGCAGTTAATATGTGCTGATGATGTGGACCTCCTAGCTTACACACCAGCAGACATACAACGACATCTCGATGCCCTGGACACATTCTGCCAAGCAATTGATATGCGCGTCAACCTGGCCAAGACTAAGGTGGTTCTCGTATCATCCTCATGTTAGCCGAGGATCCCCTCCTTCAGTTACCGAGGGCAGAATGTGGAATGGCATCCACATACAAATATTTGAAAGTGCAGTTTCCTTCTACTATGCACTTGGACATATCCATATGGCTACAAGTGACGACGGGCTGGAAGGCACTACATGCAATACAAAACAATAGTCATAGAGCAGAGTTGTATGATTGGGCCCATCAATCACACCTGTTCAAGGTCTTAGTGGAGCCTGTCCTTTTATACGGAGTTGAAGTATGAGGCCCAGTAGTATCCCTCGCTACCTAAGATGACTTGGAGCAGGTGCAGAAAGCCTTCTTCGTACGAGCACTAGGGGTGAAGTTCACAGTCCCATATCAAATTCTAGTGTAGGAGACATGATTCTTGCCTCTTCAGAGGGCGGCCCTTGATCGCCACATTGTCTATTTTCAGAAGATGGCCAATATGGCGATGCTCGTCTCCCTAACCTAGCTTATATCATGGCAATGGGGCCGCAGCGCCTCAAGGCCTGTTGGACAGAAAAGAGAGCTCAATGTTTGGCTAGATGGAATGTGCAAGAGCACTGATACATACATGTGCAAACAGAGGCGGATCGCCATAGCTTGGGGCAATATCTTGACGCTTGCTTCCTCAGCAAGCTTTGGGATGCCAGTGCCATTGAATAGGTCAAGACAACACACTACTAGCGCCATATAAATCTCACATTGGAACGAGGCCCACAATGCTACCTGCGTACCCACTTGCCTATGAAAAGGCGCAGACTCATTGCCTCCATTCGCACATGGGCACACCATCTTCGAATTGAGATGGGCAGATGGATTGGTGAGCCACGCCAGGACAGGCTTTGTCAATGCTGCCAAATGGGAGTCATTGAGGATGAATCTCATACCCTTCAAAGCTGCCCAGCACATGATCAATTTCGGACGCGCTATGCTGAGTTGGTCAGGCCCTGCGAGATCAGCTATGTCATCGGGCACAGACTTGACATGTATATATACATTTATTTCATGATGATGTATACTTGTACAGTTTGACATCATTCTTATTACTGCCATAGTTTTTCCCTTGAAAACCTTTGGGGCGGGGGATTTTTTTAACCCGGACAGCAATAAGTTTGTTGCGCTCCTTCTGGGTCCCATAGACCTATTGGTCTCAGTGGACGGCAAAAATCATTCATTCATTCTTTCTTTCTATCAGATTATTAGATTGGGAAGTGCCAGATAAGATCCTGATTGCAGTATTCGCAAGTCTGAGTCCGCTTGGGTGGTGAATTTATGTCATAAGTTCCTGTTACCAGAGTTTTTAACTGATGTTATGTATCTGAGTTTGTTGAATAGGACGATTCGTAACAAAAGACATGTTGGAGCTTCGCAAATCTATTCTTTTCGGCGGCATTTTTATGGCAGGTAATCTTCTAACGAGGTTTTGTTCTTTGGTGCCTTGCACTATGTCTTAAATAGACACACTGAAATGGTAGATCCATTTGGATGCCGATTTATAAAGCGAAGAATGAAGGCTGCAAGAATAGGTAAAGAAGAAATTTTGCATTCTTTTTTCAGTAGAGGATATATAAATCTGTTCTTCTGGAAAGAAATTTATCTCCTTTCTTTCCACTCTTTCTTGCTAGCAGAAAGATACAGTCTCTAGAATTGATAATCAAAAAGATTCCTTATCAAGGAAGCTATAGGGTTTGCAATCTTGAGTGAGAAAAGAATTTCTCAATATGCGTTACTGATGATGGAGATTATTTTTGTTAAGTCTATCTAGGGATGAGCTCCTAAAGAATGGGCTTCATGTTCCAAAAGACTCCTTATTAGAATTGCAACTTGAAAATTTTTTGCAGAATTTGTTGAAGAATTAGACGCATTCCCAGCAATAACATTGATGGATGTTATCTTTGTTAAGTCTACCTGGGGATGAGCTCCTAGATGAATGGGCCTTATGTTTTTAAGTTTTCTTGTCAATGTAGAGCTAGGGGCCTTGTACTGCTAAGCAAGGCTGTTTCGATGCATCAGTAAACTCTGGGCTTCTCAAGTTTGTGTTATTCAGGTCAGTTCTTTGATAGGTATCATTTCATGAGCTTTTTAACTACTTCGGATCATCATGGAGATTTCTGGTTACGATGTGGATAGAGAAATATGTGCTTTTCAAGGGTATCAGCTATGAGAGCAATTGTGAGCTTCATATCTATTTGCTTCTAGAGCAATTAGTTGCAAATAGGGGATGAAGATGTTGAGATTACTCCTCTAGTAATCCTTTACTAGCATAAAAACTGTACTTTTCTTGCTATATAATATAAAAATTCCGTCCCCGTAAGAGGGGGAAAAAAAATCTTATCTTTTATGTGATCAAATGATATACAATGCTTATGCATCAAATTTTATTCAATTCTGATCAACCTTGGCTATACAAGTTATTTTAATATCTAGCATAATAACAGGGGGTTGTCTTTGTCTTTTTGTACAACTTTTCCTATGGTTTCCATATGATTTGATGGCCGTATTCATGAGGTGTACTGATCAGTACTTTTAGAGTGCACCCAACAATTTTATTACCAAAAATCTATATGGCCAATGGTTTCCTCCATTTTTATTTCTTTGTCCCTTTTTCTTTTCTTTTCTTTTTTACGAGTCGACTCGAGCAATTTATTTTCGGATTATTTGGAGTGTGCCGAAAATGGGTCGGATTTGAAGGAATATCAGATTAGTTCTAGCGCAGGGATGAATCGGAGCTTGAATTGGCGTACTGGTCATCTTGATGCTAAAGGTACTCCACTGAAATAGAAACTTTTAATAGAGCCTCCCCTGCATCTTAACAACCCTTTTTAGATTCTTTGCATGCCGGCAGCAAGCAGCTATGATTTAGGGTTGAATCTTTGCAAAGCACAAGTCTTTGAATCTTGGTTTTCGGATATTGGGTTCACCCAAAAGGTACGAAATTGCATTACATTCTTAGATTGCAATAGTCTCATGCACGAAATCTTAATAGATGCTCTCTCTTCCCTGCCATATATGGCTAGAAATCCTAGTTTTGAATTGGTTCTGTCTGATTATGTGCTTGAATCTAATTCTTAAGCTGTGAATTCATTCCAAAGGACAATTTTTTTGCTACTTGATCGCATAAGGCCTGGATTCTGCTTCATGGCTCTAGAAAATTCCAAAGATCTCGCTAGGGTTTTGTCTATAACTAATCCAAGAAGGCCTCATTGTACAAGCTTGGCCTGAGCTTCCCATGCATAAATGTCGTGTGCACCCGCTTCCAGAAACATTTTTTGAAGTACACAAACTAGCAAGTTTCTTTGCCTCCTTTTTGCCCGCCTTTAGGCCTTGATTTCTTTGACCAGGCCTTGATTTCTTTGACCTTATTCAAGTTTTGGCTATGGTCCCAATACACATTTCTCAGTTCTTGATTAAAAAGCTTTGCTTTGCACTTGGCATACATAGGCTTGCATCTTACAGGTCGCAAATAGAGTTATCGAAGACGAGTTGAAACATACTTCTTCTGTTTGGATGGATTTCAAGAAGGGATAATCCTTCCCTTTTCATCATAAAGACATTGCAAAAATATGAAACTGATCTATTAGCAGAAATGCTTTAGTTTTGTGTAGACTGTAAATATGCAATCATTTTGATCACTGTTACAGGTTTGGATTCGAAATGCTTTATGAGAAAGCTTTGAAATGGCTTTATGATTTGCACATTGTATGCCATACACAATTTAAGCATTGCATTACATTCATATATCTAACATATACATGTTCTTATGTTTGTCGTGCTTATCCGACCGTCGGTTCGAGATCTTATGGCTCACGTTGCTTTGGGACATATCATATGGTTCAGATGGCTTGGGAGTGTTTAGATAGATTCTATATAGACGATCCTACGGTCCAGGTTGTTCTTGATCTTGACCGTCGGTCCGAGATCGTACGGCTTACGTGGCTTTGGGACGTATCCTACGGCCCAGATGGCTTGGGAGTTTCTATATAGATTCTATATAGATGATCCGATGGTCCACGTTGATCTGATCCTGATCGTTGATCCGAGATCGTACAGTTCACGTTGCTTGGGGACATATCCTATGGTGCACATGGATTTGGGAATTATATGTAATTGATCCTAGGGTCCAGATAGTTCTTGATCCTAATCGTTGATCCGAGATCCTACGTCTCACGTTGCTTGGGAACATATCCTACGGTGCACATGGCTTTAGGAATTATATGTAATAGACCCGATGGTCTAGATTGTTCTTGATCGTCGATCTTAGGGCTCATGTTGCTTTAGATTTTTGCCACGTGGGACGATCTCCACCCTTCATTGACTGAGTTTCTAGGGCTCATGTTGCTTTAGATTTTTGCCACGTCGGGAGATCTCAATCCTTGATTGGGACCAAGATCCTATGGCTCACGTCGAATGCTCGACCCATTACGAGAGATTTTTAAAAGCTTTATGTTGTTTGAAGGATTTGAACCCTGGTAATTGCCCTCCAAACCCACCTTTCTAACCATTAGACCAAACATTGATTCATAAAAAAAATTGATGTTTTAGTTGTACTTAAAGGTAATAATTTAATTAAGATAAATAGAGTATAATGTTCTGAAAGTTTCTAGATGTTTTTGAAGGCTCTAGAAAGCTCTAGAAAGTTCTAGAATCCTCTAGATAGTTCTAGAATGCTCGAAAAGGTTCCAAATTATTTTAGAAAGTTCAAAAATTTTAGAATATAAGAGAATCTAGGGGGAATCTAAGGGGATTCTTCTAGAAAGTTCCAAAACATTGTAGAAAGTTCTAGAATGAAAGGGAATCTAAGGGAATCTTTCCAAAAAGTCCCAAATTGTTCTAGTGAGTTTTAGAATGTTCTAGAATGTAAAGGAATCTACGGGAATGCAAGGGAATCTAAGGAAATACATTCAGTAAGTTCTAGGATTATATGAAAGTTTCAGAATGTTTCTGAAAGTCCTAGAATGTTCTAGAAAGTTCTAGAATGTAAAGGAATCTAAGAGAATCTAAAAAAATCTTATAAAATGTAAGGAAATCTAAGAAAATATTCATAAGTCTAAGGGAATCTCTTAAAATCTAGTGGAATCTAAGATCTTCATAAAATCTAAGGGAAACTTGATGGTGTCTTAGAGTATCTAGGGGAATCTTCGTAGAATCTATTTGTATCTCATATAATGTAAGGGAACCCAAGGCAATCTCATAAAATCTAAGGGAGTCTAAATATAAGGGAATCTTCATAAGTTCTTAGAGAACCCAGGGGAATCTTAGTTCTAGGAAGTTCTAAACTATTCTAGAATGTTCTTGATTGTTCTAGAATAATGTAGATAGTCATGGGTAAGCACCTAAAAGTTGATTTTTTTTTTTTTTTTTTTTTTTAATAATTTGTGAAAGTCATAATAGAATGTTCTATAATGGTTTAGATAGTTTTAGAAAGTTCTCTAATGTTCTAGATGTGCATGAGAGCCAACATAAATATTTTGGAATGTTGTAGTATGTTCCAGATGCTTATGGTAAGCACCTCAGTCTAAAAATAGAGATTTCCTTTTGAAACTTTGCAAAGAACCAAAAGAGAATTGTTCTAAAATGTTTAATATGCTTGTGGGTACGCACCTCAATCTATAAATAAAAAGCTTTTTTTATTAAGGTGTTGTAGGATATTCCAGGAAGTTCTATAATGTCCTAGATACTTAGAATATTCTATTAGAAAGTTCTTTTGAAAGCCTGCAAATAGTCAAAATAGAATGTCTTTGAATATTATAGAGGATTGTAGAATGTTCTAGAGAGCACAAGCTCAACGTAGAAAGTTTTCAAAAGTATATTTTCTAGAATGTTGTAGACACAAGAGCGCAAGAACCACATGCCTAAAGTAACAATATGAGTAAGCACCTCAGAATCACAATATAAAGTTTAAACTCTAATTCTCAACTAGTTATGGTGCCCGGTGTTGCCAGGCGTCGTAACAATTTGAAGAGGTGGTTGTTTCATTGGTGGCCAGAATAGGTGATGTGGCTTGAAGGGGACAAGCTATACAGGAATGCTTTAAGATTCATTAATAAAGAGGAAAAAAAAATCATTGTGCAAGAAATAATGAATTTAATTTGATGGTGTCTTTGTTTTTATGATACTTTTGTCGAAGTGATTTTATAGTGAGGCATTGGTAGACTTTAGCAAACTATAGAAATTTACACTGCAATATGAAGCGAATACTTCATTTAATGTTGGAGCAAAGTTGATACGTTATGTTATTCAGAAATCATTGTTGTATTCCCCCTCTATATTGCCCTTCGTAACTTGGTTTTTGTCCTCAATGTCCATTATCTCCTCTAAAATATATGTTCATTGCAATGGACGTGTCAACTTTGTTATTGGAGAAGGATTTATTGCAAGTTTTGTTATGATGATAATAAAAACAGAAAATTCAATGTATTTTAGCATTTTCAATATATGTTAGTCATGGTGTTTCTGGGGAACATAAAGAGATGACTTACTTTGATGACCTTCTCTTTTGAAAAGCATTTATGGTGTTCAAATAGTTTTATATCAATCTCTTGAGCTATTGCTATGGTCTACACTTAGGCGAAACCGACTGACTTGCATTGCATATTTTCATGCCTTTGAGAACCTCTATCCTGTCTCTAAACTTGCATATCTGATATGTAAAGCGTTACAAATTGTTAGACGGGGAATATACTTGCTTTTAAACATCCCGCAGGCTGTTTGTTAGCTTTGTGTTGGCTTGAGTAGCGTGTCAAATAAAACAACTCTCTTCCACATCCTAAAAGTTGATTCAAAAGAGTATTTAGATTAAGAAACTTATTTTCCAAGCTTATGGTCTATAAAGCTACACACAAATGTCATTATAAATGGTTGCGTAATATCAAGATTGGCCTATTCGACCAACCACCACGACCATCATTTGCTAGTTTTGCATATATATTATATTCTGATACAAAGATCTACGACACTATTAGGGAATTGTTCTTCTAGGAAGCCCCCAAAATCATAGTTTCAGAAGCATAAGGGGATGAAAGGATTGTGAAAGCAAATGACATAGTACCCAGATGCTTCAAACAATTCAAGAATGGCTCCATGAAGTTTTTCTTACAGCCGTCTGATAAAGAAAATACACTATCAACGCAGAATGATTTATCGTCTTATAAATCTAAAACTGAATCAACTGAGCAGTATTCCCGACCGTCTCTGAATATAATCTTCTTGCTGATGTGGGAAACCATTCAACCTAATGCACTAATTTATAGGATAAGATCTTAAAGAAAAGCACAAAAGGTTTGACGTGGTATACCTTCACTTATTATTTCAAAAGCACTGTTTAATGACAATGTTTACATATGACAATTCAATGGTTTAACAATGGGTACAACTTTAAAAAATACAAAAGGTTGCACTTAGACAATAAGGTCACACTTAGATGTCTGATAGAAAACAAAAAGGAGAGATACACGTAAAGGAAAAGAATAGAATAACAGAGAAAATCGGCTCCAAGAATGAGTTTCATATTATTCTAAAATCAACTCAAAAAATGAGTTTCACATTACTCAAAACTTGATCATTCAATAAACAACACCGTTGCTGCCGCATTGCCCTATCAACCCTAAAATTGCAAAAGCAAAACAATAGGAAGTCAAATGCTATGTATCAACTTCTGCAAAGATTATATTACAAAACCTGGCTTTCGCAACAATCTTCTATGTTGCAATTGAACTATAATTTTAGCATTTTTATTGAGGTGTGTTTTTTATTTTGGAAGGGTGGTCATAAGTATGTTAATCACACATTGAATGGAAGCAGGCGCGAATAGAAAACCATATGATCTGTGCCGTTGTCGAGGATTATAGAGTACATCATGTGTAATATTTCCTATCTATATAAAATTTGTAGGTAATCGTAGCTTAAAAGAGCAAGATAGCAATTTAATAGTGCATTTTTATTTCCAAGACCACCTCGTAAAATGCCAAATAATGTGTTTGGAATGATGATGGACTGGTTATGCTATGCATTGGCAAGAGTTTCCAAGCTACGACGGTGATAAGTTAGGGCCATTTTTTGACTCCATTATAGAAATGCGCAGTTGATGAAGAGATACACGTGAATTACGTATTTGCAAAAGGACCAAATTCTGCAACAGAATAATTTTTGCTACAAAATTGGCAAAAACCATGGCACATTGATCAAAATAGCTACAACATTTCAGTGTTCACCGAACTAAGCAATAGGGTCAAATGTTTAAATAAGCATTAGGGTCAAATGCTACAACTGAATAATTTGGCTACAAAAGTGCAAAAACAATGGGACATTGACCAGAATCTATTGTAACAGTCAAACTTCTAACTAATACACCAACTGAATGTGCAATAATGGATGGACATGTTAGGAACTTATATGTAGTCTAATTGCATCCTATACTTTTGATTTACTGACCTGTTAGTGTGAACTCAAAAGTCTGAAACATGCTCAACACATTTTAAAGAGACCTGTAGATAATTTACATTCCAACAAATAGAGTTCTTTAGCCGCATAAATACAATACAGAATGCCCAAGAAATTATCATGCAAAGAACATGAACAGTAAAGTCCGATACTTTTTTGCAGTAGTCCTCGAAATGTCATTTCAGATGTGCCTCATGCAACGATGAAAGTCAACATAATGGGTAGATGGCTGCCTATATAAAATAAGATAAGATGAATTTTTACGTCCACGGGAACCAACAATATAAAGCTCTGCTCAGCAAATGTAGCTAATGTAGCAATATATCTTGTTTGTATGGCGCCTAGACTGTGCCATGCTCTAAAACTGGAAAGAGCATAACTTGGAGGAAGTAATCAGAAAAAGATGGCATCAAATCAATGATGTGCCAGAGCCGAACCAAAGAAATTAGCCATGCACAACTTGAACCTTCTAGTAGCATAATTTAAATGATGTAAAACTTGGAACCTAAATGAATTAAAACTTGAAACCTTCCAGTAGCGTAATTCAAATTATGTTTACAACCTGAACACGACAGCTTCAAAGTACTTACCTTCTTCGTTTTGAGCTTAATTTGAGTGCATATTTTCCAATCATATATATCAGCTCAAAAAACTCCACGACATTTGCAACACTAAATTAGATAAGTGCATCAACCCAGAAGCTTTAGGCCAGCATCCTGTTAAGCATGTACTGGAGTGATTGCAGTCCACGATGGCACGCTTTTATTTTGTGAATACCAAAGGCTATGCACACGTGTGCGCTAGACTTTCTTACTGTGCATAGAAATCATCCAAGGCACTTCCAACCATAGAGACTATTCGAAGCCCTGGGCACTTCCAACCATTAAGACTGTTCAAAGCCCTGTCAATAATTTGATCATGAACAAAATACTTTGTTTTTTATTGTCAGATCTGCACATGGCTTTAAGGCAACACAAAGGTGTCAGATCAGGTTGTGTACCATGTTGTTACATTATGTCAAAACATTTCAAATCCAAATAGTCAATTCTAGAGTGAGTTCAACCTGCATATTTCATTCTAGAGTTAGTTCAACCTGCATACTTTGTTTGAAGGAATGTATTTTTCGTCAGGTCCTAACCCATATATTGTCAATCAGATTTCCATGCATCTGCCATGAATATCAGAAATGGCAAGGCAAGAATACATACCACGACAATCTATGCTCCTATATGTGCTCATCGAAGCTTCTAGAGTACCTATCAGGGTTAAATGAATCTAAAGTTTTAGCTGTGGCATCAAGAATCTGCAAGCATTTACCTGCATAAATAGAGATTGCGACAATTAATTGCCCTTTTTCCACACGATGTCTTCTGACATGGTTCTTAAAAAATGCGCTATCTAATTAGTCAGAAGAACCTTATAATTCATTTAGACTGAAGAAGATGCACTTGATTAGACTGGTTAGAAGCCGAAGGCCCCAAATCAGCCTTTTATTTTGCAATGCAAATTGATTGTAAGATGGAGATATCAATTATTCAATTAAAGTTTGAAGCATTTGCTCTGAACAACATGCAACTCCAAATTAAAATTATAATCTCAGAAATTATGATCATCAAATAAATAGCATCAGAATAATCGAAAATAAGCAGAATAAAGATTCAGACTTTCATATCTCCAAAGAAGAGGGAGATAAGCAATGCTCGGATGGAAAATATATGAAGACAATTCTGAAGAAACTACAATGTATAACATATGAAAATCCTAGAGAAACCAACATGTAAGACTTTAAAATCTCCTACCAGAGAATAACCTTCATCAGGAAACATAGGGTTCAAAAGATTCCCGTTGCCACTATAGCTTATTAGTATTCACGTGCACAAATGTTAAGCATAGAAAATATAATGAGACTTTAGAAAACAGGCCATATGTGGACTTGAATATAGCCGCCTCATACCCAAGTTCCAGTCTAAAACCAAGAAAACCATGATCATATGCACGGTGTGGTCTTATAATATTCAGTCCGTAATTGCAGTGGTGGGGAATTGTAGTGGTGTGTTGAATGTAAGGTAAAATTTATCAACAGAAGGTGATGGGTATGATACTGCATAAGATCAACTTCCCTCCATATAGAACGGTCATAACAATGAATTGTCTCCACGTAGAATAGTCTTGAATAATCCAAGATGCTCTTTTAATAATCCAATGTCTGCAAGACACATACATTGTTGAAGGTTCACCAGAAGAAAGGGGGTGTATCCAGCCTTTGAATTTAAAAAATTTCACTGAATATTAAAAATTAGCAGTCACATGCATCTTAGAAACAATTATAAATTTCAAACATCTATCTGATCTGTCTTTAGGTCTACATCTCTACTCATGATAAGTACATGTAAATTTAAAACCAATACCTTTTCCACTACTCCTGCTGTTATACATTTGTAACGAGTTCCAACTTTATACTATAAGAAACAATATAATTTAATGCACAAAGCAGTGAAGAAAGCATGCAGGGTTCATGAGTTTTGATGCATTTGCAACCTTACCTTATTCTTCATTCCAACATCTCAAACTCTGGATCAATTTGCATCCACCAATCATAGGCCTCAATTTGCATGCACCAATCATAGGCCTCAATCGCAAGAGAAATGTTACCAGCATATCTATGCAAAATACATGCACAATAACACAACTTCAGTGAGAAATAGTTATATGCTAACAGCTTGCTTCCATCATAATATGCTTCATGCTTCAAGCTTCCCTCGTCCCTCCCTCCCTCCCTCCCTCCCTCCCTCCCTTCCTTCCTGTGTATAATGCAAATAGCTTTGGCCAAGGAGATCTGGATTGCTGCATTACATACCTTAGAATAAAACAAAATGTAAAAACACAATAAAGGCCAATTTAAAGTAATAACTGTAATATCTGCGAAGATCAAAGATGCAAGCTTTTTACACCAAATATACACTAAAACTTTAAAAACTTGTCATGACTTTTGTGGAGCCCAAATGAGCTAATCTCTTTAAAAATGCCTAGAGGATGGCTATGAAACTGGTTGTGCTGCAAATGATTCTAAAACAACTGAGAAGGCAATTCAAGAAGCACATAGTCAATTATCAAATCGGAAGGGGAAATAAGCAATCAAATCAAAGAAATTTATCTGTCTAGTAAAACACATCAAAACTCATTATCCATAGCCCGCCTTGCTCCTTATGCACAGGGGAAGAACCAGCCAGATCAGGTAAAACCAACAGAAGTCCCAGCCAAATTGTCAAACCAAAACTGAAAAGCTCCGAATTACAAAAAAGACGGTGCATTCTACTCCTACAAAATCCTCTATTGGCGAGTTTGGCCAGATTTGGACCTTCATGATGCATCTCTGATCACAAAAACGAACTTTAGCCTGGATTCTTACTTCAATAACATATCTATAAGGGCATGATTCATTTTTCAAATGTCCTCCATGCCGTATTTTTCTATTCGACACCTTGCAATTTGCAAGCGTGGAGCAAGGTGAGCCCAAGGAACCCCAAAACCCTAGTCAAAATAATACAGAAGAAACTGGTCTCAATTTTTCGAAGTGTGGAAATATTTCCCATCCATCAAAACCCACAAAATATTAGGAAATCAAATTAAAAACAAATTCTAAAGACATTTTCTACCAAGCCGGAAAATCTCAAATTAACAAGGTTGATAATATTCTGAAACATGTGCCGATATGAAATTGCACAGTAGAAACAGGAATATGCGCCGTGTGCTAAATTTCTTGTATATATGTCATTGTGGATATGAACTAGTTACAAGGATATATGGGTCCAAGCTTTGATTAAGATCTGATCTTGTTATAGATGTTACAACTATATAATGGGTTCAAGGCCTAATTAAGATCTGCCCTTGTTATAGATAGAGCTATCCTCCTGCATAATGAAAGAATTATGTGCGTATGCGGTATTTCTTAAATGTTATATTTCTTAAACGGGTGTATATTCATTACCCTACAATTAACATTACTCTACAATTAACTTATGTTTGCTTTCTTTTATCATTAATACATTTTTATTGTTCCATGCAATCCCAAAGGATATATGGGTCGAAGCTTCAATTAGGATCTGCTTTTGTTATAGATGTTACAAGGATATAATGGGTTCAAGCCCCAATTAAGATATGCTCTTGTTATAGATAGAGCTATCCTTCTGCATAATCAAAGAATTATGTGCATATGCTGTATTTCTTAAACAGTTGTATATTCATTACTCTACAATTAACTTGTGTTTGCTTCTTTAGCAGGGTTGCCTAACCCGAGCTGCCCCATTTCCAACAATTCTAGCTATGCCACGTGTTGTGCCACGTAAGCTAAAAAAATTCCTGTCCATCGGATCTTCTATTTTCAGCATCAACGGTTCTGGAAATTCGAAAAAATTCAGTAATTTCCTTACCACTCCTTCGTCTGTCAGCTTCCTTCTCTTAGCGGCTGCATCCTGCTTTTAACGGTTTTTTCAACAGTTTCGGCTTCTCAAAAGGCCGTGAAGGGAGCTCGGAAAGGACCTCCTTTTTATTGCGGTATTTCTCCCTCTCTTTCAATAGTTTCGGCTTCCCGGTAGCGATCTTCATCTCTTTCGGCGTGAAGGTAACTTTTCATTGCAGTATTTCTTAGATGATTTGCTTTGTTTTCTTCTGTTTATGCAGATTATTACTACTTTTACATTTTTCTCTTATGCATGTAGCGAGTTCTTTTAATCGCAATATTTCTTGGATGATTTTGATTTGTTTTCTTCTGTTTATGCAGATTATTACTTACTTTTACTTTTCCTCTTGTGCATAGCAGATGTATTAAGCTGTCATATCATGAACATGCTGTGCAAACAAACAGTTTCGAATCTTCCAATAATCAGCTAGCTGTGCAGGTGCATCATACTTTTTACCTTTCCTATTCTATATAATTCATGACTTCTTTAAGGAATTTGATTATGACTATGAGGTGGTAGTACATTCCATGACCATCTTTGTCATTTATCGCAAAAGGTATTCTATGTACAATGCTAATAACTGTTGACCTAGAAAACTCTTTCTGCACTACTTCTTATGAATTCCCTTCTTGCAGTGGCCTTGATTCATCAGGGATAGTATACGTGTGAAAGCTCTTGTTGTCCAACACTCAGCAGAGGAAAGGACCTAAGAGCAAGAGAAATACGGTCGAAGGATATCCAGCAGTTTCTAGCAAAGAACTGCAAGATGTCAATATGCTATTTGAAACTTGTGCAATAAGCTGTGTTGATTCCTTCAGGGGTGCTTTAGAAGAAGAATCTAACTCTTCCTCTATGGATATAATGCCAGATAATCCATTTTTTATCCAGTGATGAATGGTGACGATGTTAGATTAGATGCATACATGAATTTAAGCCATGCGTTTATAGCCATGTTTTTTTCATACATACAGGAGGGGCTCGATTATGCAAGGAAGCATACATCTAAAGAGAGTGAAGTGGCTTCAGAATATAAGGTATTCTATTCTGATGCGAAATTATTTGTTTTATTTTGAAATGTACAATCGTCCATCCTGGAAACATTATTGACTGCAATTTTCATGGCAATTTTACCTCAGCAGTTGTATTGTAGAAAAGGTTTATTGGATTCTCCAGTTCTTCTGTCAACATCACAGGTAATGCCCTTGAACTTGCCTTGCATTTTATATTCCTTTTAATTAAGATGAATGTTGTGCTTGTATTCGAAATGATGCCTCAAAAGTCTTCTTGTTTCACGCCATTTTAAAGTGGGCAGAGCCATTTTCAACGACTGGAACATTTTCGCTGCCTTCTTTCCTTAATAGGAGCCGTGGCCCTACAGCATCAGAGCCAGCAAAAGAGAAGAGCTCAGAGCTAGGAAACAGTTCAAGCTTTGTGTTCAAATCATTTCCAAAACCAAGAGCTAGGAGCACCTTCTCACCTCTTGCAGGCCCGGTGTGTTTTCTGTAGTTTAACAATTGGTTTTTCGTGTGTAGTGAACATAATGCAGAGAGAGACTTAATAACAATTTATGGTTGGTTTGTACTTTATGTAGATATGTGAGGAGTAAGCCTGTTCAAGCCAGTAAAGAATGAGCAGTTTAAGTTCTCAAATGAAAGCAGAGACATAATCAGGTATCACTAACCAAATCTATAAGCAATAAGGTTGTGCGTGAGTAAGAATGCAGGTTGTCTATCATACAAACACTTTCAGAACATAGCACAACAAGACGAAGTACCAGTTATGCAGAAACCTCTTCTGCGAAAACCTTTTATACATGTTATTTCTATCCTCTTCTACATGTTCTTTCTGGATAGGAATATGAATATGTTGATGTGGGCAACTAAGTTCACTCCGTTCATTTCCTGTTCATTGCCTCTGTGATTAAGCATACAAAAATAACATTACCCAGTGAGATTGAAAAATATACATGATGGATTTTGTTCAATGAAGAAGACATTCCTGGGGGACAATAGATACGATCAGGTTGTTGGTATAATTTTTGATGTCGTGAGTAAATGCAGCTACTAGCGAAAACCAACGTTGTAGACTAGGTATAAAAGCTTTATGGACAAGGTCTTAAATCCATGTAAAACTCTTGTTGAAGTTGTGATTATAAACAAGGTGCTGCGCACGGAGGGTTGCCCTCCGTATCCCGAGGGTGAAGTGGCTTAAATCATACTTCAAAAGTCATGTTTTTACAAGCAATCAAAATTGCTACTTCAAAACAATACAATACTTGATACTATGACTTTATGAAGATGGGCCTGAAGAAATCTTTGGTCCTTATCATGGAACAAGGATTGCAAAAGCATAACACAAAATTCTATCCTGGTTCATTGGCGTACTTTAGTTCATGATGGAATTCTAATTATACATCTCCACATAGAGCACATCACCAAGGATCTAATGTTACTTTGTTGGATGCTCCCGTGATATCTTCACTTCTCCTACAGATAACATCTTAGTAGGGGTAAAAGTGGAATGCACGTGCGAGTCATTGATTTGAACTGCTCACGATGTTTCATAATTATCAAGCACGTGAGGCAACTCATCTCAAAGGTAAGCTCATATAATGGAATCAAATAGCGCCTCAGGAGGAAACAATTCGTAGATCCTAAAATGGGTTCCATTACATATTCTAATACAGATGAGTTTTAACCCTAGTAAACATGGGCTCGGTGTTGCGCACTAATATCCTGCTTACTTGGCCACTCACTCAGATAACTGTTTGAAAACATGAGTGCAAAGTTTTATTCCAAAGTGAGTTGGATGTGAAAAATTTTGGTCATGTTCATGTGATTCTAGAACTGTTGTGATGTATTATAAATCTTGCAAAAGAATTTGGATATACGTAGGTACATTATATTGGATGTGTATAGATAGTTGTGGGTTGTGATTGTGGTCATGATGATATAGATGTTTGATTGTTGGGGGACGATAAGAATTAGCTTAAAAAAACAACTTTATGTGGTGCATTTGTCTCGTTAATTGTTTTGTTACTACAACATGTATGGCCCTGAATTCCACACACAACCTTGGCTATATTTCTCATTTCAATCTGTTTGCCTCGATAATGTCATGTGTAGTTCATGTCTTGAGATGCATTTTGACCAAGGGCTATTAGGTCATGCATGAATTAAGAGTTTACATAAAAGTTGAACACCATTACTTGTGACATTATTTTTTATTTTTTTTTGAAGGATGAAATTAAGTAATATTAATATAGAGTAAGTACAAGAAGAGCGATACTAGGGTACCCCTGCCCAAACATGAGCGAGCACCCACACAGCACATGTACCTACCTACGACTCATGGGATAAATCTGCCAATGCTATCTACAATAAAAAGGGTCCTTTCCCAAACGGCTGCCTTAAACTGCTCCTTCCGCGGAGACGCCAGATAAGAGAGATATAATTTGTACCTTAACTGCGGGATCAAAACCTGGGGCTGTATCTCCTCATTCCAGAAGACCTTCATGCGCCGACGCTTCCAAATAAGCCACACTAACCACGCTTTACACAAATGGAAGGCCAGACTTTGGGGCTGGGACCACCCACTAGGATACACGCCCAACAACACCTGTTGACTCTGAAGCGAGGTGTGAAAGAGGCGCTGGACCCACTGCCATGCCGGCTGGATGTCCGCGCAGAGAAACATGCAATGTTCCAGGGTCTCCGCACAGGCACCACACATTGGACACCTGTCGCTGATCTGCGGGTTGATCCTGTGCACCCACGTGTTCACCCTCAAGGACCGGTGCACTATCCTACACTTTGGGATGTCCTTCCTGCACTTCAAATGTGTTATGTGACCTCGCCATCGTCATCAAAAAGTGTAGGAAAAGGAAAAAATGAAAGAGGAAATGATGCACCGTTCATTACAAAAGAAGCCCTACTTGAATCTCTCCTTGAATCTCCTATTTCTCCTTTGGATGTAGAACAAGTGAGTGTTGAATCTAGCCCTCGTGAAGACCCTTATCATGGTAAGTCCAATCTAAGACGTGTTGTCAGTGACTCTAAACTATGTTCTCGTAGAAAGCTTGATCCCCACAAGCTTGAAATGATTAAGTGGTGGGCCAAGGGTGTTGGTTGCAATTGTCGACAATCACAACATATCAA
Source organism: Isoetes taiwanensis (assembly GCA_021234155.1). Lineage (NCBI taxonomy): Eukaryota > Viridiplantae > Streptophyta > Lycopodiopsida > Isoetales > Isoetaceae > Isoetes > Isoetes taiwanensis. The sequence goes on along the minus strand of JAJEKV010000016.1, from coordinate 18,943,812 downwards.
GCTTTGCAAAGAAGAGAAAAACGCATGTGAGTATGAAGAAAGAAAAGAAGCCTGTGAAATAGATGCATCCTCGAATAAGGCTTAATGAACTTTGATTGGCTGAATTGTGAGAATAAACAACATTGTGATGAATGGTCCCTCAAAAATTTGGAGCTCACAAATCATATTGCCTCTCGTGGCGAAGCTAAAAATAATTTGGATGTTTTATATGCAGATGATAAGCTTGGTTTAGGTGACACTATAGAAGTTTCAAATGCTATTATGTCATTTGCGGCACCAAACAATGTAGATGGTTTTCCACACTATGTTCTCATATGCAACAAGGAAAAGCACGCATTGGAAAAAGATTTGATTGATGACTATGGAAATGAGTACTCTGCTGGCACTAATGTCATTGAAGGACAATATTATGAATTTCTAATCCCAGGTTGCCACAACAAATATAAACTATTTTTGATACCTGCAGAATCTGTGATTGGGATTAGAATTCCATTCAAGAAAGTAAATCACAGACTCAATCACAGCATTTCATTTGTCAGATGAAGTTCACGAGTTATTGCTATCGCAACTTCCAACAATTGTAGATGTCATGAACTAAGTCAGATCTGTGAATCTGGCATACATTAGATACATCAATGTACTCATATGTATAACTAATGTACATCTGTTGTACATCTCTAATATATTTGCCCTTTATTCCTCGATACAAACCGGTACATAGCGATCCTCGTTCGTGGGGTATGCTTGTACGAGTTTTTATATACGGTATATTCAGGTTTGCAAAATACTATAAGGTTTGATGGTATTTACTGAATGGTGTTGATTTTATATGTGTATTATATGATTAAAGGGGCTCTCGCTGCCCTACATCACCTCCCGTGTGAATATGCACCTAAACCAAAGGGGTTTCAGGGGGAATTTAATTTTAAAGTGTTGAATGTAATAGTTTGTGTTAATTCAAAAAAAAAAAAAAGTTTGGTCCTTTCGGGGCCTTGAAATAATAAAGATGAATTAATGATGAAAGAAGCAAACACAAGTTAATAAAAGAATAATAAAAATGAATAAATGATGAACTAGCAGAACTGCAGGGTTGGGAAGAAGGCTAGGCAGGGCTAGGCTAGGCAACTTGCAAACTTTACAAACGTAATGTATTTCTGCTTGGGGCAATAGGCTTGGTAGTTGATGGGGTAGTTGTGTGTGGGTAGCAATAGGCTATCTCTTGTTTGTTGCCTCCTCACTTTCTTCATGTTTTTTGGCTATAGAAATCTATTGTTCAGAACCAATCTCATACAAATATAAACGGATCAAGGTGTTATACTAGTTGAGAAAGTGGTGAGGTAGTTTTCACGTGATTACTCAATATAGGATGTGGTGGTCTGGCAATATATATACACTTGTTGAGGATGACTTTGGGTATATAAAGGTTTGTGCTAGTCTTGTATATAACATATACAATTGAGAGTAGGTAGTTTAGAAATCGAAAATTCTGAGTGAGTATTATGCCACCTCTTCGCATGTTGAGACTAGACGGTAGGATTGTGTGAGTGACATTTTTTGTTGTGGTGAATAACCTGTATTATCTCAAACAAATAGCTCTTAAGATATTAGTTAGTAGCTTTTGATTATGTAAGTTTGAAATATTAGCAATACATATGTTTGAAATAGTTTATGTGTGACGTTTTTGGGTTGCCCCTAGGGGGGCAAGCCCTCGTTTATGTGGGTTTATGGCATATTCTAAGCATGTGCCAGTATATGCCAGAAATATGCCAATGACTGCTCAAAACTTGCTATAGGGCGTAAATCGGTGGTGGCCGCTGTTGTTGGGCAGCCAGTTTGGAAACCGGCTAACGGGTTGTCTCATCCATTCCGGCGCTCTTCTCTTTGGAGCCTCGGGTTTCACAGGTGAATATGTACTTCGTGAATTCCTCAAGTTTAACCAAGTTCAAATCACAATCGCAGGTCGCAGTGAATCCAAACTTGTAGAAGCCCTAAAATGGGTCTCCAAATCAGCATCTCCACCTCAAATTCCCATTTTTCAAGCGGATATAAACAACCTTGCTAGGATTTGCTCTGCCACTTGTCTTCTGGTAAGTTGTGTTAGACCTTTCAGACTCTATGGCGAGCCTGTGGTTAAGGCTTGTGTGGATGCAGGGATTGATTATTTGGACATTACTGGGGAGCCTGAGTTTATGGAAAGAATGGAAGCTGCGTATCATTCCAAGGCTTTAGAAAATGGTTCCCTAGTTGTTTCAAGCAAGGTGGATATGATAGTACACCAAGGAGCCGGGTTTAATCTTCAACACCGTGCAATGGGTTCCTCCATCCAGAAAAGCTAACACGTAGAAGGAAAGTGTATTGCAATGATATTTTAAGTAAACATGGCGTTCATGGTCTGATTGCTGTTATCATCTTATGTAAGTGATGCAATGAGGTCTTATTTTAGTGGTGATAGTGCCAAAAGTTGACATTTGAATATAGTATATACAGCTCTAATTATAGTTCAAATATTTTGTATAAAGATGGAGACGATCGGGAAATTTTCACACACCAATATCCATATGCGCACGAGCATTCTCATCATGCGATATTGGCTGTGTTAGTGGGTCCTCTCTTTTTTATATCTACAGATAACATGCACACACTTATTCACAAGATGGATAACAATGTAAAATGGTGGTTCATCTATGCATTTTTATTTGGCATTTTCTACTTTTTTTGCTCACCATTTTATAACAGAATTGGCTACCTTAAGAGAGTCATACTTACTCCCGCCGTTTACCCGCGCTTGGTTGAATTTCTTCACTTTGACATTCGGACCATCAAGCAGAAATCACATTAAGTCAACATCCGTCATAGTAGGACCATCGCAATGCTTTGTTTTAATTAAACAGTCGGATTCCCCTTGTCCGTTCCAGTTCTGAGATGACAGTTTTACCACAGTATTGGCTGCAGCCATGTTATATTGGAAGGGAGGCAGGTTTTTCAAACCAAATCCCAAAGAGGCAGCCCATTGCGATGCCTTTGTATACCAACACTCTTGCACTCCCTTTTCAGACAACTCTTTTGAACTCTTGAGAGCAATCCATGGAAGCCTGCATTGGCCCTGCTGCGAGGACCCAAGCTGGTACACTTTATGCAATAAGGATACTAACTGGAATGTCGCATCCATTGCAGGGAGTGGTCGAGAAGATGTTTGTTTTTTTCTTGTATTATTGCCGGAAAACAAACCGCTTTTTCGGGTTCACCGAGGTTGACAAGCTATATGTAATTAATAGATTTTAAGTGTCGTTGAACTCCAGCTTCTTGAGAACATACCTTTGATCTCTCTCCAAATCGTAGAACCTATTAAAATTGAAGGGCAGCATGTTTGCCATGGAAAGATCCATAAGGACTAAGATGCAATAGCACAAAACGAAGCACTCACCGCCTAACACATAAACTGCCTAACACATGAAACCTAGTGCAATATCGAAAATATGTTCCAACAGATATTTTTGACGCCGTCCTTAACAAAGAAAAAAAGTATTATCATGCAGTATGCCTTGGTATTTTTTGCTAAAAAAAGTAAATACGTTGATTTACTATGTACATTAACAAGACTTTGTAATGTGGAATCCACCAGAATTTATAATATGAAATAAGATTGCAATTCAGTATAACGACATTCAAAATGCCGTAGAAGCCGGCCGGGATATAACCGCCTTCTTATATGTTTGAGTTGTTATCATCATATGTCGCAAAGAATAAGCTTGACTCAAATGTGTGTCCTCTAAAGTGGGTGGTGTACCATAATCGAGCCTTGACTAGCAGATTTGCTTTTGCTTTTTTAGAGAAGTTGCAACAGTGGTGGGGAAGAAGATATGTTTTGCAAACATGGGTTACATATTTAGTGGTGGGGAAGAAGATATGGTTTGCAAACATGGGTTACATATTTGCACAAACGTTTTCAGGTTTTTCACCTTGAATCATTTGTCAACCACAAAACTAGAAAAAATTCATGTTTCTGCAAGATAAGATATTACCCGTCCACTGAATTTTATTAGTTGTAAATTTTTACCCAAAGCTTCCCACAACATGATTGTGACCACTGTTTATAGTGGATTTGTGTTTTAGCTATTATTGATGGCTAAATGCAATAAACATCAAGTCCGCAGCCTGGTCCTCATGTATAAATATATTAATAAATATCATTATCCGTTTGCTTCAAAGATCTGAGTCCATATTTGCTTTTTAGTTTTCATCTATACGAATTTGAAGTATGGGAAGTATGGGATGTAACTACGTTGCCATATTTTTTTAGTTTATCTCTCTATTCGTGCAAGAAAATTTGAGGAATTGACTGGATAAAAAGGACTAAACTGATATAAATGATTTCCTCCAATGTGGCAAGTCTTAAATGCATAGGGTGGCATCTGTCTATTGCTAAGTCCACCTTTATGATTACCATTTTGCCGGTTTATCAATTAGTGGCCATCACATCCATGAACTAATAGAAGTTTAGCCCAGTCGTGTAGGATTTAATGCTATCATATGAGAAACATTTGGTTATGGTCTATTTGGTACTCTGAAATGCCTTATGAAACATTTAATACCGAGGATTTGCGCCAAAAAAATGACATCAGTTTGGGTTTGTTGTTGATAAAAAATAATGTCGAATTGGGATGATTTAGATGGCGGCAGAACCAAGGCGGCGGACTCAGGCACTGATCTGAGCGGATCTGGTGGGTGCGCATCTCGTGAATGCTATGGCAGGAGAAGGCAACAGCAATCAGATGAATCCTAAAAGGATTCCGAAGCTTGCAAGGGCGGCCCAGCAGAATCGACCTGCTGGGTCTTCAATCCGGCAGCATGGTATGGCCTCAGCGGATCTTCTTGGTGGGGAGGCGGCAGATGTGGAGTCCACTCCGGCAGCCTTGGGGCAGCAGGTCCGGCCTGCTGGGATGCCAAGCGCTTCCTTAGGGGGCGGGTTGGCACAAGGATGCAGGGACCCGATTCAACTGATTTCCCAATCGGTGGATGTGAACAGGGCGGCCCAGCAGATTCGATCTGCTGGGTCTTCAATTCAGGGTGAGGACGCTTCTGAACGAGGTGACGGAGCCGCTTCTGCGGCCCTCAATTATCCCATTCCAATAGGGCCCCAGCCAGTAATCCAAATTCGGGCCGCTGTGGGCGCCAGATAGGACCTCATTGGCCTGGGGGCGTGCATTCTATAGAACTCGGGACAAATTTGGTCGCCAGGGGCAACAGATATGGCCTCATGGGGTCGGTGGTCGTGGGCCCCACTAGTTCCCCTGCAAGCTTCTAGACAGATTGTAGGGAACCGCCCATCCCCGGTTCCCATCCGTGGCTATGAAAACAGTGGTTGTGGAGAGCATGGGGATGGGCCGGACAGGCAGCAGCTTGGGTGTGGGCAAGGGTCTCCTGGTGGTTGGGCAAAGGCAACCCTCGTATCCAATCCGCAGGTTGGTGCATCTAGGGAGCCCCTCGTGGTCGGATGGCATGTGTTGCATGAGAGGCGATTTGAGGTTCCGAAAAAGATGCCTCCGCTGGAAACAAAGAACCCGCCATGGCTCAAGTCCGTCTCGCTCGACCGCAGAGGGACCCCTTTGCAGCCACTGAGCCTATGAACAATTTCTCGCTAATTAGGGTTGTAGTGGAAGCGCAACATCCGTGATAAGCCAAACCCGAAAGTGTGGAGAGGCGAGGTCGAGGGGCAGCCGAAGTCGAGACGGACGGCCCCGCCCGGCTAACGAATGACACGGTTAGCGTGCTTTCACGCCAGCGTTCTCGCCAATGGATTCGCAAATCAGGTGACCGGCCGACACCTACCGAATGGGGAGGCCCCCGCCTTTTGAACCAAAGATAACAGAAGGGAGCCAGAGGGTGGATTCCACTCGGTCCTCCCGGCTAATATCGCTGAGGTAGACCACCAAAGAACACCTCAAGTCCATTTCCAATCTTGTCTCCTCGCGCTTGTTGGTGTACTATACCTGGGTGTTAGACACAAGGAGAGTTGGCGGTGGCTGCAAGCTCACTTTAAGCGGCCGGGTATCTCGGCCGCTTCAGCCCCCGGGTTCCCCGGGGAATAATTTCTTCCTCCTCATGTTCGATAAGCCCCTGCGGGTGGAGAGGGATTGTATGCAGGGGGTTGACCTCATGTGGGGGAATTACTCGATGACGCGATTACACACCTCGTGTGAGTGCTCGATTCCGTCACCTTGAAGATCCCTTTGTCGGTTTCAAGTGGTGGATCTTCCCAGAGATATGCTCCGGGCCGGAGTTCATGATAGCGATTGCCAATGGGCTCTGAGGGCATATTTCACTCCATAGTTCGGAGCCGAAGATTTGCGCGGGCGCGTTCATGATAGCCCATTGCCTCCCCCAACGGTTAGGAGCGGCGAGTGGTACTTCCTGGTTTCCCTCGATTGTTGTTGAATGGCCCGAGATCCCGAGAATGTTTCCCCGCCCTCCGTGTTTGCGTGTTCGCCCCCCCGTATATAGGGTTCCGCCTGCGCTGTGGAGTTTACAGAGGCAGGCACGGTGGTTCTTCGATGTCACAGGGCCCCGCCTACTTATGCCGGCAGAGAACCCGGCCCCTGATAGGACCCAGCAAGTAGCTTGGGCTCGGTGGGTTAGGTGGGTCATCCCTTTCCACCGCAGTAACGGTCGTCGGCCGCCCCGGTGGGGCAAGGCAAAATGATCCAACGGCAAGTTCCTGTGAGGTGGTGGCCCGTGGTTGCTTCACATCCAAGAACAGCAGAAACAGCAGAAAGCAAATGCATTTACACCGGTGGGGACCTGTGGCTGGCCGGGCGGTGGTACAAATACGGACTGGACGCGGAAGGCCCCACCCAGGCCTCTTCGAGGGGATGGAGCTTGACAAGTGGCGCTGAAAATGCCTTACCGAAGGGCCGATGAGGCGACCGGATGCGAGGGTCTCCCCGACGCAACTGGGCTTAGCTCTTGTCCGTGATGACTCGCACTTAAGGATTTATTTCACGGGCGGCACGGTGACGGAGGGAAAAAGCAGCAACAAGAACTGGCCTCCGCCGCGAATAGCTATGGACAAGAAGATCCCGAAGTTGGAACGCTCGAGGTGCGCTCGCTCGCCACCGAAGAGAACGAGAGTGGCGCGCTACGGGTCCGCAAGATGGATCCCGACATCTTGTGCCTTCGTGGAGCATAAGTGTTGCTGTGGGGACACTCCCGCATTGCCGATATGTTCGGGCCGCAATACGCCGCCGCAGCTTGCCACCGGGCTTCTAAGGGTGGACCCGCCATTGGCGCGGAAGATGCATGTGCAGTGACGCTCACCTTGGCGATCGGGGGGGGCGATGGGTCATTATCAAGTGGCGCAGAGGGTCCGCAGAGTGGGGATTCCTCAACGTCTATGCTCATAATACCGCTACGCGCAGAGGGCTATGGGCGCCCTGAGGCAATACCGGGCAGCCCGAGAGCCGGTGTAGCTTGGTCGCCGCTGGGCTTAATTTTAACATGGTAGAGACTACTCGTGATAGGTGTGGCGTGAGCGGCGAAGTGGTACGTGGCTTTGAGCGGGGGAATGGGTAAACCGGCTGACTGGGCGGTTGATGGAGTTGTCCGCGACTCCACATTTACTTGGTGTAACCAGTGGATCGGGGCCTGACGGCATATGCTCTGGCATGACGATGCTATGCTAACACCCTAGTAGCGACCAGCGCCTTCGCCAAGCGGAAGAACATTTTGTCCACCACCGTCTCCTCGATCACTTTCCTCACCGATTTCCCAGCTCGAGTGTAGTCGCCGACGCCAAGACGGGCCTTCAAGTTGAACACCGCCACCCTCAAGGATGCGGATTTCTCTTGGGGTTGCCAGCAGATATAGTTCCGCGACCTTTCGCGATAACTTTGGGATGTCGTGGATGGTGAGGGCCCTCGGCCGAGGTCAAGGCATTTGCCAAGTCATGGGGGAAGCCGGAGGGCACGCCAAGAGCCGGAGGCGCTGGAGGCATTGTATCGCTGAATTGGAAGCCCTCGTGTCCCGTTCGCCCGATGGGGTGCGGAGAGGGAGATACCGCTACATTGCAAAATGAGGAGTCCAAGAAGGTCGCCGCAGCGTGAAGGCGTGAATCACTTGGCTATGGAAGGGGACACCACCTCATCGTTCTTCGTATTGGCGCTGTAAGAAGTATGCGCCTCTATGTCGCCTTTGGTATTGCCGGATGGTCGCGATTCCCGCATTCGGGCCGCCAGATATTAAACGTGCCACTTTCTCGCACTTCTCTCGGCTTCTTTCGTGAGAAGAGATATCCCTTCTCCGACGGATGGAGCAGGTTGTGCTTAGCAAGGTGTCTTGTAAGGTGCCTAATGGATAGAAGGCAAGTATTGCAGCCCCCGCTACAAGGCAGAGCTCGAGGAGGCTTTGCCGCACTCGCTCCCCATAAGTGCCCGGATCGACGGCATTCCTGTGGAGTTCTTCCGTGAATATTGGGATTGGGTGGGGAGTCGCTGCAGCAGACCTATCAAGATCTCGCTTCAGCCGACGCTGCTGGACTATAGACTCAACACCGGGCTGCATTTCCTTTGATACCGAAGGTGAAGGAGCCCGCCGCCATCTCGATTGGCGGCCCGGACACGCTTCTTTCTACCAGATACAAGATTATTGTGAAGGCCCTCTCGCCGCTTGCAAGCGGGTCCCGGCGGAGGCTATTTGCCCCATGCACCGGTTTCATTCCCGCAGGCACATTCTCAATAATGTCGCGCGCATTCGAGGGTATTCACCGGGCACGCAAACAGTGTCGCCAGATAGTGTACTTGAAGCCGGATTTTGCAAAGGCCTATGATAGTGTTCTGTGGAACTTTCCAAGAGGATGATGCTCGCCTTTGGGTGTGGGGAGAGCTTTACGTAAGTGACTCAAGTTTTAACGCCGCCGTACCACCGGCCCTATGTCAAGGTGAGTCATCGCCGCCTTTTATTGTGGGACGCAGAGTTCGCCAGGATGTCCGCTGGCTTCCCTTCCTATTTACCATCGTGGGCAGGCCCCCTCGCAGCTTCTGGATCTCTACCGTGGAGGCTGGGTGTTGTGGAGGGGTTGAGGATGGCGATGGGTCGCAGCTAGCATTGGGAGTCAAGATGCCGATGACGCTTTTCTTTTCCTACGTACCGATGAAAAGAAATCTGCTAAATAATGAAAGAGTTGTCCGGACACATTCTCTCTTGCGCCGGGTTGTCTTATGAATTGGTCGGGTGTTCTACGCTATGGCCGGGCGGCATCCCATGCCCGCGGGTCGTATCCCAATTTCCTTGGCGGATGCATCCGCTAGGCTGCTCTAGGCTTTTAGGAATCCCGCTTGGCATTGACATTTCTACGGCAGCATTTGGCGTGACATTCTCGTGGCCGCGCGCGCACCTTTAACCGGTGGAAGGGGGAAGCTTTCCATGGTCGGTAGAGTCACGCTGGGCGGTCCGCTTTGTGCTCCACGATATTTATATGGCGCCCATTATCCCGGGCGCCGGAGAGCGTGGTTCGGGAAATTCCTCAATGGTCCGTAACTTTGTATGGGGTGGAAATGAGGAGGGGCGCTTGTTAAAGTGGCCTCGGTGGAAATGTGTGCCCCCAAAGTCGCGGGGGACTCGGTTTCTTGGATCTCGCGCATGGCAAGGTCCTCGTTGTCCAAGTTTGTGTTTGCGGTCCCGAGAATGCGCTTGATTCCCCGCATGGTCTTACTTCATCGGGCCGCTATCTCACTCGATTGTTTTCCGTAAGCCATCCGTGCATGTGCGGCCATTATTTGCTGATATCAGGCCATATGTTAATGCCTCTCCCTTCCTGAAGGGGCTCTTGCGCGCCTGGGAGCAGTGTTTGCCATTGATGCCGCCAGTTGTATTCAGTTAGAGGCATCACCATGGTGGATCCTGATTGGCCGGTCGACCTATGGTGTCGGGTCGCGATCCGGCGATCCCCGTCCGGGCCAGATGGGCAATAAAGGTGGGGTTCCGGCGGTGGGGAGTGGTATATTGACGGGCGCCTTTGCACCCCCGGCAACTTTTCCGCCACAAGTTCCGAATCTGCGAGAACGGATCGCGGCTATTTGGGCACGGGTGGCTAATGCTCTACCGCTGAATCCCACGCAGGCGTCGGGGCGGGTGTGGAGTTGTCATCCGAAAGTTGACCCCTCGAATTTCGTGAAGTCCTGCTATGAGCTTTTGGCTATTCAGGATGAGCTACCTCCCCGGCTGGAGTCTCCAAGTGCCAGGAGATGACTGGGGCAACATTTGGAGGTGGGTGTGGAACCCAATCTCGCCCCCTAAGATTCGGGTGCTGCTATGTGACCTTTGTCAAATCCAAAACCCAAATCAATGCATCCCTCAAGTTCTGTAAAATCGTCTTCATTTAGCTTCACGTTTAGCTTCGAAAGATCTGAAGTGGAAACTGAGGATCTCAACCTTCGTATCGCCCTTCTCCTTTTCCATACCTCCTCATAACCCTCTCCAGGGACATGGACGCTACTCGTACCTAGATCAGATTTAGATTTGAGCAACTTTGAGGATTGTCTTGATGTTTTGTTTTGCTCCATAACTTATTTTTGAAGATCAGATTTAGATTTGAACAACTTTGAAGACCGTCTCGGGGTCTTGTTCTGCCCCCAAATCCGAATCCCACGTATTATATAGTCTATTTTTGAACCCTCCTTTTTTTTTGCGCCTTTTTGGGCCTTTTTTTCGAAAGCCTTTTATTCTGTGGACGGACAGAGAAAAAAGGTTTGAGCCTAAGGGTGATTTTCCACTAGAGTGGTGTCTCATATTTTAGGCTTTTCTATTGGGCCACATAAGCAAATAAGAAAGAAATAATTTTCTACTTTTAAAAATAAGACATGTCCCATTTAGGTTTGGATAGGTTCGGTTCCTCCTTTTAAGGGGAATGGAGTCTTATTTTATACCGGGGGATTTCCCCCGGTATAAAATAAGACAGTGTCACATATATTAAAAATATCATTAAAATAAGACATGTCTTATTTTTTTGGGGTTTTCCACTAGAATTTTGATGGTGTTTTATTTTATGCCACCTTATAGTGGAAAAACAACTTTAATTTTATGTGTCCTATTTTTTGATTTGGAGTCATAAAGGGTGTCATATCTCAATGTGACAGTCTTATTTTATGACTACAGTAGAAAATCACCCTAAGAGATTCCCTGTGCGGCAGGACAAGCTCGCTGGACAGCATCAAGGAAGGGAGTTTTGATTTCAAGGAATAGTTAAATTTATTGCTTGTGATGGTTGATTTCTTGCGTAGATTTAGCCGCCATAGCACAAGAGTAGATATCTTGTTTAGTCTGCCATAGCCACAGGAGTAGATTCGTGAAAAAGTCCTCTGCTTCGACGAATGTATGCAACGCTGGTAACCTCAGGGATAAACACCCCTGAGAGCCCATTACCTTAGAGAGCCCGTTTATCCGAGGTAATGAGCTCTCAGAGGTGTTTATCCCCTGTAACCAGCAGGCAAGCGTCCTCATCCATAGATAGGTTCCATAGCTTCCATAACTAGGTTACCAGAGCTTCCATAGCTTCCATAGCTAGGTTATCAGAGCTGCCTCATCCATAGCTAGGTTATCACAGCTTTGGCAGGGCCATAGATCGGTTATCAGAGTCCTAGCCCTCCGAAGCTGAATGGAGGGCAAAGTTGCAACGCCGCTGCTCCTTCCTCGGTTTCCACTTGCCTGTTATGCCCTATCACAGGGCAGCAATCAATGGCCAGGAATGGGTTGATCAAAAAACCTGCTGGTTAAAGCATGCTGTAGCGACTTTTAATTCTGGGATAGAATGGCGCCCATGTTATGAGCATAATGCTAAACCGTTCCCCCTGTTATCCCTTCGCAAGAAGCTACTGCAATTCCTGTAATTCCTGCAAGTATCTGAAGAATTGCTTTCCTACTCTGAAAGCTTGAAAAGATGGGAGTTTTTGAAGCGATTACCCTACAGGTTAAAGACTTTCCTCTTTCTCCTATGCGAATGTATCTGCCATGTCTATATTTCATCTTGGTGCAGACTTATTCGGGACATGGCATTTGTGATTCTAAGCCCACCACTTCTATTGGACTCACTCGAGGTAAACACTTCAAAGTAAAAAAGAGCTGTTACCCTGATGCACTTCATATCTCATCCATTTTCCAGTTCAATTGAATCGTTGTGCTTAATAGAACCCTAAATTTATCTACCTGCTGCAATTCTCTGCTTAGTTAAATTAAGATTACTGGCACAACCTGTCTTCTGAGCCCATTCAATCTAATATTCAATCCAGTAGCGAATGGCATCTTGTTTTATTCAAGTTGAGGCTTTCGTCAATTTATTTCTAGCAACTTCGATGTCACATTAAAAAAATTTTGCCATTTGCAACAGCATGCAGCTATATTTCTGCGGGATCTCGAGATAAATGGGAACAGACTGCAGATAGAACCTGGACTTGAAATCTCTGAAAAATTGGTTTACATCAAAGCGTGAAAGCACTCGACTGGGTAATTTCGAAGACATATTTTGCTTGCTTGTGGTTAAACATTGCATCGCTCATATTGCATTGGAAATACACATGAGATCATTTTGCAAACTGTGTAGAGTATGTTATACTTTATTCGCCAACTTCACAAGTAGAGACACTTTTCTGTTCTTAAGAGAGATGTAAATAAAGGCTTTCCTACTTTTCAAGGTAATGATGAGTCATCTGCGTTTGGGATTCATATTTGTGGCAACGGTCGGAGACATTCAACAAGATAGAAAATAGCTTACAAGATAAGCCGCTACATGAGATGGCCCCAAGTATACATGCCTTTCTTACAAGGTGAGAGAGGAAAGAGTTGTCTGCAGAACTAGTAATTGATGTCATTGATCCGTGGTCAAGTTTCCATCAAAATCCAAACTGGAACGAGCTGCTGTGGTATGAAAATGCATTGTCTACCTCTGAGTTATTTCTGCCCTATTATTATGGTTTGAGAAACCATCCGGCCTGGTGCAAACATCCGGCCTGGATATAGGATGGGGCTTATGATTTACATATGTTGGCTGGAAAGGCGCAGGCTACATATTCCCCATTTCTACAAAGGCATGATGGCTTGGAGGTAATTGCACATGTCATTGAGTTGGCCACTACTTGGATCTGTTATCATATACATTGGTTTTGGCATTTTGCAGCCATGTTAGATATGAATCTCGTTCGTTCTGTATTGCCTATTAACAGGGTGTTATTGTTTGTTAAACATCTCTTCGCTAATCAGCTGACTTCAATAATGCAGTATCTGTGGCAGGTTCTAAGAATGTGAAATCAAACAAACGGAGCGATTAGTGGATGCTCTGGTAGTGGAATTCTGCTGTCTTAATCAAGTTCTGCTGTATACATACATAGCAATTTGCAAGGAAGTGCTTTTCACACCTGTGCATCTGCCACAAATGCGCATTTTATCTATATAATTTGTCAACAATTCTGGTTTGAGCTGCAGGCATATCTTTTTGCTAATGCTCCCTTTTAAATAAATGTCATGGAGGTCATTTAATAGCATTCCCTTGGATTGAATAGAATGCCTTTAATACAACATTTTGGACATCTCCCATAATGGTCATAGATTTCCAAGGGCAAGATCGCAATCAGCTGCAAAAAAAAATTAAATTTAACTGGGCCACCTTAGTTTTTCCCAGTTATCATAATGTTGTCTTTTGTGCAGAACTTCTTGACTCAAATTATAAGTAAATTATGTATATATGGAAATCAAAGTATTTCAACAGATCATAATATTTCCTCGACAATGGAATACTATTTCCTCGACAATGGAATACCTTCATTTGAGCGACCTGTTTCTAGAACAAAGATAGTCAGCCTTGCTAGAATATTTGATGGTTGCTTGCTTTATTCCATATAGGAAGCAACCTGACATTAGAAAACAAAGGGGAGAAAGCTCATTAAGTGAACTGGTATCTAGGAGGAAGCTCATTAAGTGAACCGCTGGTATCTAGGATGCCAAATCTAATACCACAACAGGGCAATGCAAACAACAATGTTTTATATCTAACATCCACATCTCTAGCATATGGAGAATAATTAAATACTCCTGTATTATAGGGTATTATAGATAATCTGGGGGCAAGTTTGGTTTGATGCATGTTTATTTGTAACAAAATTGTGATGCATGGATGCCCTTTTATGTTGAAGGAGTCGAGCACCGCGATAAATTTCTTGGATACATTTCATCCTTGCGGAACAACAAGCTCTTTTGGCTATAGAAAATATCTTGGTGCAACATGGGACAATAGGCATAACATTTGGCCTTCCTGCAATTGTAGTGCACTCTGAATTAACGTTTGAGGAATATCTTAAATTCCCAGATTGGCAAAGCTATTTAGATGATGCGTCGAAGATGAAAAATTCAATGAGTACAGGACAAATAGTGGTATATGATGCTGTGACAGGTAGCCTGGAAGAACAGAAACAACCAATTCATTATCCCGTGTTCATTGACGGTAAGGCAGGCTCAGGGAAGACGTATGTGCTTAATGCAATGTGCCATTTTATTCGAGGTCACCATTCTATTGTTTTACCCTGTGCAACAACGGGTTTATCTGCTCAACTTTATCGAGGAGGGAACAGCGCACTCTTTATTCCAAATACCTGTGACTGATAATAATATTGGTGTTCATTCATTGATCAATGGCCTATCTCAAAAAGTAGATCTCTTGCGTGAAGCTGCTACTATAATTTGGGGTGAATTCCCAATGGCAAATAAAGCAGTAATTGAATCTGTTGATGCATTGCTTCAACAATTGCTTGCAAATAATAGTCCATTTAGTGGAAAATGTATTATTGCAGCTGGGGATTTTAGGCAAATCGCTCCAATCGTCCAAGGTGCTGGAAAAACTGCTACTTTGGATGCATCAATTAAATCATCTGAGCTTTGGCAGCATTTCAAAGTTTATCATCTAGAAGAATCCGTACGCAATGCAGCAGACCGTGAATTATTGAACACAGTAACTCGTATAGGAGAAGATTGGCAGCATGATACTGTTAATCTCAAGTTGTTTGAAACCACAAACAATATGAGCTATGCCAGAGATTTCTTATTTCCTCCACATATTCTCAGTAATCCATCAGCATGTGAAAAAAGAGCTTTCCTTTCGCCATTTAACATTCATGTTGATGAATTTAATGTTTCAATATTGGACAGACTGCCAGGGGTAGAGGAAAGATACTATAGTAGAGCTCTGGGGCAGCTGTGTCTTGGCTGAGGGCTCGTGGTTGGGTGGTGAGATTGCGTGCCATGTCAAGTGTCTGTTTTAGTGGTATCAGAACGTTAGGTTTCGATGGGTGTTCCATTAGAGATGGGATTGGTGCTTACACAAGTAACTCCAAGCAAGGCATACTCACGGTTGTTTTGTTGTGGATTTCGCAAATCCCGACTTGTGTTTGGCACAACGAGTATGAATTCTAGTATGGCTAAGCTATGCGTTGTTGCTGAGTTCTGGCCTTGGCAAGCATAGAGCTATGCATGTAAGATAATTAGGTTTTTGTCTTAAAGTACTTAAAATATGTCCCTTGGTTGATGACCTTGTGGAAATATTCTTAAGAAGGCAATAATCTTAAGGAACGTGTGGATCTTAATGATATAGATAAGGAATGGCCAAGGCCAAGGCCAAGTCTATGTCATATCTTCTTTAGAAGACACACTCTAGAACAAGTATATGCCATGAAAGTTACCTCATGACATAAAAGAAAAAGTTACACGTTATGAATACAAGAAATTTATCGCGGCGGCCAAGGCCGCCGCGAACATTTCTCTTCCCCTGCCGCGAACATTTCTCTTCCCTAACTTCTTTACTAAGAGGGTTTTTTGTGTTAGATCAAAATCTTGACTTCATGTTCTTAAACACAAGCAAATTATTTATATGTCCATCAAGCAATAGAATATATTACTTTCTACACATATAAATACACGTCCCACCACCATTTTCGTTGAAGGTTTCATGTAGAAGAAGAATATATTGCATATGTAGGCTTCAGTATTCTTACAAAGACTAAGGTTAAACGAAATCCCAATATGCCATCAATGGTGCATTTTGAAAATGTTGTCTGTAGAGAGTGCCTAACGCTCTCCACTATACAGTATCTTCGCATTGAATTTGTGGGGCAAATCCGAAATCATGCAGAAGAAATTTAGCACAAGAAGCTAGCTAGATCTTTATCTAGCCATGAACCGATTCTAAGATGTAGATGCATCCATGGCCTAAATAGTTGTCATACTGTACGAAACTACAAAAGTAAATATTGTGGCATTTGCAATAAGAAAAAAAATTGAGCTTGGCTTTGCTTGATTAGTTAGGTCAAGTTCATTCAGCCCCACTGGTGCTTTTATGATGTTGTTTTTGCTCTCTATTTTTTCCAACTTAAAAAGCCAATGTACCACCCCGTTTCAATTGGCCCCCCTTCTATAACAGTGCCTAAACTTAATATGCTAATTCGTGCCCACCTCTGGCAAACTTGATATACGGTTTCCCTGATGCTTTAGTTTGCTTGTTGAATAATAGTCTTCCAATGCAAGAATACTATGGCATACGGACCAACAGAGGATGAAACAGAACTTGGTAGTAGAAATATTTAAGCAGAAGAACAAAACGGTAACTTATGTGAGTACCTGCTTGTATATATTATATATACACAAAATGTATATAATAGTTACAATAGAGACAAAATTGTTAAGCAGAAGGCAGATACCAAAAAAGACACCATTAATCAGAAGTAGAAATTTCTCAAGAAGAGATTCCTATCTAGGAATTCTCAAGAAGAGAAGCTTATCGAGAGTATGAGGCCATTCCAACTGATGGACCTCCATAAGGTGCTTGCCATGAAGCCTCCTGAGCTTTCACTAAGCACAGGTAATATGCCTCACTCAGCAACATGGTAAAGAAGATAAACAGCTGCCGGGCTTTGAAAATATGCCTTTCCTCAATGTTTCACAATTCAAGTCAAAAGCTCCTTCATAACCTTCACTTTTAGTCCCAGGTATCTTTTTTTGGTTGCGCTTTTTGCTACTAGGCATCCAGCTGATATAATGAATGAGAGCCTGCACAGAACACGTCCTTAAGTTTAAACTCAAATCCCAAGATGCTTGTTATTGTGTCTATAAATCCCAGGCAATCGCACATTAGATTCTTACCATGAGAATATAAAACAAATAATTGCAAAGACTCGAGCTCCACCAGGCTTCAAAGGATTAGATCCACACAAACACCTTGTCAAGCCCATGACAACAACACAGGTAAAATGGAAGGAAAAAGAAGGCCCCAACCCCTAGACCTGTGGCAACATCTTTGGAGTAACTACAGTATGTTAAACTTGTTATATCCTTCTTGATTGCAACCTGCATTGAGACAAATGGAAAGATAAGAGATTCGGATACATACATTTTTATCTTGCGTTAGTCCTAAATTTGCACACATAATTATACTAACATTATAATGACAAAACCTCGGAAGAATGCATTAGGAGTATTTGTCAGAAGCAACCAAACTGCTTAAACACCTGCAAATCTAACTTTAGCAGCCACAAAGTGCTGCTGTGAAAGAAATACCAGCCCAATGACAACAGCAAAGAGTCTAAGAAACCGTGCAATTTATTGCATAGAAATAACATAAAGCTTATCAAGCCCAAACACTCAACTATTGGGCCTTCCCAAATGCGAGATACTTTTGAGAATTAACAGATCTCTAGCACCACAATGTCTTCGGGGGTCACATCCTACGGTGCACATGGCTTGGGAATTATATGTAATCGATCTAACGGCCCAGGTTGTTCTTGATCCTGATCGTCGATCCGAGATCCTATGGCTCAAGTGGCTTGGCACACATCCTACGGTCCAGCAGATGGCTTTGGGAATTATATGTAATAGATCCTATGGCTCATATTGCTTTTATATGGTGAGATCTTGATCGTTGATCGAGTCTAAGATCCTAAGGCTCATGTTGAATGCTCGTCCCTTAAGGAAAGGCTTTTAAAATTTTTTATGTTATTGGGGGGATTCGAACCCTAGCCCTCAACCCCCCAAACCCCCCACTCTAACCTAATTCTATGAATAATTTATGTTTCAAATATACTTAAGGGTAATATTATAATTAAGATAAAATAGAATATAACATTCTAGATAGTTCAAGAAAGTTCTAGAATGTTCTGAAGGCTCTGGAAAGGTCTCTGTTCTAGAAAGTTCCAGAATATTCTAGAAATCTAAGAAAATCTTCATGAAATCTTAGAGTTTTTTTTTAAGATTTCGGAAAGAGCCACAATAGAATGTTCTAAAATGTTTCATAATAAAGGTGTACAATATAAATCTTGAAAAAAAAATGTTCTAGATGCTCAGGGCAAGCGCCTCAGTCCAAAAATAGAAAGTGTTTTAGAAATGTTGCAAGATCCAAAATAGATTATTTTGGAAGGTTCTAAATGCTCATGGGTAAGCACCTCAATCAAATAGAAAATTCTAAGAGAATCTAGGGGAATCTTCATGAATGCTAGATATAGTGCATAGAATGTTGAAGAATATAGAGAACTCACAAGAGAATCTCAGTAGAATCGTTGGTTACCTAGAGCACGACAGGGGCCTTGCAAAATAGAAGAACATGCTAAAAGCGGAACAATGCACCGTAAGATGCATTAAATTTCTTAATGTATATATTATATATATACATATATATATATAAATTAGTCATCTCAAAAGGTCATACTTTCATAGCCTAGAATAGTGGAAAGTTCCCCAGCTCCTGGGAAGTTCCCCAGCCTAAGGTGCATCTAGATTGCACAATTTACATATGGGCCTATGGTTCAAAATGGCATAGAATTAAAGAAAAGCAAAAATGTTGCAATGGTCCTGATTATTCTCTATGGCAAAAACATAATAATACATTGGGGGACATTTGCTAAGGCCAATATTTGAAGGCCCTCAAGGCAAAAAGTACAATGGACATGAATTTGTTGGTCTAAATTATACTGATATTTTTCAAAGTCACGCTTATTGAGAGCTTATTAATTCTTCTAGCTGGATGTCAGGACTTTGAAACATGTCTGATTACCGTATTATACCATATGGAACATGGCTTAATGCCATATTGTGTAGCATGTCTACAAGAAAATATAAACTGTATGAAATAAAAGGTTAAAACCGTGCACATGATAATAACATACATGTTTATTTTGTGCTACAAATGGTGGCAAATAAGCATAGTTGGTCTAAAACCTTATATGCTTGGAGAGGTTGCGGCAATAAGCAAAAATGCTTATATGCTTAGAGAAGCGGATTCAAATGGACGATAGACTCTAATTTAGCACTTTATCAAAAAGATGCTAAGGATTTTTCCATTTACTACGGTTTTGAAGCCTAGACAAAATGTATTTTTGAGAAGAGTGTATGGTCCACTTTTTGTGACCCTAGAACACAGGTATGGCGCCAAAATGGCCGCTTCATTATCTGATCTAACATTACAATGATCACATTTTGTATTTGGGGCTTTAGCTTAAACGGCCGCCCAAAAGCCTTGTTGGTTCAGATCATTTTTTGGAAAAAGCATTCGCGTTTTGCTTAACACAAGCGGATAAATGCAATGTCTTTGGCCAATATTTCATGGCGAGAATCGTATGCACAAGAGGTCACCTAAGTTTGGTCGAATTTGTGTTGGCCAAATTTTAATGGCGGTTTGTTACAAAATAGGTCTTTGCCGATTTAAAATAGACCCAGGCGGATGTGTTGGGATACCACTTGTATCTCAGATTTGCCTTGCTAGCGGACATTACACTTTAGGAACCGGTGGATTTGCTCTAAGGAGCATTTGAAGCTAGTCGATTTGCTCTAAAATGGAGTTTAACAATATTTTTTATACTGCTCATATGCTCATCTGCTATGAAATGACGATTTCGACCGATGATTAATCGTTTGCAAATATCTAGAATATGCTCATCTCCATAAGATATGGCATACTTGGAGTCCTAATCTGGATTTATTGACAGCATATGAAGCCTTTGCAAGATTCTTAGCTTCAGGCAATAAAGATAGTGTTTTAGAAAGATTTTTTTGAAGATTAGTCTATCTCCTATTTGCTGTAGAGATCAGACAGATAGGCAGAAGTTGCAAAAAGCTGCCTTTGTGTCCTTTTCTAAAACTAGCAGCAGAGATATCTGCAAAGATGTTTAGGTTCTTTTTGAGAATACTTCAAACACTGTTAACATGTGTTATATTTTATTAAATCATATTTGCCCAAGGAAATGAGGTAGATTTAATAATGCTACCTACGATCTGGAATAACTAGTTTGCAAATAAGCATGATTCAATGCTTTGTGATTTAACAAAGTTTTTACCTCATATTACAGTGAAGATTCAAGGCAAATACTGGCACAAGCGGATTCAGCTAGCTAGTGACATAAGGACATGGCTGGATGCTACTAGATATATGATCGAAACGTTCCAGTAATCCAACTGGCTACTTGTGAACATGGAGTGCACATTCTAAGGTTTGAGTTAGAGATTTGAGTCATTTCGATCTGGAAGTCTTGCATTGATAAATGTACAGACTTAAGTTATGCTTCTTTTACATTCTCTACATGACATGCTAAAGCTTTTGTTGGGCTTAGTAGTGTTGTAAAGAAGAGGCTTTACAAGTAGATTATAAGAATATGAGCTTAAGTTTTATCTTGTTTAAAGCATTAAGGAGAGTATGAAATCTGATTTTTACATCTAAAAATTTGAAGGTATAAGAAAATTATCATGCTATTGAACAATTATCAACATGACCAGCTGGATTTGGGACTAAGAAATTAGTTCTCGTCTAATGGGAATGATTGATAATTGAGAAATTATAATGCTAAATATGCTACTATTCCAATCCTTTCTAGTTAATGTCACCTCAGGGCAAAAGGATACAATTGGTGATCAGTGATAAACTGAGAGACCCAATGTACCTTTTGGCCCTTGCACATTTACCATTATCATGCTAATTGTGTATTGATTGGCTGCAGGTACGGGTTCTCTCCTCCAATTGTCTCTGTTTTTGCTACCAGGGTTGGTGTTAACGGGGAAGGTTATGGAACTACGGAAAAAATGTAACTGTATGATATACGTTTTACAAGTTATTGTTTTAACTATACACTTTCAAAGAAAAGTCTACTTTGCAATTTACTCTCTCTACTTTGTACCTATGCTTTAGATTTTGTCGCAACTACTTTTCATTAAGGATGCATAGTTTTGGGGCTTGAGAAATCAGCCCTCGACTAAACATCCCTAAATGTTAAGTGTTGAGTTATGCTTAAGAATCTCTTGCAACAGTTTTTCATTAAGGATACATAGTTTTGGGGCTTGAGAAATCAGCCCTCTACTAGGTAGCCTAAATGTTTAAGTGTTGTGTTCTAGTTTAGAACAAGAAAAATTGTAATAATACCAGGATCAGTGGGATGGGCCTGGGTAACGCCAGGACAGACTTTCTCAAGCTCTAGTGAGTGCTAGTGTTTGGAGTAAGCAAGTTGCTAGATTAGATCCTAGTAGACGACAAGTGTATATATCTTTGAAACTTCTTTTTTTTTCGTTCTAGGACCGGATGACTCATATTTCACCCGGTTATACTTATACTTATACTTGCTTTTTACGTTAACGTTTTACTTATACAATATTTTCACATAACTTAAAGTCTTTAATTCTTGTTCACTTGGTTTAGGGTCAAAAACTTGGCTCTCATTAAGTGGATGAAATTGAGATTTTGAGTACTGCTCCAGAAATACTTGTTTATAATCTATAAATTTTGCTTCATAATATCTTTGCTTTGCTAGTGAGTTTTTGGGCTAACAAAGTTTCATCTTCTACAGAATAAAGCGACAATTGTGAGTTCTGGATTTTTAAGTAAAAGGAATCCTGGATAATAATGTAATCCTGGATAATATGATCAATAAACTTCAACTATGGGAGCCCGGATATTTTCGATGAGTTATTCTTTGCCTAAAGCATAAGGGCAAGCACATAAACAAACTCATTGGATGGATCTAAACTGTTTAGGTCCGTAATCTTGGATAACACCTTGATATCTGGATAATATGATCTGCTTTGCTTCAACTATGGGAGCACGATATTTTCCGATGAGTTGTTGATGCCTAAAGAATAAGGGCATGCACATCCATTGGAAAGATCTTAATTGGTTAAGGTTTGTACAAGGCTATACATATTGTGATGTTATGCCTTGTTACCATTTGAAAATTATATAGGTAGAACAGGGTCCTAGCAGCATAAGCTAGGTACCTTGCTCTACCTAGCATATAATAATGATTTTGCTGTTCTTTAACACATGGACCATTCTACTCCTTAAAGGAGGTAGGTTTCTATATCCTTATCCTTATCCTTATCCTTATCCTTATCCTTATATATATACAATTAGATGAGTGCACCGCCAACATGATGTAGAGATTGATCTCTCACGTCCATCTACGAGATGGGCCGACCCCGGCGACAATGCACCTCGTAACACCCCAAGCATCCCCCTCATTTGGGGCTTTTAATCTGGACCATCGGATTTAGGGATTTGATCTAGGCCATCCATAAAAAAGTCAATGATATTAAATGCCACCATAAATGGCCCCTTATTTGGGGCTTTTGATCTAGGCCCTTGAATTTAGGGGTTTGATCTTGGCCGTTCATACAAAGGCCCCTTATTTAGGGCTATTGATCTCGGCCATCGAATTTAGGGATTTGATCTTGGTCGTTAATGAAAAGGTCATTCAATTGTGGGTGGAGCTTGAGGTGTCATTGCTTGGGTTGGCAGGTGTGTGAGATCGATGGATGAGATAAAGCCTTGTGAATTTAGGTTAGGGGCATTTATTATATCTAAAGGTCTATTTTAGGTCCATAAAAGGTTTGTATACGTTGATAAGGGAATTAAATAGGAGGAGTTCGAGTGGTCTAAGTGTCGACAAGGTTGTTGCCCACGTCTGCCTATGGAATAGGGTCGGGGCTAGAAAGTCTGAGAAGGGCTACAACAATGGAAGGGGGATCGAAGATGCCAATTTTTTATGACGTGCGGTGATGGCAGTGTGGCAAGGCATTTAATTGCTAATTATTGTGAATTGGCGTGAGGAGAACGGGGAACACTTGGCTTGCCTCTCTTTCCTTGTGCGATTATTTGCTAGAGTGTTATTTCGAGCCACAATTCGGAGGTCCGCCATAGCCGGGTCCTCTCAGAAGAGTAAGGAAGAAAAAAAAGAAGCGGATTTTTGAGCTCTTCATTCAGGAGGGTTCTTCATTGTGTTAGAAATGTGAAGGCCTGTTGCATCTCCAGAATATGTTAGTGTAGGTCTTCAATCACTCCAGGGTTTCAGATATGGAGCCAGCGCTTCTATGCCTTTTTCCTTGGTCATCGATGCGAGCAAGCAAGCCGCCCCTCATTTCGTTTAGAGAAAGCTTGAAGGCAACAACAGCTACTAAAAATTGATGTACGATTTCCTTATCTTTCTTCTTATTTATCTGTATTCACGAATAGACAAAATTTGGCTTCCATGCAGCATCATCACCAAGTTCATAGCTAATGAGCGGTGGGATTTCCGGTGTCTCTGGAGAACGGAGCCATTAGCATCCCAAGGTGGACGAATTTTGTGAGGCAAATAAATGCATTTTGTGTAGAGTAGCTTAGCCCTAATCGCATGCATCGTTTTTTTGTTAAATCAGCCATACAGAGATTTTAGTGAAACGTTAGTTTGGGTGTCATGGAGATCGGTAATCGCATATTCGGCCGAGGTTTCCCTGCAGGAATGCTTGTGAAAAATCTCTATGTTTGCTCTGCTCTGCCCTACTTCCTGGAATGCGCGCCTTGCAGATTCCAACGAAGGTGTGTTTAATCTTTTCACGAAGCGAGGGTATTTTATTAGCAAGCAATAAAAGGCACTTCGCGATCTTCATTTCCGTCGGGAGTTTTATCATTATTCCTCGAGTTAGCTCAACTTAACCGGATCTAGCTACGGGGAGAATATTTTTAAATGCAGAAGAGAATGGCTACACCGGAAGGTGCTATTTACTTTACCAATTAGTTAAATGTTAAGTTGAAATTTGCATTGTTAAACCATCTTAATGTTGCGTGGAAGCCCATTTGAACCATGCTCTATATTCGGTGGTAATCATTCTATTACGCCATCTCGGTGTAGTTCTTGAACCTAATAACGGGTGTAGTTCAGAATCATGGGGAAATTTCTTACTAGCAAAAAGGAAACACTAGACAAAATTGACGATGCGGCATATTTATGCTTTTTCATTCTCATCGATTACTTTTAGATCCAGGTTAAAGAACACAAAGTTTAAGCATCTTTGACAGTTTTGTGAATTTGTATATAAATCAAATTTTTTGCCATTCGGGAATAGATTTTGTTTAATAACCGAGATACCTTAAACCCGAGCATATTATGCACCTTTAGTCTGCGTCTTCACCTACCGGTCTCTAAAGCGGTAGTTTTAGATAGATCAACCGGTCTTCAAGCGATTACGCAACATGTAGGGAACTATGCAACTTTGTCTGAATTTTAGGTGGTGTTTTTGTTATTGCGGATGCATCGTGGAGCTTTTGAAAGGAGTTCTTGTTTGGAGCTATGCAAGCGGTTTGGAATTTTTGTGGATATGTGCCCTTCAATCAGGCCTCATCATGCCAATCTCATATGTACCACTAACTGTGAATTGAGAAGGTCAACCGCGATATGCCAAGGATGATGTTGTCGGCCCAATTGCATGTGACAAAGCCGAATAATTTTTTGCACGGCTTCATTCCCCAGACGATTGGATTTTTGCGGAATGCATTTATTCAAAGATGAGTCGCATCATTATATCGAGAAAACCTTCATACCAGCCCGATGGGTGAATAATATACTTCTACATCTTTTGCTAGGTATGATGTTATGAATGGACTTTGCTACTAATTTGTGCGTTATGTTCATGATACGGCAGGACATGCAAATGCACCTTTAAAGGCGGTCTATGAGCAAATGGTTTATGAATACCTCAGACAAGGTTAGATGAATTATCTATTATATAGGATAATAGGGCTTTGGAGGATCCAAAACGTGAAAATGATGTGAATACTTTCCCACAAAGAAGTGAGATTTCAGTTATCTGCATCCTTCTTGGTGAAAAACATTTGATGCTAGGTTTAACATTGAAGAAGGAGAAATCTTTAGTTAAGATCTACCACAAATTAAACCAAATCGGTGGCTGGTTGAATGTAACAGGTATGGAGACAAACATAGGGTGTATCAAATGATATTAGAGAATTGCGCTTATTGTTAGAGGATTGCGGTCATTACCTTTTGCTTCTCGGGGTTGCATACATGCATCTTTGGATCTGCATTCTTTGTTGTTTCGTATCATCGTTAGCACGGGTTGGAAATATAGTTAGAATTTGGCGTCCACGAGAACTCTTGATTATGCTATATACAAAGAAAGAACATTGTGAATTATCACCCAACATGGTATATGAGTTTGAGTGTATCATGGTCGGGACAAATAAGCTCCATCGAGAGTTATGTTGAGTGTAGATTATAGCGGTTTCTTTCTAACCAGGTAGAGGCATCCAATAGCTCTACTCCACTAGGATTTATTTTGCACTGCTGTCTCGCCACATATTGTCTTTCATGTGGACATCGGCGTCCATGATGTCTTTAACATGGAGTTTGAGCAGGTGCATGTTAAAATTTTGAAACTACTGAGAAACAACGTTAACTGGATTAGAAAGTCAACCCGTTAATTTCCCTTACTTACGGACCTTTCTTCAACTAACATGTTACTAATGCCCGAAGATGCAACCCGGCCTTAATGCCGTAAACATCCGCTGTATGGCATCTCCATTTCTAGTTTCTTGGATCTGCGAGTTCCGTGAGCCCAAATATCTTTGGAGCTTATGGCGGTTGATTGATTGGCTGGCATTCGACCACAAAGACATGGCTTGGTCAGCTCTGAAAACTGAATTTCCTCGGTGCCAACGAACTTTATGCTATTCTTGGCGGTAAGGGTGCGCTTAATCTATTTGTGGATTGTCCCATCCTTTCCCTATTGGCATAGCTTTAAGTTCATTAGGCGAGCTATTTGGTTTTGCAATGTGCAGAACGGCACCAGCAGGTTTGCATTTTGCAAGTCTAGACATCTCGATGTTGTAAAAGTGGCTATTTTTCCATATTCCCGAATGTGTTCCCTTGCCTCGTGGTAGCAAATTGCTACAAATGCCCTTATGATTCCAATCATTGATTGTCTAGGTTTTGATGGTTAGTTAAATTCTATCGGTCTATGTATCATGCTTGTCGATTATTGTAAATCATGCTTTCAAACGTGCCTTAAATGTATTTCACAAATCCATTCTGGTGCGAAGACTTCGTGTCTCTAATGGTAGACATAGAAGTGACCGTTTGCTTGCCCTAACAAAGCCCTAGACTTTTTTAGTCATGGTTTGTTCTCTAGAATGTTTTTACCTCAGACGTCACCTTTGGTACATGGCGTTGTGACTACTTATGGTAAATGTGGAATTACAAGGAAACCCAGGGGAATATTTGACAGGCTGCCCAAGCAGAATGCAGTCTCATGGACCATCAATGGTTAGTAATTATGCCCTCCGAAACCATTGCGAAGAGATGCTCAAGGTTTCTAGAGAAATGGAGCTCAACGGCAACATCTTAACTGCATAAATCATATGCTTGGATGCATTGGATGGTTCCGTGAGGGCACAAATTTGATGTTCAACTTGCAATTTGACACCAGTGGAATGTTATGCATGATCTTGCTTACTATCTACCAAATACATACTGATCTAGAAAGAGGCAGGAGTAATCCTTTATACAGCTGACCTTTTCGTTTAGCATTTGAACAGTTTGAGGATTTTGGAAGAAGTTTTTTGCTAAATGTTGTGTATACATAGTGTACGAAATATTTATGTAAATAGAATTAGCATACTTATAATATCATGATGGAATGTAAATCTGTTCATTAACATCTAGTCTGCCAAAGTGGGCAATGTTTACTAGCAGCCAATGCAACTTTTTGCCACCAGCCTAGCTTTGCGTATACTCTGAGCCAATTTGGGTCTGCAGCCACCTCCTGCATGAAGTAAAACCAGTGCGACAGTTTACCTCAGCCATGTCATATGACACAGAAAATGAGAATGGTATAGTAATTCTGATAATTGCTCTGAGAGGACAATGCACTCTTGGATTTGAAAGGCAGAATTAGACAGCTCCCAAACTTTTAATTATAGCCTCAATTAAGATGTGCTTAATGGCCCTGTGATGACTTATTGCGTAGTAAAGTCGCGCTCTTACACACTATTACTCCCAAATGGGCAAGAAGATATTGTGCAGCCATATCCAAGCCACTAGTAAGGTAATTACTCTGTCTTCAGATAGACTGCAATTACTGATTTTGCCTTTTCCATTTCCTGTTTTGTAAAACATGCGAAGTATGTGGTGAAGTATGTGGTTGATGTTTCTGTGACATTTGTAGGGAACTCTTAAGCCTTGGATTGTCCATGTTCTACAAACTGTATGCTCTTGGATGGAGTACTAGCATCCTGAAAGCCATAATACACATTTTGATTACGGTATTTCCTCGAAACTGACAAATAAGATTAGTGGAGGTAAGAGATTTTAGAAGGCTTGTCTTCACTATAGAGCACATGATGTTGTTCTAGTCTTAAATTCATTTCCATTATACATTCAGATGGAAATTAGTCTTGAAACACACATGTTGAATAAATCTGAATGTTTATATGTTAAAAGCTTTTGGTGTAAGTTTTGCAGCTATTGTCTTTTGTGCGCAATGGTAAAGCATAAACTTTGTAGGGGTCGCCAACATATTTGCGCCAATATGCTAGCTTGAATCTTTTACTATTTCTGTGCATAATTTTTTTGTGTATTTTATCCATGGAATCTGATGGCCAACATATTTGCACTAAAAATAATGGGCCAATATGCTAGCTTCAATCTTTTACTATTTCTGCGCATGATTTCTTTGTGTATTTTATCCATGGAATCTGATGGTCTTTTGCACAGTTTGCAGGAGCACACTGTTTTTCTGATGATGAAACAATAGTCCTTTCTTGGCCATTCAGAAACTTCTGAGTATGATGGATCTTCGGTGCTGCATTTTCAAGCTTTTTGAAGCTATTCTAGTTATAAGGTAGGAAGCAATGAAATAGAGATGTGTGATCTTTTATGAATTGACAGTTGAAGATATTGTTTGATGGAATACTAGTGCAAGGGTATGAGCAGCACAATCAAGACTTACGTTCTGTTGATGATACCCAAGACTTAGGCATAGTAAGTTACGTTCTTGAGTATCTTGAAGCATCTGGTTGTACAGTTGATTTGACATGCCAAGACCAAGTCAAAATGAATGAGGCATATTTCACGAACATCGATTACACAAATGATTTATTTATTGCTTGGTTACAGTTATCTCGATATTTATTCCTATGTCACTCTAGTGCATGCAGATAGGTGGTCGTGTTTATTATTTGAACGACAGTTGAACGTCTTGTGACATTTTCCTTGTTGAACATGTCATATTCTTATATGGGTGGGAGCAGATTGTGAAGTCATGATATGGATTCAATGGCCATGTTCTAAGATCACTTTATAATAGATGAAAAGTAACTTGTCCTTTGCTCAAAGCTAGTGTTAGATAAGTGCATGCTGCGAATGGAGTTTAATATAGCAAAGAGATTGTAGCATTAGGGCAATGTTTATTTTTCATAGTCATTCATTTTGCGATTGCGACTAATGCAAAGCCCGGTCTGGGACCTAATGCAATGGCATGGTTTCACTTTAAAAGGTGAGTTACAAATTACCTCAGGAACAAGGTTGACAATGGATAAATGTTTAAGCATTTTCAAATGTCCTCTTTGATTCGATAACTTTTTATGTGTTTAGAGTCGATGATACAATCTCTATCGGTTAAATTCAAAATTCTATCGAGTCAACCCTTCTAAATTCGAATAAATCAATCGGACTTACAATTCTATGTTTGGACTTATGATTTGACAAACTTGAGGTTCTATATCTTGGATACATCACAATTTCCTTATATCTTAGATACATCGCAATTGAGGTTTAAAATTTGCCACAATATAGTAAGCATGCAAAACGCATTGTTACTTGCAAAAAATATTCTTGCCTCCCACCAAATGCTGGTATAAATAGACAAGTTTGCAAAAAAATATTCTTGCCTCCCACCAAATGCTGGTATAAATAGACAAGTTTATATAGATCTGAAGTGTGGATACACATGGTATTTTATCAGCTATCTCTCGTTTTTTTGTTTCTAGCAATGCAACTAAATCAATAGAACTCTATGGGGATAGCCACTAAATGCACTTATGGTGTCTATTGTGGGAATCACTGAATTTAATTGATCTAAAGAACGCCATGGAAAGATGGTTGCTAAAGGAAGCACAAAACTTGGCCTGTTTAACTTGGCTTATATGTTTTTCATGGCAAGAAGACCCACATCTAATTTCGGCATAGCTTTGAAGACAAAAAAAAATGTAGGCTACTGAAGTTTATGTCCAGACATCAAGCTGGTGATTCACTAAGCGAGTCATAGAGTCAAAGGGAGCTTAATACTTCTTCCACCAGCCTGTAAAAAAAGGTATAATGTTCTCGCAGAGAAGCCCTTCAAGATGGCCTTTTTGCAACTATCGAGTCTCCCTTGAATTTTTAGCAATTGCAAGGGCTCTCATGGTGGTTTTTGTTGTGGTACGCTTGACTTAACTTTGGAAATCAAGCTTGTGTACAAACCCTGCAGCTCTTTTTGATGTGTAGTAAAGAACTTTATTTTAGTTTTGACATTGAATGTCATGAATTGTACACAATGCAGTGTGGAATAATACGGGTGGTGCAAAACAAAAGAAAAGATTTTCTTTTCGTCTTCGTAACAGAGAAAGAGCTAGCTTAAAAGCATATAATAACTTACGTTCTTGATTTGAGTAACTTCATGTATTAGCATGAAAGATAGCTGCACTGCTAGAGTGGTTCAAATAAGTCAAATAATAACGAGTCCTTGATTGCAAGGTTATTTGTGGATTTTTTTGTGCATTGTTTGTGTAGGGTTTGTACGCTGCAGAGTACCCTTATTTTAATCAAATTAGTATTAGCAAGCATGTCTACTATAGGGTTTGCTCTTCATATTATTGATGGTTGGGTGGCCATTAAATATATGTACTCGAATGTGCTACAATAATCTCTGTGGTTCTTGCTAATGCTTTTGGGTTTATCATAGAGATTGAGACATTGTTACCATAGAGATTCAAAGTATATGTCTTTTGAGAACACCAATGTATATTATGTTGCGACTTTTCGTAAACTTTCCTAAACTTCTACGTCCCCAATATTCTATATGCTTTTTGAATTAGGAATCGAATGGCTATTAGGCGAGGGATTTAATTGAAAACTTTGTGACTTTGGTCTAGATGCATACTCCCATTTGTCAGGACAATTGAGATAATTGAGAAGGTAAAATTTAAAAGACACACTTTTGGATTCACCCTGTGATAGCAATAAATTAGTGGATTATGATATTCGATGTAAGCAAATAGAATTTTGAGATTTACCAATGATTACTTGTTATAGATTGTTAAATGACTAGTAGACAATTATATAAATCTATATATGGCATTGTTGATCAATCCAACTTCCACTATTATATTGACTTCTTCGAACTTAATTTTTGACACTCAACTTTAGATACTGACCTATTTAAGCTCAAAATTCACTTTCAGATGACAATTGCAGAATAATTTGAGAATTTGGTGACAATACTACAAGATGCAGAATAATTTGAAAATTTGGCGACAATACTGCCAATAACTTCTTTGACCATGTTCTCCCTTGAAAGTTGGTAATAAAAAGGTCTTAGCTCTTAAGTTGAGGTTCCGCATTGCCAGAAACTTAAAATGTGCAGGACGTATTGACTTCTTCTAACTTAATTTTTGACACTCAACTTTAGATACTGATCTATTTAAGCTCAAATTTCACTTTCACAATATTTTGAGAATTTGGTGACAATACTACGACGTGCAGAATAAGTTGAAAATTTGGCGACAATACTGCCAATAACTTCGTTCGCCATGTGCTCCCTTGATAGTTGGTAGTAAAAAGGTGTTAGCCCTTGAGTTGAGGTTCTGCATTGCTAGAAACTTGAAACGTGTAGGACGTATTTTGGCATTGTTTTGTAGGGGATCTTAAGGGAGGGTGTGGTTTGCAATGATTTTTTGAATAATCTTAAGGAATACTCCAGTAGCTTGGGGAATGTTAATATATCTCTAGAAACTCTCGAAGAATCTTAAAGAATATTCCCAAAATATTGGATAGTCTTAATGGAATGCTGATAAACTTAAAAATCTTATAGAAACTTACGTACGTACATTCGTCTCCGTACACCCCTTATAGTACACATACTTGTATATATATACAACTATATAATCTCTACCAACTTTCGGTAGAGATTGATCTCGGCCGTCCATCTCTGAGATGGACGGTCCAAAAGGTGACACCTCGAATCACCCCAAGCAAACCCCTTTTGGTAGAGATTGATCTCGGCCATCCATCTCTGAGATGGACGGTGCAGATGGTGACACCTCGAATCACCCCAAGCAGCCCCCTGATTTGGGGCTTTTAATCTCGACCCTTGAAATTGGGGCATTTCATCTGGACCATCGATTGAAGTTTTGGGGCTTTTAATCTTGGCCCTTGAAATTGAGGCATTTCATCTGGACCATCGATTGAAGAAGTGATTCCGGCATGTTGATACGCTAAATAGCCGAAAGCCCGGCCAAAGCTAATCCGACCACATTGGTCGCCTCTCCTTAAGAAAACAGTCACCGAGCCTTTCTTCAAGCAAACTTGGAGTGATTTTTTTTCATTGGCTATGGTTGAAGGCTATGGCGGATTGGTCTTTGGCGCACACATTGACGAGAGGTTTCCTACATTGTTGTGTTGTCTAAATATATACCTTCATTTATAGGTCCGTTTGTTCGGTTCTCTTCTTTGTTTTAATCAATGTTGGCTCGATATGTCGCGGCATTTCTACCGTAACAAGCAATGGCGGCGTTAACGCACTATTCCGGCTTCTTTGGGCAACCTTACCAATCTTAAGCACTTGGATGTAAGTTCCAAGTCGCGGCTTTAACACGAATCACGGTTCTTGAGGTGCATGGCAACAATCTAACGAGCACGGTTCCACCCGGTATGGATTAGCCTCTTTCATCTTTACATTTTGCAATCCTTGATGGTTTTTCTTGGTGAATATGCTCTGTTAAAAAATCGTTTGATTGTGGGTATGCTCGCAAAAAAATCTTTGATGGGTTCGGGTTGTAGATAATGATTGGTTTTGTAATATTTTGAGGGACCCAATCGGTGTTTGTGCTCGAGGAGGTTTTTGCAGTCCGCGGGTTTTGCTCATGGCTTCCTTAGAAGATTCTCGAATAGATGACCACTGGAAATCTTTTGGTCAGAACAACCAATGAGGTCTCAGAAGCCGCAAGCCGTTTTTGCATGTTCGAGCACCACGAGAGAGCAAGATCGATCCTATAGGTTTTTTCCTAAACGGATAACCGACATTCAAGATGGGGGTCAGCTGCGACCTTACGTGGCGTGATATACGTAGTTTTTGCCTTAAATATGCTTGAACCCTGTGATGGCTAAAGTCTTCTGGGCGCATCAATTATCTACTCATTTGATGCAATGTCGGTGGAAGATTTAAAATTTGAATTAGAATACCGGTGTTTGGAGTACCAAATGCTCTTATTCGTATTGCTTTTTATGATATAATTTGCTTTTGCATTTTAAGATTCCAAAATAATTGTGGCTTTGGCATTCGATGTTGTTGTGCCGGTTTATGGGGCACACCAAGATATCTGTTTTTAGCATGCATGATTATTAGAAGTCGCATGTTTTTCTTTGAATATTCGTTATGACAGTTGATTTAGTGTGATGCATATTTTTGAGTGTTGTTGGGCTTTAATCTATGAATCTAGCCCTGCCTAAATTGCTAGTTGTAGTTGGATGTGATTCAACGGTTTGTGAATGGCCATGAAGGTGGAAGCATTATGTAAAATACTCTCCTCAATTAGTTGAATGTGGCCACTTCCTCCAAAATCTTCTCAGAGAACACCGTAATAGGGCCCAAGTAAGTTGCATATAATGGTTGAGTTATGGATTATCACAGTCGACCGGAGAAAGCTAAAATTTGTCCAAAGCACTAACAATACCGATGGCTTAACTAGCTGCTGATGCATCTTTGGAGAATGGCAAACCGGGCGGGTGGATGCTTGCACTTCTTACCGATTCAAGCGCATTATTTATGTGGAATCATTACGATAAGGTACTTTGCTTGACTAGGTTATGACAATTATTCGGATAAGTTGTTCCAGAAATCTATATTTTATTGTCTGTTTGCATTGTCCAGAAAGTTTAGGCATCTCCCCGTTGTGGAAAATGGTGAAGTTGTGGCTCTTTTAGATATCACTAAGTTCCTAGATGATGCAATTGCACGCATGGAAAGGGCGGCCAGAGAAAGGAAATGCAATTGCAAACCGCAGTGGGAAGATGTTGAACGAGAATGGGAAAATGGAATGGGTGGTACGGAATTATTGCAATTTGCATCCTAACATTTTGGGACGACCTAGCATTCTAACAAAGCTTTATGAACAGCCCCGTCTACTGTGATTGAAACATTGCATGAAAGGATGTATCGGCCAACCCAGAGGTTCTCGATCACCAAGGCTTAAAAGTAATGTGAGTTTGATTTTGTAAAGATTATTCAGATGTTTTATTATGGCAACACATTATTTGCTTATTCTTTTCCCTCATAATTTCTGAGGTCTTGTTATGTCTATTAAAGTTTTATGAATTATGTTTTAAGTTGATGTTATGTCTGTACAAAGGCATGATGGCTTGGAGGTAATTGCACATGTCATTGAGTTGGCCACTACTTGGATCTGTTATCATATACATTGGTTTTGGCATTTTGCAGCCATGTTAGATATGAATCTCGTTCGTTCTGTATTGCCTATTAACAGGGTGTTATTGTTTGTTAAACATCTCTTCGCTAATCAGCTGACTTCAATAATGCAGTATCTGTGGCAGGTTCTAAGAATGTGAAATCAAACAAACGGAGCGATTAGTGGATGCTCGGTAGTGGAATTCTCAACATCTTAATCAAGTTCTCACAGATACATACATAGCAATTTGCAAGGAAGTGCTTTTCACACTGTGCATCTGCCACAAATGCGCATTTTATCTATATAATTTGTCAACAATTCTGGTTTGAGCTGCAGGCATATCTTTTTGCTAATGCTCCCTTTTAAATAAATGTCATGGAGGTCATTTAATAGCATTCCCTTGGATTGAATAGAATGCCTTTAATACAACATTTTGGACATCTCCCATAATGGTCATAGATTTCCAAGGGCAAGATCGCAATCACCGCAAAAAATTAAATTTAATCGGGCCACCTTAGTTTTTCCCAGCTTATCATAATGTTGTCTTTTGTGCGAACTTCTTGACTCAAATTATAAGTAAATTATGTATATATGGAAATCAAAGTATTTCAACAGATCATAATATTTCCTCGACAATGGAATACTATTTCCTCGACAATGGAATACCTTCATTTGAGCGACTGCTTTCTAGAACAAAGATAGTCGACCTTGCTAGAATATTTGATGGTTGCTTGCTTTATTCCATATAGGAAGCAACCCGACATTAGAAAACAAAGGGAGAAAGCTCATTAAGTGAACCGGTATCTAGGAGGAAGCTCATTAAGTGAACCGCTGGTATCTAGGATGCCAAATCTAATACCACAACAGGGCAATGCAAACAACAATGTTTTATATCTAACATCCACATCTCTAGCATATGGAGAATAATTAAATACTCCTGTATTATAGGGTATTATAGATAATCTGGGGGCAAGTTTGGTTTGATGCATGTTTATTTGTAACAAAATTGTGATGCATGGATGCCCTTTTATATGTTGAAGGAGTCGAGCACCATGATAAATTTCTTGGATACATTTCATCCTTGCAGAACAGCAAGCTCTCTTAGCTATAGAAAATATCTTGGTGCAGCATGGGACAACAGGCATAACATTTGGTCTTCCTGCAATTGTAGTTCACTCTGAATTAACGCTTGAGGAATATCTTAAATTCCCAGATTGGGAAAGCTACCTAAATGATGCGTTGAAGATGAAAACTTCAATGAATACAAGACAAACAGCAGTATATACTGCTGTAACTCGTAATTTGGACAAACAGAAACATGCAATTCATTATCCCGTGTTCATTGATGGTAAGGCAGGCTCAGGGAAGACGTATGTACTCAATGCAATGTGCCACTTTATTCGAGGTCACCATTCTATCGTTTTACCCTGTGCAACAACAGGTTTATCTGCTCAACTTTATCGGGGAGGTAGAACAGCACATTCTTTATTCCAAATACCTGTGACTGATAATAACATTGGTGTTCATTCATTGATCAACGGGCTATCTCAGAAAGCAGATCTCTTGCGTGAAGCTGCTGCTATAATTTGGGATGAATTCCCAATGGCAAATAAAGCAGTAATTGAATCTGTTGATGCACTGCTTCAACAATTGCTTGCAAATAATAATCCATTTGGTGGAAAATGTATAATTGCAGCAGGGGATTTTAGGCAAATTGCTCCAATCGTTCAAGGTGCTGGACGAACTGCTACTTTGGACGCATCAATCAAATCATCTGAGCTCTGGCAGCATTTTAAAGTCTATCATCTAGAAGAATCAGTACGCAATGCAGCAGACCGTGAATTATTGGACACAGTAACTCGTATAGGAGAAGATTGGCAAAAGATGATAATCTTTGTTAATCTCAAGTTGTTTGAAACCACAAACAATATGAGCTATGCCGAGATTTCTTATTTCCTCCACATATTCTCGGAATCCATCGGCATGTGAAAAAAGAGCTTTCCTTTAAGCCATTTAACATTCATGTTGATGAATTTAATGTTTCAATATTGGATGAGACTGCCGGGGTAGAGGAAAGATACTATAGTAGAGCTACGGGGCAAATTTGGTCTTGGTGAGGGCTCGTGGTTGGGTGGTGAGATTGCGTGCCATGTCAAGTGTCTGTTTTAGTGGTATCAGAACGTTAGGTTTCGATGGGTGTTCCATTAGAGATGGGATTGGTGCTTACACAAGTAACTCCAAGCAAGGCATACTCACGGTTGTTTTGTTGTGGATTTCGCAAATCCCGACTTGTGTTTGGCACAACGAGTATGAATTCTAGTATGGCTAAGCTATGCGTTGTTGCTGAGTTCTGGCCTTGGCAAGCATAGAGCTATGCATGTAAGATAATTAGGTTTTTGTCTTAAAGTACTTAAAATATGTCCCTTGGTTGATGACCTTGTGGAAATATTCTTAAGAAGGCAATAATCTTAAGGAACGTGTGGATCTTAATGATATAGATAAGGAATGGCCAAGGCCAAGGCCAAGTCTATGTCATATCTTCTTTAGAAGACACACTCTAGAACAAGTATATGCCATGAAAGTTACCTCATGACATAAAAGAAAAAGTTACACGTTATGAATACAAGAAATTTATCGCGGCGGCCAAGGCCGCCGCGAACATTTCTCTTCCCCTGCCGCGAACATTTCTCTTCCCTAACTTCTTTACTAAGAGGGATTTTTGTGTTAGATCAAAATCTTGACTTCATGTTCTTAAACACAAGCAAATTATTTATATGTCCATCAAGCAATAGAATATATTACTTTCTACACATATAAATACACGTCCCACCACCATTTTCGTTGAAGGTTTCATGTAGAAGAAGAATATATTGCATATGTAGGCTTCAGTATTCTTACAAAGACTAAGGTTAAACGAAAGCCTAAACAGTTTGACTATTTTGCTTCTATTCTATTTCAAGTATAAGAATCCCAATATGCCATCAATGGTGCATTTTGAAAATGTTGTCCATAGAGAGTGCCTAACGCTGAAATTTAGCACAAGAAGCTAGCTAGATTCTTATCTAGCCATGAACCAATTCTAAGATGTAGATGCATCCATGGTCTAAATAGTTGTCATACTGTACGAAACTACAAAAGTAAATATTGTGGCATTTGCAATAAGAAAAAAATTGAGCTTGGCTTTGCTTGATTAGTTAGGTCGAGTTCATTCAGCCCCACTGGTGCTTTTATGATGCTGTTTTTGCTCTCTATTTTTCCCAACTTAAAAAGCCAATGTACCACCCCGTTTCAATTGGCCCCCCTTCTATAACAGTGCCCAAACTTAATATGCTAATTCGTGCCCACCTCTGGCAAACTTGATATTCCCTGAGTCTTCCAATGCAAGAATACTATGGCATACGGACCAACAGAGGATGAAACAGAACTTGGTATGAGGCCATTCCAACTGATGGACCTCCATAAGGTGCTTGCCATGAAGCCTCCTGAGCTTTCACTAAGCACAGGTAATATGCCTCACTCAGCAACATGGTAAAGAAGATAAACGCTGCAGCTGCTGAAAATATGCCTTTCCTCAATGTTTCACAATTCAAGTCAAAAGCTCCTTCATAACCTTCACTTTTAGTCCGGTATGCTGCTTTGGTTGCGCCTGCTACTAGGCATCCAGCTGATATAATGAATGAGAGCCTGCACAGAACACGTCCTTAAGTTTAAACTCAAATCCCAAGATGCTTGTTATTGTGTCTATAAATCCCAGGCAATCGCACATTAGATTCTTACCATGAGAATATAAAACAAATAATTGCAAAGACTCGAGCTCCACCAGGCTTCAAAGGATTAGATCCACACAAACACCTTTGTCAAGCCCATGACAACAACCTGGGTAAACAGAAGGAAAAAGAAGGCCCCAGCCCCTAGACCGTGGCAACATCTTTGGAGTAACTACAGTATGTTAAACTTGTTATATCCTTCTTGATTGCAACCTGCATTGAGACAAATGGAAAGATAAGAGATTCGGATACACACATTTTTATCTTGCTTTAGTCCTAAATTTGCACACATAATTATACTAACATTATAATGACAAAAACCTCCAGAAGAACTGCATTAGGAGTATTTGACAGAAGCAACCAAACTGCTTAAACACCTGCAAATCTAACTTTAGCAGCCACAAAGTGCTGCTGTGAAAGAAATACCAGCCCAATGACAACAGCAAAGAGTCTAAGAAACCGTGCAATTTATTGCATAGAAATAACATAAAGCTTATCAAGCCCAAACACTCAACTATTGGGCCTTCCCAAATGCGAGATACTTTTGAGAATTAACAGATCTCTAGCACCACAATGTCTTCGGGGGTCACATCCTACGGTGCACATGGCTTGGGAATTATATGTAATCGATCTAACGGCCCAGGTTGTTCTTGATCCTGATCGTCGATCCGAGATCCTATGGCTCAAGTGGCTTGGCACACATCCTACGGTCCAGCAGATGGCTTTGGGAATTATATGTAATAGATCCTATGGCTCATATTGCTTTTATATGGTGAGATCTTGATCGTTGATCGAGTCTAAGATCCTAAGGCTCATGTTGAATGCTCGTCCCCTTAAGGAAAGGCTTTTAAAATTTTTATGTTATTGGGGGATTCAACCCTAGCCCTCAACCCCCAAACCCCCACTCTAACCTAATTCTATGAATAATTTATGTTTCAAATATACTTAAGGGTAATATTATAATTAAGATAAAATAGAATATAACATTCTAGATAGTTCAAGAAAGTTCTAGAATGTTCTGAAGGCTCTGGAAAGGTCTCTGTTCTAGAAAGTTCCAGAATATTCTAGAAATCTAAGAAAATCTTCATGAAATCTTAGAGTTTTTTTTTAAGATTTCGGAAAGAGCCACAATAGAATGTTCTAAAATGTTTCATAATAAAGGTGTACAATATAAATCTTGAAAAAAAAATGTTCTAGATGCTCAGGGCAAGCGCCTCAGTCCAAAAATAGAAAGTGTTTTAGAAATGTTGCAAGATCCAAAATAGATTATTTTGGAAGGTTCTAAATGCTCATGGGTAAGCACCTCAATCAAATAGAAAATTCTAAGAGAATCTAGGGGAATCTTCATGAATGCTAGATATAGTGCATAGAATGTTGAAGAATATAGAGAACTCACAAGAGAATCTCAGTAGAATCGTTGGTTACCTAGAGCACGACAGGGCCTTGCACCGTAAGAACATGCTAAAACTGGAACAATGCACCGTAAGATGCATTAAATTTCTTGTGTATATATTATATATATACATATATATATATAAATTGGCTGTCTCAAGGCTGTACTTTCATAGCCTAGAATAGTGGAAAGTTCCCCAGCTCCTGGGAAGTTCCCCAGCCTAAGGTGCATCTAGATTGCACAATTTACATATGGGCCTATGGTTCAAAATGGCATAGAATTAAAGAAAAGCAAAAATGTTGCAATGGTCCTGATTATTCTCTATGGCAAAAACATAATAATACATTGGGGGACATTTGCTAAGGCCAATATTTGAAGGCCCTCAAGGCAAAAAGTACAATGGACATGAATTTGTTGGTCTAAATTATACTGATATTTTTCAAAGTCACGCTTATTGAGAGCTTATTAATTCTTCTAGCTGGATGTCAGGACTTTGAAACATGTCCGACATCAGATTATACCATATGGAACATGGCTTAATGCCATATTGTGTAGCATGTCTACAAGAAAATATAAACTGTATGAAATAAAAGGTTAAAACCGTGCACATGATAATAACATACATGTTTATTTTGTGCTACAAATGGTGGCAAATAAGCATAGTTGGTCTAAAACCTTATATGCTTGGAGAGGTTGCGGCAATAAGCAAAAATGCTTATATGCTTAGAGAAGCGGATTCAAATGGACGATAGACTCTAATTTAGCACTTTATCAAAAAGATGCTAAGGATTTTTCCATTTACTACGGTTTTGAAGCCTAGACAAAATGTATTTTTGAGAAGAGTGTATGGTCCACTTTTTGTGACCCTAGAACACAGGTATGGCGCCAAAATGGCCGCTTCATTATCTGATCTAACATTACAATGATCACATTTTGTATTTGGGGCTTTAGCTTAAACGGCCGCCCAAAAGCCTTGTTGGTTCAGATCATTTTTTGGAAAAAGCATTCGCGTTTTGCTTAACCTGGAACGGATAAATCTGTGCTGGCCAATATTTCATGGCAGAGAATCGTATGCACAAGAGGTCACCTAAGTTTGGTCGAATTTGTGTTGGCCAAATTTTAATGGCGGATTTGTTACAAAATAGGTCTTTGCCAGACGAAAATAGACAGGGCAGATGTGTTGGGATACCACTTGTATCTGTATTTGCCTGTTGCTAGCCGGACATTCTGCTTTAGGAACTGGTGGATTTGCTCTAAGGAGCATTTGAAGCTAGTCGATTTGCTCTAAAATGGAGTTTAACAGGTATTTTATACTCTGCTCATATGCTCATCTGCTATGAAATGACGATTTCGACCAGTATTAACTGTTTGCAAATATCTAGAATATGCTCATCTCCATAAGATATGGCATACTTGGAGTCCTAATCTGGATTTATTGACAGCATATGAAGCCTTTGCAAGATTCTTAGCTTCAGGCAATAAAGATAGTGTTTTAGAA
The DNA here is from genome assembly GCA_021234155.1 of Isoetes taiwanensis. Classification (NCBI taxonomy): domain Eukaryota; kingdom Viridiplantae; phylum Streptophyta; class Lycopodiopsida; order Isoetales; family Isoetaceae; genus Isoetes; species Isoetes taiwanensis. Next base: position 18,903,163 of record JAJEKV010000016.1, on the reverse strand, counting down.
AGATTTTTTTGAAGATTAGTCTATCTCCTATTTGCTGTAGAGATCAGACAGATAGGCAGAAGTTGCAAAAAGCTGCCTTTGTGTCCTTTTCTAAAACTAGCAGCAGAGATATCTGCAAAGATGTTTAGGTTCTTTTTGAGAATACTTCAAACACTGTTAACATGTGTTATATTTTATTAAATCATATTTGCCCAAGGAAATGAGGTAGATTTAATAATGCTACCTACGATCTGGAATAACTAGTTTGCAAATAAGCATGATTCAATGCTTTGTGATTTAACAAAGTTTTTACCTCATATTACAGTGAAGATTCAAGGCAAATACTGGCACAAGCGGATTCAGCTAGCTAGTGACATAAGGACATGGCTGGATGCTACTAGATATATGATCGAAACGTTCCAGTAATCCAACTGGCTACTTGTGAACATGGAGTGCACATTCTAAGGTTTGAGTTAGAGATTTGAGTCATTTCGATCTGGAAGTCTTGCATTGATAAATGTACAGACTTAAGTTATGCTTCTTTTACATTCTCTACATGACATGCTAAAGCTTTTGTTGGGCTTAGTAGTGTTGTAAAGAAGAGGCTTTACAAGTAGATTATAAGAATATGAGCTTAAGTTTTATCTTGTTTAAAGCATTAAGGAGAGTATGAAATCTGATTTTTACATCTAAAAATTTGAAGGTATAAGAAAATTATCATGCTATTGAACAATTATCAACATGACCAGCTGGATTTGGGACTAAGAAATTAGTTCTCGTCTAATGGGAATGATTGATAATTGAGAAATTATAATGCTAAATATGCTACTATTCCAATCCTTTCTAGTTAATGTCACCTCAGGGCAAAAGGATACAATTGGTGATCAGTGATAAACTGAGAGACCCAATGTACCTTTTGGCCCTTGCACATTTACCATTATCATGCTAATTGTGTATTGATTGGTCTGCAGTGCAGGTTCTCTCCTCCAATTGTCTCTTTTTTTGCTACCGTGGGTTGGTGTTAACTGGGAAGGTTATGGAACTACGGAAAAATGTAACCTTATGATATCACGTTTTACAAGTTATTGTTTTAACTATACACTTTCAAAGAAAAGTCTACTTTGCAATTTACTCTCTCTACTTTGTACCTATGCTTTAGATTTTGTCGCAACTACTTTTCATTAAGGATGCATAGTTTTGGGGCTTGAGAAATCAGCCCTCGACTAAACATCCCTAAATGTTAAGTGTTGAGTTATGCTTAAGAATCTCTTGCAACAATTTTTTCATTAAGGATACATAGTTTTGGGGCTTGAGAAATCAGCCCCTCTACTAGGTAGCCTAAATGTTTAAGTGTTGTGTTCTAGTTTAGAACAAGAAAAATTGTAATAATACGGGATCGATGGGATGGGCCCGGTAACGCCAGGACAGACTTTCTCAAGCTCTAGTGAGTGCTAGTGTTTGGAGTAAGCAAGTTGCTAGATTAGATCCTAGTAGACAGCAAGTGTATATATACTGAAACTTCTATTTTTCTGTTCTAGGACAGATGACTCAGCCCACCTGGTTATACTTATACTTATACTTGCTTTTTTACGTTAACGTTTTTACTTATACAATATTTTCACATAACTTAAAGTCTTTAATTCTTGTTCACTTGGTTTAGGGTCAAAAACTTGGCTCTCATTAAGTGGATGAAATTGAGATTTTGAGTACTGCTCCAGAAATACTTGTTTATAATCTATAAATTTTGCTTCATAATATCTTTGCTTTGCTAGTGAGTTTTTGGGCTAACAAAGTTTCATCTTCTACAGAATAAAGCGACAATTGTGAGTTCTGGATTTTTAAGTAAAAGGAATCCTGGATAATAATGTAATCCTGGATAATATGATCTGTCGCTTCAACTATGGGAGCCCAGATATTTTCTGATGAGTTGTTACTGCCTAAAGCATAAGGGCAAGCACATAAACAAACTCATTGGATGGATCTAAACTGTTTAGGTCCGTAATCTTGGATAACACTGATATCCTGGATAATATGATCTGCTGCTTCAACTATGGGAGCACAGATATTTTCTGATGAGTTGTTGATGCCTAAAGAATAAGGGCATGCACATCCATTGGAAAGATCTTAACGGTTAAGGTTTGTACAAGGCTATACATATTGTGATGTTATGCCTTGTTACCATTTGAAAATTATACAGGTAGAACAGGGTCCTAGCAGCATAAGCTAGGTACCTTGCTCTACCTAGCATATAATAATGATTTTGCTGTTCTTTAACACATGGACCATTCTACCTGCGGAAGGAGGTAGGTTTCTATATCCTTATCCTTATCCTTATCCTTATCCTTATATATATACAATTAGATGAGTGCCTGCCAACATGATGTAGAGATTGATCTCGGCCGTCCATCTCTGAGATGGACGGCCCAGACGGTGCCACCTCGTAACACCCCAAGCATCCCCCTCATTTGGGGCTTTTAATCTGGACCATCGGATTTAGGGATTTGATCTAGGCCATCCATAAAAAAGTCAATGATATTAAATGCCACCATAAATGGCCCCTTATTTGGGGCTTTTGATCTAGGCCCTTGAATTTAGGGGTTTGATCTTGGCCGTTCATACAAAGGCCCCTTATTTAGGGCTATTGATCTCGGCCATCGAATTTAGGGATTTGATCTTGGTCGTTAATGAAAAGGTCATTCAATTGTGGGTGGAGCTTGAGGTGTCATTGCTTGGGTTGGCAGGTGTGTGAGATCGATGGATGAGATAAAGCCTTGTGAATTTAGGTTAGGGGCATTTATTATATCTAAAGGTCTATTTTAGGTCCATAAAAGGTTTGTATACGTTGATAAGGGAATTAAATAGGAGGAGTTCGAGTGGTCTAAGTGTCGACAAGGTTGTTGCCCACGCCCCGCCTATGGAATAGGGTCGGGCTAGAAAGTCCGAGAAGGGCTACAACAATGGAAGGGGGATCAAGATGCCAATTTTTATGACGTCTTGGTGATGGCGCGTGGCAAGGCATTTAATTGCTAATTATTGTGAATTGGCGTGAGGAGAACGGGGAACACTTGGCTTTGCCTCTCTTCCTTGTGCGATTATTTGCTAGAGTGTTATTTCGAGCCACAATTGAGGTCCGCCATAGCCGGGTCCTCTCGTAAGAGTAAGGAAGAAAAAAAAAGCGGATTTTTGAGCTCTTCATTCGTGAGGGTTCTTCATTGTGTTAGAAATGTGAAGGCCTGCTGCATCTCCGAATATGTTAGTGTAGGTCTTCAATCACCCGTGGTTTCGATATGGAGCCGCCTTCTATGCCTTTAAATGGTCACCAGATGCGTAGTTTAGCAAGTCGCCCGCCCTCATTTCGCTTAGAGAAAGCTTGAAGGCAACAAATGCCTACTAAAAAATTGATGTACGATTTCCTTTATCTTTCTTCTTATTTATCTCAGATTCAATAATAGACAAAATTTGGCTTCCATGCAAAGATCATCACCAAGTTCATAGCTAATGAGCTGTGGGATTTCCGGTGTCTCGGAGAACGGAGCCATTAGCATCCCAAGGTGGACGAATTTTGTGAGGCAAATAAATGCATTTTGTGTAGAGTAGCTTAGCCCTAATCGCATGCATCGCTTTTTTTTTGTTAAATCAGCCATACGTAGATTTTAGTGAAACGTTAGTTTGGGTGTCATGGAGATCGGTAATCGTGATATTCTACCGAGGTTTCCTGCAGAATGCTTGTAAAAAATCTCTATGTTTGCTCGGCTTTGCCCTACTTCCCCGGAATGCGCCGCCTTGCGATTCCAAATGTAAGGTGTGTTTAATCTTTTCACGAAAACAGTATTTTATTAGCAAGCAATAAGTCGGGCACTCGCCTTTCATTTCACGGAGTTTTATCATTATTCCGAGTTAGCTCAACTTAACCAGATCTAGCTACGTGGAATATTTTCGCCTCAGAAGAGAATGGCTACACCTGGAAGGTGCTATTTACTTTACCAATTAGTTAAATGTTAAGTTGAAATTTGCATTGTTAAACCATCTTAATGTTGCAGCATGAAGCCCATTTGAACCATGCTCTATATTCAGTGGTAATCATTCTATTACGCCATCTCTGGTGTAGTTACCGAACCTAATAACAGTGTAGTTCAGAATCATGGGGAAATTTCTTACTAGCAAAAAGGAAACACTAGACAAAATTGACGAAGCAAAGATATTTATGCTTTTTCATTCTCATCGCTTAACTTTAGATCCGTGTTAAAGAACACAAAGTTTAAGCATCTTTGATGCTTTTGTGAATTTGTATATAAATCAAATTTTTGCCATTCAGAATAGATTTTGTTTAATAACCGAGATACCTTAAAACGAAAGCATATTGTTCCGCCTTTTAGTCAAGCGTCTTCACCTACCAGTCTCTAAAGGGGTAGTTTTAGATAGATCAACCGCCTTCAAGCGATTCTCGCAACATGTAGGGAACTATGCAACCCGTCTGAATTTTCGTGGTGTTTTGTTATTGCGGATGCATCGTGGAGCTTTTGAAAGGAGTTACCGCTTGGAGCTATGCAAGCAGTTTGGAATTTTGTGGATATGTGCCCTTCAATCAGGCCTCATCATGCCAATCTCATATGTACCACTAATCGTGGAATTGAGAAGGTCAACACGATATGCCAAGGATGATGTTGTCAGCCCAATTGCATGTGACAGCCGTAATAATTTTTGCGGCTTCATTCCCCGTCAAAGGGATTTTTGCCGAGAATGCATTTATTCAAAGATGAGTCGCATCATTATATCGTAAAACCTTCATATACCAGCCGATGGGTGAATAATATACTTCTACATCTTTTGCTAGGTATGATGTTATGAATGGACTTTGCTACTAATTTGTAATGCTATGTTCATGATACAGCAGACATGCAAATGCACCTTTAAGGCAAAGGCGAGCAAATGGTTTATGAATACCTCCGACAAGGTTAGATGAATTATCTATTATATAGGATAATAGGGCTTTGGAGGATCCAAAACGTGAAAATGATGTGAATACTTTCCCACAAAGAAGTGAGATTTCAGTTATGCGCACCTTCTTGGTGAAAAACATTTGATGCTAGGTTTAACATTGAAGAAGGAGAAATCTTTAGTTAAGATCTACCACAAATTAAGCAAATCGTGGTGGGTTGAATGTAACAGGTATGGAGACAAACATAGGGTGTATCAAATGATATTAGAGAATTGCGCTTATTGTTAGAGGATTGCAAATATTACCTTTTGCTTCTCAAAGTTGCATACATGCATGCCGGATCTGCATTGTCGTTGTTTCAGATCTTCGTAGCACAGTTGGAAATATAGTTAGAATTTGGCCCCACGTAACTCTTGATTATGCTATATACAAAGAAAGAACATTGTGAATTATCACCCAACATGGTATATGAGTTTGAGTGTATCATGGTCGTGACAAATAAGCTCCATCGAGAGTTATGTTGAGTGTAGATTATAGCAGCTTTTCTAACCGTAGAGGCATCCAATAGCTCTACTCCACTAGGATTTATTTTGCACTCCTGTCTGCCGCCACATATTGTCTTTCATGTGGACATCCGACGCCCATGATGTCTTTAACATGGAGTTTGAGCAGATTGCATGTTAAAATTTTGAAACCGCAGAAAACAACGTTAATCGGATTAGAAAGTCAACCCGTTAATTTCCCTTACTTACGTGGACCTTTCTTCAACTAACATGTTACTAATGCCCAAAGATGCAACCCGCCTTAATGCCGTAAACATCCGGCCAGACCGTATGGCATCTCCATTTCTAGTTTGTCGGATGCGAGTTCCGTGAGCCCAAATATGCCGGAGCTTATGGCGCTTGATTGATTGGCTTCGCTACCACAAAGACATGGCTTGGTCAGCTACGAAAAACTGAATTTCGCAAGTTAACGCCAACTTTATGCTATTCTTGACTCGGTAAGGGTCTGCTTAATCTATTTGTGGATTGTCCCATCCTTTCCCTATTGGCATAGCTTTAAGTTCATTAGGCGTAGCTATTTGGTTTTGCACCGCGCGTAACGGCACCAAAGTTTTGCATTTTGCAAGTCTAGACATCTCCCGATGTTGTAAGGTCGGGCTATTTTTCCATATTCCCGAATGTGTTCCCTTGCCCGTGGTAGCAAATGTTACAAATGCCCTTATGATTCCAATCATTGATTGTCTAGGTTTTTGATGGTTAGTTAAATTCTATCGTGTCTATGTATCATGCTTGTCGCTGTAAAATCATGCTTTCAAACGTGCCTTAAATGTATTTCACAAAATCCATTCTCGTGCGAAAGACTTCGCGGTCTCTAATGGTAGACATAGAAGTGACCGCTTGTTTGCCCTAACAAAGCCCTAGACTTTTTAGTCATGGTTTGTTCTCTAGAATGTTTTTACCTCGTGACGCCACCTTTGGTACATGGCGCTGTGACTACTTATGGTAAATGTGGAATTCAAGGAAACCTCGGGAATATTTGACAGGCTGCCCAAGCACGCAGTCTCATGGACCATCAATGGTTAGTAATTATGCCCTCCCAAACCATTGCTGAAGAGATGCTCAAGGTTTCTAGAGAAATGGAGCTCAACGGCAACATCTTAATCGCATAAATCATATGCTTGGATGCATTGATGGTTCCGTGAGGGCACAAATTTGATGTTCAACTTGCAATTTGACACCAAAGAATGTTATGCATGATCTTGCTTACTATCTACCAAATACATACCGATCTAGAAAGAGGCAGAGTAATCCTTTATACAAACGACCTTTTCGCTTAGCATTTGAACAGCTTTGAGGATTTTGGAAGAAGTTTTTTGCTAAATGTTGTGTATACATAGTGTACCTAAATATTTATGTAAATAGAATTAGCATACTTATAATATCATGATGGAATGTAAATCTGTTCATTAACATCTAGTCCGCCAAAGTGGGCAATGTTTACTAGCACCAATGCAACTTTTTGCCACCAGCCTTAGCTTTATGATACTGAGCCAATTTGGTCTCAGAGCACCTCCCTCGCATGAAGTAAAACCAAAGGCGACAGCTTTACCTCAGCCATGTCATATGACACGAAAATGAGAATGGTATAGTAATTCTGATAATTGCTCGAGAGGACAATGCACTCTTGGATTTGAAAGGCGTAATTAGACAGCCCCAAACTTTTAATTATAGCCTCAATTAAGATGTGCTTAATGGCCCCTCGCGTGATGACTTATTTATGTAGTAAAAGTCGCTTTTACACACTATTACTCCCAAATGGGCAAGAAGATATTGTGCAGCCATATCCAAGCCACTAGTAAGGTAATTACTCCTCTTCGATAGACTGCAATTACTGATTTTGCCTTTTCCATTTCCTGTTTTGTAAAACATGCGAAGTATGTGGTGAAGTATGTGGTTGATGTTTCTGTGACATTTGTAGGGAACTCTTAAGCCTTGGATTGTCCATGTTCTACAAACTGTATGCTCTTGGATGGAGTACTAGCATCCCCGGAAAAGCCATAATACACATTTTGATTACTAGATTTCTAAACCCACAAATAAGATTAGTGGAGGTAAGAGATTTTAGAAGGCTTGTCTTCACTATAGAGCACATGATGTTGTTCTAGTCTTAAATTCATTTCCATTATACATTCAGATGGAAATTAGTCTTGAAACACACATGTTGAATAAATCTGAATGTTTATATGTTAAAAGCTTTTGGTGTAAGTTTTGCAGCTATTGTCTTTTGTGCGCAATGGTAAAGCATAAACTTTGTAGGGGTCGCCAACATATTTGCGCCAATATGCTAGCTTGAATCTTTTACTATTTCTCAGGCATAATTTTTTTGTGTTTTTATCCATGGAATCGATGGCCAACATATTTGCACTAAAAATAATGGGCCAATATGCTAGCTTCAATCTTTTACTATTTCAACAAGATGATTTCTTTGTGTATTTTATCCATGGAATCTGATGGTCTTTTGCACAGCTTTGCGTGAGCAACTAATTTTTTTCCGATGATGAAACAATAGTCCTTTCTTGGCCATTCAAAACTTCGAGTATGATGGATCTTCTGGTACGATTTTCAAGCTTTTGAAGCTATTCTAGTTATAAGGTAGGAAAGCAATGAAATAGAGATGTGTGATCTTTTATGAATTGACAGTTGAAGATATTGTTTGATGGAATACTAGTGCAAGGGTATGAGCAAAGACAATCAAGACTTACGCTCGCTGATGATACCCAAGACTTAGGCATAGTAAGTTACGCTCTTGAGTATCTTGAAGCATCTGTTTGTACTTGATTTGACATGCCAAGACCAAGTCAAAATGAATGAGGCATATTTCACTTAACATCGACACAAAATGATTTATTTATTGCTTGGTTACGCTTATCTCGATATTTATTCCTATGTCACTCTAGTGCATGCATAGGTGGTCGTGTTTATTATTTGAACGACAGTTGAACGTCTTGTGACATTTTCCTTGTTGAACATGTCATATTCTTATATGGGTGGGAGCAGATTGTGAAGTCATGATATGGATTCAATGGCCATGTTCTAAGATCACTTTATAATAGATGAAAAGTAACTTGTCCTTTGCTCAAAGCTAGTGTTAGATAAGTGCATGCTGCGAATGGAGTTTAATATAGCAAAGAGATTGTAGCATTAGGGCAATGTTTATTTTTCATAGTCATTCATTTTGCAGATTGCAGACCCAATGCAAAGCCAGTGCAGACCTAATGCAATGGCATGGTTTCACTTTAAAAGGTGAGTTACAAATTACCTCAGGAACAAGGTTGACAATGGATAAATGTTTAAGCATTTTCAAATGTCCTCTTTGATTCGATAACTTTTTATGTGTTTAGAGTCGATGATACAATCTCTATCAGTTAAATTCAAAATTCTATCAGAGTCAACCCTTCTAAATTCAGACAATCAATCGGACTTACAATTCTATGTTTGGACTTATGATTTGACAAACTTGAGGTTCTATATCTTGGATACATCACAATTTCCTTATATCTTAGATACATCGCAATTGAGGTTTAAAATTTGCCACAATATAGTAAGCATGCAAAACGCATTGTTACTTGCAAAAATATTCTTGCCTCCCACCAAATGCTGGTATAAATAGACAAGTTTGCAAAAAAATATTCTTGCCTCCCACCAAATGCTGGTATAAATAGACAAGTTTATATAGATCTGAAGTGTGGATACACATGGTATTTTATCAGCTATCTCTCGCTTTTTGTTTCTAGCAATGCAACTAAATCAATAGAACTCTATGGGGATAGCCACTAAATGCACTTATGGTGTCTATTGTGGGAATCAATCTCAATTTAATTGATCTAAAGAACGCCATGGAAAGATGGTTGCTAAAGGAAGCACAAAACTTGGCCTGTTTAACTTGGCTTATATGTTTTTCATGGCAAGAAGACCCACATCTAATTTCGGCATAGCTTTGAAGACAAAAAAAAATGTAGGCTATCAAGTTTATGTCCGACATCAAGCCGGGTGATTCACTAAGCGAGTCATAGAGTCAAAGGGAGCTTAATACTTCTTCCACCAGCCCCGTAAAAAGGTATAATGTTCTCGCAGAGAAGCCCTTCAAGATGGCCTTTTTGCAACTATCGAAGTCTCCCTTGAATTTTTAGCAATTGCAAGGGCTCTCATGGTGGTTTTTGTTGTGGTACGCTTTGACTTAACTTTGGAAATCAAGCTTGTGTACAAACCCCGCAGCTCTTTTTTGATGTGTAGTAAAGAACTTTATTTTAGTTTTGACATTGAATGTCATGAATTGTACACAATGCAAAGTGGAATAATACGGTGGTGCAAAACAAAAAGAAAAGATTTTCTTTTCGCTTCGAATAGAAGAAAGAGCTAGCTTAAAAGCATATAATAACTTACGCTCTTGATTTGAGTAACTTCATGTATTAGCATGAAAGATAGCCGCACCGCTAGAGTGGTTCAAATAAGTCAAATAATAACGAGTCCTTGATTGCAAGGTTATTTGTGGATTTTTTGCATTGTTTGTGTAGGGTTTGTAATGCCGCAGAAAATACCCTTTATTTTAATCAAATTAGTATTAGCAAGCATGTCTACTATAGGGTTTGCTCTTCATTCATTATTGATGGTTGGGTGGCCATTAAATATATGTACTGAATGTGCTACAATAATCTCTCGTGGTTCTTGCTAATGCTTTTGGGTTTATCATAGAGATTGAGACATTGTTACCATAGAGATTCAAAGTATATGTCTTTTGAGAACACCAATGTATATTATGTTGCGACTTTTCGTAAACTTTCCTAAACTTCTACGTCCCCAATATTCTATATGCTTTTTGAATTAGGAATCGAATGGCTATTAGGCTTAGGGATTTAATTGAAAACTTTGTGACTTTGGTCTAGATGCATACTCCCATTTGTCGACAATTGAGATAATTGAGAAGGTAAAATTTAAAAGACACACTTTTGATTCACCCCCGATAGCAATAAATTCGTGGATTATGATATTCGATGTAAGCAAATAGAATTTTGAGATTTACCAATGATTACTTGTTATAGATTGTTAAATGACTAGTAGACAATTATATAAATCTATATATGGCATTGTTGATCAATCCAACTTCCACTATTATATTGACTTCTTCGAACTTAATTTTTGACACTCAACTTTAGATACTGATCTATTTAAGCTCAAATTTCACTTTCACAATATTTTGAGAATTTGGTGACAATACTACAAGATGCGTAATAATTTGAAAATTTGGCACAATACCGCCAATAACTTCTTTGACCATGTTCTCCTTGAAAGTTGGTAATAAAAAGGTCTTAGCTCTTAAGTTGAGGTTCCGCATTGCCGTGAAACTTAAAATGTGCAGGACGATTGACTTCTTCTAACTTAATTTTTGACACTCAACTTTAGATATCGATCTATTTAAGCTCAAATTTCACTTTCACAATATTTTGAGAATTTGGTGACAATACTACTAACGCAAGTAATAAGTTGAAAATTTGGCGACAATATCGCTAATAACTTCGTTCGCCATGTGCTCCCTTGATAGTTGGTAGTAAAAAGGTGTTAGCCCTTGAGTTGAGGTTCTCGTGATTGCTAGAAACTTGAAACGTGTAGGACGATTTTGGCATTTTTTGTAGGGATCTTAAGGAGGGTGTGGTTTGCAATGATTTTTGAATAATCTTAAGGAATACTCCAAAGAGCTTGGGGAATGTTAATATATCTCTAGAAACTCTCAAGAATCTTAAAGAATATTCCCAAAATATTGGATAGTCTTAATGGAATGCTTGATAAACTTAAAAATCTTATAGAAACTTACGTGACGCATTCTCCTCCGTGACACCCCTTTATAGTACACATACTTGTATATATATACAACTATATAATCTCTACCAACTTTCGGTAGAGATTGATCTCCGGCCCATCTCTCTCGAGATGGACGGTCCAAAAGGTGACACCCTCGAATCACCCCAAGCAAACCCCTTTTGGTAGAGATTGATCTCGCCATCCATCTCTCAGATGGATCAGTGCGATGGTGACACCTCGAATCACCCCAAGCAGCCCCCGATTTGGGCTTTTAATCTCGACCCTTGAAATTGGGGCATTTCATCCGACCATCGACAGTTTTGGGGCTTTTAATCTTGGCCCTTGAAATTGAGGCATTTCATCCGACCATCGATTGAAGAAGTGATTCCGCATGTTGATACGCTAGTAGCCGAAGCCCCGCCAAAGCTAATCCGACCACATTGGTTTCTCCTTAAGAAAAACAGTCGCCGAGTTTGGCCTTCTTCAAGCAAACTTGGAGTGATTTTTTTCATGGCTATGGTTGAAGGCTATGGCGGATTGCTGGCGCCACACATTGACAGAGGTTTCCTACATTGTTGTGTTGTCTAAATATATACCTTCATTTATAGGTCTTTGTTTTGTTCTCTTCATCGCTTTTATGAATGTTGGCTCGATATGCCGTGCGGCTCTTCAAATTTCTAACAAGCTTAATGGCGATTAACCGGCACTATTCCCCGGCTTCTTTGGGCAACCTTACCAATCTTAAGCACTTGGATGTAAGTTCCAAGTCGAAAGCGACTTAACACGCATCACGCGTTCTTGAGGTGCATGGCAACAATCTAACGAGTGCACGGTTCCACCCGTATGGATTAGCCTCTTTCATCTTTACATTTTGCAATCCTTGATGGTTTTTCTTGGTGAATATGCTCTGTTAAAAAATCGTTTGATTGTGGGTATGCTCGCAAAAAATCTTTGATGGGTTCAGGTTGTAGATAATGATTGGTTTTGTAATATTTTGAGGGACCCAATCGGTGTTTGTGCTCGAGGAGGTTTTTGCCGCCCGTGACGGGTTTTGCTCATGGCTTCCTTAGAAGATTCCGAATAGATGACCGCTGGAAATCTTTTGTTTAACAACCAATGAGGTCCGTAAGCCGCAGCCGCTTTTGCATGTTCCGAAAGCACCACACAGAGCGGGATCGATCCTATAGGTTTTTTTCCTAAACGGATAACCGACATTCAAGATGGGCTGCCGCGACTCTTCTCCTACGTGGCGAGATACACGAAGTTTTTGCCTTAAATATGCTTGAACCCCGTGATGGCTAAAGTCTTCTGAGCGCATCAATTATCTACTCATTTGATGCAATGTCGGGCCGGAAGATTTAAAGCTGAATTAGAATACCGGTGTTTGGAGTACCAAATGCTCTTATTCAGTATTGCTTTTTATGATATAATTTGCTTTTGCATTTTAAGATTCCAAAATAATTGTGGCTTTGGCATTCGATGTTGTTGTGCCGGTTTATGGGGTACGACCGGATATCTCTGTTTTAGCATGCATGATTATTAGAAGTCGATGTTTTTCTTTGAATATTCGTTATGACAGGTTGATTTAGTGTGATGCATATTTTTGAGTGTTGTTGGGCTTTAATCTATGAATCTAGCCCCGCCTAAATTGCTAGTTGTAGTTGGATGTGATTCAACGGTTTGTGAATGGCCATGAAGGTGGAAGCATTATGTAAAATACTCTCCTCAATTAGTTGAATGTGGCCACTTCCTCCAAAATCTTCAGAGAACACCGTGGTAATAGGGCCCAAGTAAGTTGCATATAATGGTTGAGTTATGGATTATCACAGTCGACCGGAGAAAGCTAAGGTCTGTCCAAAGCACTAACAATACCTGATGGCTTAACTGCTCTTCGATGCATGCCGGAGAATGGCAAACGGGGGGTGGATGCTTTCTTCTACCGATTCAAGCGCATTATTTATGTGGAATCATTACCGATAAGGTACTTGCTTGACTAGGTTATGACAATTATTCGATAAGTTGTTCAGTAAATCTATATTTTATTGTCGCTTTGCATTGTCCAGAAAGTTTAGGCATCTCCCCGCTGTGGAAAATGGTGAAGTTGTGGCTCTTTTAGATATCACTAAGTTCCTAGATGATGCAATTGCACGCATGGAAAGGGCGGCGAGAGAAAGGAAATGCAATTGCGTACCGCAGTGGAAGATGTTGAACGAGAATGGGAAAATGGAATGGGTGGTACCTAATTATTGCAATTTGCATCCTAACATTTTGGGATCTACCTAGCATTCTAACAAAGCTTTATGAACAGCCCCGCTTCATCGTGATTGAAACATTGCATGAAAGGATGTATCGCCAACCTGTAGGTTCTCTCCGATCACGGAAGGCGCAAAAGCACGTGAGTTTGATTTTGTAAAGATTATTCCCATGTTTTATTATGGCAACACATTATTTGCTTATTCTTTTCCCTCATAATTTCGAGGTCTTGTTATGTCTATTAAAGTTTTATGAATTATGTTTTAAGTTGATGTATGAGCTGCATATATTCTTCTTTCTTCTTAGACAATTGCATATGTTGCGGGGTTGCCAACTGTGGTGCCTTTTGATAGTGTTTTTCTTTCGCGGCGAAAAATGCGTGAATTCGGGTTAGTCTCAGTGGTTGTCTCAAGTTTCAATAAGCCTCAAAGGGATTCTAACGTATGGTACATACAACCCCGCCTGTTTTACCTTCTCTATATCATTAGATGCTAAACAATTTTCTTATGTGAGGTCCAAAGATATTTTGTTGCATGTTGTTGCCCCGTGTCTTTTTCTCCGAGATAACTACTTGTGGACAAGGTTTTTTTCAATTTTTTCATCCTTGATTTTGCTCTTTGAAAGTGCATCTTTGTGATTTACAACGCTATATTATATTTACAAATCATAAGTTTACTACTAATCGCAGTGATGACACCTAATCCAGTGTGCTTCTCCGAAACAACTTTTGTAGATGCACTTCATACTATGCATGATGGAAAATTTCTTCACCTTTACGTTGTCAATCAAGGTAAAATGTTCTATACTTTATTGATGTCTTAAAAAATATTGTTGATTTTAACATTTTGACGGATGGATGAGATAATTGCTTGCCTTGATGTGCTATTGGTGGGTAGATCTTTTGAAGAGGTCCACTTGTGCAGTGACATCCATATGTTCTAAATCATGACCGATATTCACTCATGATGTTTGAAATGATTTTTAAGGACCTGTTGGTAGGTGGGAGGTTTATATTGAGAAGCGTATTTTGTTGAACAAAGTTGCATGTCGGAAAACCGTTATTTTTACATGAGTTGGGCAATGCTATGGATGAACCAATGCCAAGTGGGGAGCCTTTGCGTGCCCTCTTGTGTCTCGATAAAGACTTCGAGTCTATCGAAATAAGACACCATCATAAGCCTGACTTCAAGTTTGAGAGAATTAGCCGCCAATTACTGCCTAATACTATGTCATGTGGGGTGAGTGTTTGATCCCGATCATTAATATTTGGGGCCCACTTGTGCGCCATACAAATCACCTGGTTTAACCAAAGTATTGAACAAATGGAGTTTAGTATTGACATCATAAAAGTGCCTTTGAAAAAGCGCCCTCTCCATAAGAACGATCTCTAGCCTTTAACAAGTCTTTTACATTACTCTTGCTTTCAAATTAACCTTGATCTTGAAAGCTCCACTTCAAGGTATGTGAATGCTGAAACAGTTTCCACTGGTTGCCCTTGGAAGGAAAATTTATTCCGATGCATGACAAGCCTGAAGGTGTTGAAAATCATCACTGGGTCTTCTCGCAAGTTTACTTGCAACTCTCTTTTGTTTGCAATAGGCATCCAAGGCAATAAGTGTTTACGCAGTTAGTTCCTCAAATGCGTTCCAAATATAGGGACTCGCATTCGGCAATATGTACGAGTGTACTTCGATTATTCAGGTGGAAAATAGCACACTGCAATATATAGATCTTGCACAATGCAAAAGAGGTCTAGAAAGCTTCAGCCAAATGAACTTTGCTTTATCATTCTTTTTAACAATCTGTAATACTTTTGCTAAATTAGAGTTAGAAAGGACTGCCACCCATAAAAGACGTCATGATTGGGGAAGACTTTCTTATATGCAGAGAGGGAATATTTATTAACATCTGCCACTCAAGACTTGTGGTCTTCATAAGACTGAACACATACCACGTTTGAATCTGCTAGCAGACCAACCTCATCATTTAGTGTGATGATTGCACAGAAAAAGCTATATAGAAATAGAAATCCTGCAAGGTGTGCCAATGGCCATTTTGGCCAATCTAAAATATGTTGTGTCCGTTTTGTTTGTTTGGTGATCATTTTATTCTTTTAGAATGTCACTTCTTTACTGAGTAACTTACATGACTTGCACACCTAATAAATGACATGTCATTATCGGGGATATGGGTGTTATCGTTGCTAGGAATAAACAAGAACTTGACATTAAAGTTGCAATATCAAATTCCTTTGGCTTTGGTGGACATAATTCTTGTGTTGTCCTTGCACCATATTGAGATTGAACCATCCTTCGGAGGTCCACGTTTTACATTTACTCATGGATGCTTCAAATATATGAACTATTGCATGATACACATATATTTGAAGGCTATTTCCATGTACAATATTATCCTTCCGCAGCATGACTCGTGACTTAGCGAGTTAATTATGAGGGTTGAGCCATGAATTGTGAAGCTACAACCCCAATGTGTACTATTCATAAAACAAATGGATGAAATAAATGCTTCATGTATATCTGTCTAGAACATTTCCTGCATGTTGGGTCTATTTTTGGGGCGGTCGGACATAAATGGGTACAACCACATTCCCAAGCTTAGCCAGCCTAGGCATAGTGTGCTTCATGACCACAAAACATTGGGTTAATTATAAGGTATGCCCATCGTCAATCTTGTTCTGATGAAGGGAATGCATCCGGTGACAATTCCAGTTTGTTGTAAAGAGATTGATATCTACAATGGGGTGCTTTCTAGCTCCTCTGTATAAGCGTATTGACCTTGTTGCAGCAGTACACATGGGAGAGAATAGGCCATGAACTGACTAGTCAAATAAACAAATATATGCATAAATCCAAAAAAATGACCAAAATGGTGGCCTTTTGAGTAAACTATGATATAGAATCTGGCTATATCTTGCTCTTTTTTGCAAAACAAAAAAATTTTAGATTCAGTGCCTTATGGCAATTACAATGAAAGTCATTGTAATGATGTGCATATAGTTGAGGCCCGATTAATGCTATAGAACCATTGAGATAGATTAACATTTGAATGTATTTGAATGTATGTTGGTTTTTGTTGGTTTTTGTCTATTCTATTCTATTCTATTCATAGACTACATGCTTGAACTTTTGTGGGACATGTAATTGTGTTGCTGATTAGAAAAATATTATTTTAAAGTGCTGGTTTTGCTTTTAAACTATGGACATAAATCCTACACATAAAGTGATTCATTACCTTCACTATGCGTGTGAATTTGAGTTGTCTAAACGAAAGACTTACCTTGCTGTTTAAATTTAAGTTGTCTAAACGAAAGATTGATCACATTTGTTGTAAATAGATAACAAGGGTATAACAATTCAAATTGACATATGTACTTATCAAAATGGAACTCCATGAGAAGATGTTTGGTAAAGAAAGCATAAAAGTCGACCTATCAAACTTGGCTTATTTACATGAGTCTTTTTGTACATTGGAGTTACCTAACGCCCTTCAATTTGACCTTGGCCACTAAGGTAACTTAATCTCTATTTAGTGGGGATTTTGGTGGAGGCAAACTCCATATATATGTTTTCTCACAATGAGTAGAATCTAGGGCAAGAGTATCAAAGTTATTGGCTTTATAAAACCAATTTCTTAGTTCCTAGATGGGACAAAGTATCTTTATTTTGGCAAAGATGCCCTCTTTGGAGCATATTTAGTAACTTTCAAATATGTGTTTTTAAATCATTCAAAAATGGCTCAAATGGCCACGTTGCATTTGAGAAAATCACCAATTCCAGCAATTTTGAAGTTTAGCATGACACGTTTGACGGCATAGATCATTCTTATTCTATGGATTGAGAAGTCCTAATAAACAATGGTGAGCTTCTATGGTTAAAGAATCTTTTGGCTGAGGGATGGCGTGATTAATGTTCCAACAAGGGAATTAGGAATCGAATGGCTATTAGGCGAGGGATTTAATTGAAAACTTTGTGACTTTGGTCTAGATGCATACTCCCATTTGTCAGGACAATTGAGATAATTGAGAAGGTAAAATTTAAAAGACACACTTTTGGATTCACCCTGTGATAGCAATAAATTAGTGGATTATGATATTCGATGTAAGCAAATAGAATTTTGGGATTTACCAATGATTACTTGTTGTAGATTGTTAAATGACTAGTAGACAATTATATAAATCTATATGGCATTGTTGATCAATCCAACTTCCACTATTATATTGACTTCTTCGAACTTAATTTTTGACACTTAACTTTAGATACTGACCTATTTAAGCTCAAAATTCACTTTCAGATGACAATTGCAGAATAATTTGAGAATTTGGTGACAATACTACAACGTGCAGAATAATTTGAAAACTTGGCGACAATACTGCCAATAACTTCTTTGACCATGTTCTCCCTTGAAAGTTGGTAGTAAAAAGGTCTTAGCCCTTAAGCTGAGGTTCTGCATTGTCAGAAACTTAAAACGTGCATGACGTATTGACTTCTTCTAACTTAATTTTTGACACTCAACTTTAGATACTGATCTATTTAAGCTCAAATTTCACTTTCACAATATTTTGAGAATTTGGTGACAATACTACAACGTGCAGAATAATTTGAAAATTTGGCGACAATCGCGCCAATAACCCGTTCACCATGTTCTCCCTTGATAGTTGGTAGTAAAAAGGTCTTAGCCCTTGAATTGAGGTTCTGCATTGCTAGAAACTTGAAACGTGCAGGACGTGTTTTGGCATTGTTTTGTAGGGGATCTTGAGGGAGGGTGTGCTTTGCAATGATTTTTTGAATAATCTTAAGGAATACTCCAGTAGCTTGGGGAATGTTAATATATCTCTGGAAACTCTCGAAGAATCTTATAGAATATTTCTAAAATATTGGATAGTCTTAATGGAATGCTGATAAACTTAAAAATCTTATAGAAACTTACGTACGTACATTCGTCTCCGTACATTCGTCTCCGTACACCCCTTATAGTACAAATACTTGTATATATCCTTATATATATACAATTATATTGAGTGTCACAAATGTTGGCAGTGCCACAAATGGTGTAGAGATTGATGCCACAAAATGTTGGTAGAGATTGATCTCGGCCATCCACTTTTGAGATGGACGGTCCAGACGGTGCCACCTCGTAACTCCCCAAGCACCCCTCTTGTTGGTGTACCAAAATATTGGTACAGATTGATCTCGGCCGTCCATCTCTTAGATGAACGGCCCACAACAAAAGCCCCAAATAAGGCCCTTGGTGCAGAGTGTGTGTAGACATTTAAATCTCGGCCGTCCATCTCAAATCTGGACGGCCCACGTTAAGCCCCCAAATTGAGCCCTTTATTTGGGACTTCTGAGCTGTGACGTCGGAGTTTGCCCTCTTCCCCATTTCCTCAGGCCCTTGCCCGAAGAACTCCTCCATCTATGGCCGATTGCCGGACTTCGTGATATCCAGGTACGCCAGATCGTTTCTGCACTTATCTTTCTCTACTTCCGGCCCTGCGCTTTTCCTATGTCTCGACCTCGGATCCATTCTAGTGCCCCCTCTCGGTTTCTCGTTCAAAAGTAGTTGAAGCAGTGATCAAGCAGACTCAAATTTTGCAGCACACAACTACAATATATCTTCATCATGCTATTGCTGATTATGCAGAAGCTCTCACACAACGAATGCCCAGAAACTTGAAGTTTTCTTTTCTATGCTTATGATCTTCCATATGAAGTGGTGATATACACCAATGTTATTGCCGTTTCAACATTTATTTCCCAGGTGGTATATTTTGTGAATTCGGGATCAGAGGCAAATGATATGGCAATGTTGATGGCAAGATTGTACACAGGATCTTATGATATAATTGCTTTGAGGAACGCATATCATGGTATGAGTCCTTCTACAATGGGTCTGACGGCCCACAGTACATGGAAATATAATGTTCCTCAGGTGCAAATCCAGGCTCATTTATTCTAAAGAAAAATATGTTTATACTAGTTTTTGTAATCACCCATCTGCTCGTACCTCAGGGATTTGGAGTGCATCATGTGTTAAACCCTGATCCATACAGAGGCATTTTTGGATCAGAAGGAAAGCTTTATGCAAAAGACATTGCTAATCTAATTGAATCTGGCACATCAGGTCAAGTGGCAGGCTTTTTTGGAGTTCTCTTCAAGAAGTTCTTGCAAGCAAAGCTTTTCTAAGATTTCAACATATGTTTTGATAGCTGTGGAGATGGAATCTTCAACAAATTGGAAGTACTAAGCGGGCTATGTGCGAAATTGCATCTTGACATTCCGCCTTTGCTTCCACGGCCGCTGGTGTGCATTTTGAGGTCTGCCAGAAAAAATTTGGGTGGGCTCGAGCCATATTTTCTTTAAGGGTGCTTCAGTTACTTTTTTTTTTTCGTTTGTGGAAGAGCGTTCGGAGTTCATCGCCAAATCCCTTGACTTATGATCGTGATCTTGATGCAAAGTTGCGAAATGGCTTTGGCGTGGTGCTTTATTGGTCGGACCTGGCTAGGGCGTCTTCCCTCTGAGATCCAATCAGGTAAATCGTGATTCAGAAGCTAATGGGTGATGAAATTAGAAGGGTTGTTCGGATTTTATCACGTAGAACAAAAAATAATCCGGTTTTAATTGGTGAGCCGGGTGTTGGAAAAAGCAGTAGTAGTTGAGGGCTTAGCCCTGAGGATTGTTCGAGGAGATGTTCCTAGGTAGTACTTTTTGTCTTTTTTTATGCATGTGCAAAGCTAAGTATAGGGGTGAATCAATTGTTCTTAAGATCAATTGCCTCATGTTTCTTGCCATTGTCATAATCTTTGCCATCTCTTCTCTTTGTCCATTGTTGGATTACTCTAAATGCTGTGTTGTTCTTTACAGGGATCCAAAGCTGCGGCCGACCTTGATTTCAAAACGAGATCAGTCACCAAGGTATTAGAATTAGAGATTAAAGGTGTTAATTGGTTGAAATGTTGATATATGCGCAGGGACTATAAAATACAATGTGCATTGCCTTGATTTGTCTATTAAAGGGACCATACATGTGCCATGTGTCGAGTTTGTTTCCGATTGTTCAAAGATGTTGAGCAATAACAAAACACATAATATGGCTATCGTGCATAATACATGTGACAAGTACAAGGTGCTTTTGCAAAATGAGGTTAGTTCACTTTATGTTTTGCCTTTATCGAGCATTTTCTCAGAATGTAGTCTCGAGGGGTGTGGCCGATGGTTTTACTTACAAGAAATAGGGTATGTTTGATGTTAGAAGGACGATAATTCAATTGGTGGTCATTCTATCCGTTACTTCGCGGTGTTGCTCTTCTTGATGCATATATGACATACCTTTCGCTCCAAGCATTATATATCTTCTTGCGCAACTAGAGTTTATGGAGCTCTTTGGAGACAAGAAAATGGCATTCCGGGATTGTGAGCAATCTAGAAAAAGCATTTTGGCAATCTAGCGAGCAATTTGCCAATGTCTATTGCTTGGAGCAAATGGTATGTGTCTTTTCTTGCACCGATGATATTTTCATTTACTCGTATTGCAATGATTAGATCAACGTTTCTAATTTGCCTTCTTCTATTTGCATCATCACAAGAATCATGACTAGGCCAATTTCTCCTTTGATCTTTTTTGCGGCATTTTCGTGGTGGATCACATCATGCATCAAGACTTCTATCATGGATCATTGAATAGTTTTACAGGCCGCAAGGTACATCAACATTAGACCAAAGATTTTTGTGTTGCAATGCTTTGAATCTCTTGGCCCGTGATACAAATGTGGGATTGTAAATTGAGTTGTTGCATTTTTGTCGGGGATTAAAAGTTTTGATTTAGCTTGAGTGATGTTGCAGCCGGTCTCCGGATATTGAACCCGTGACTAAAGCATCTTATTTACACGTTGTCATACCGTTATGAGGCTTTGACTCAAGACCTTATATGGCGCTAACATATGCAAGGCAGCTAGATCAAACTCATTTCATATTCAACTTGAATAATCTTGCCAAATATCCCCCGACCCCAGGTCTATATAGGCTTAGCATTACTTCTTAGTTTTCACTCTGCATGGGTTTTGAGCCAAGTGCTTTTGTCCATGCTACATGCTATATTAAGTCTACTTGTTACTGCATGGTTGGAAGTCTTTTGAGTGGCCTTTTGTTTTTAACAGGGTCACCAAGGTTGTGTCAATGCTTTAGCTTGGAACTCAAACGGGACTCTTTGCTCTCGGGTTTTGATGACATGAAGGTAAGTCTCCCCGCAAATTTGTTGTGCCGGGTGGATAAATTAACATATAAACATTGTCTTATATATCAGGTGAATCTCTGGGAATATGGCATCTCTGATTATGTAAGCTGTGCTTTGTTGTTATTTTAATCTGGCAATTGATTTCTAATCCTCTAATAACAAATATGATGTTCCACAGGACCGAGGCTTGGATCTTACACATGTCACGTTCAGTCCTAATGGGGAGGAGGTGTTTTTAAGTTATAGCGGGGAATATGTTTATCTTATGGATGTTGCAAACAGTAAGTTTAAGCAACCATGGTGTCTAATAGTAAGTGTATACATTAACCAACTAGTGATCATAAGAACAAATTCTGTGCTGGTCCACAGCTTTATTTGGGCCACATATTATTATCTATTATTGCAAATACTTTTTAAGTTCTTGAAGACCTTGGTCTGCACTTCTTTTCTCTAATATTGGCTTCTTTTAGAAGTTGCCTTCTATGATACTCTTTGTTGTTATGCTTCGCGATTCTCAGCGTTTTTGTGGGCAAGGTCCCCCTAGTTTATAATTTCCTGTATCTTATAAGATCCTTGATTCTTTCTTAGGTCTTTTATCTGGAGAAATAGATGTAATTGGACCAGGGGCTTTTAAATGAGTGGCTGGAAGTTCCCAACATGGAAGACGTATTTGCAATAGGTTATTGTGCTAGCTATTCAAGAAACCTTTGGGAAAAATATCTTTTGCCGGCATTAGCCCGTAATTTTTTTTCTTTGCAAACATAGTTAAAACCCGTTTCCTGAATTGAGTGCACTAGAGATGTCTTGTGAAGCATATGTATTTTTGCTTAAACAATGCGACTCAAAACATTGCAGACCAACGTGTATGCTATCACCGAATTCTAAGCCCGTGGAATGCTTTATGTTTTTTCTATGAGAGTGTGTGACCTCTTCAAGTAAAATGTTTTTCTTGAAAACAATCTATTAATCTTTGCTTAAAACATTTCTTTCTAGCGGTAGCATTACGCTCAAAAATCCGTGTAGCTACTCGACCAAAGGATGTGTAGCATTACATTATCACAATGACCGTATTTTTAATAACCACCAACATCAGATTCACTAGGTTTGCCAAGGCCAGCATTGGATTTTGGCCATTGTGCGATTCTAGCCTTCCTATCGGACAATTGAGTCCAATGGCACGCCTACGGTACTTCTTGCGACTCCCAAATAACTCTTGAACTCGGTTATAATTGACAAATGGAGTAGGATGCGGTTCCATATGTGTATAATAAACATCTTGTGAGCAAGGTTTCTTCAAGTCTTAAATAGATCTAAAGCTATTGAAGGTCTGTATTTTTCGTTAGCTCCAACAACTTCTACAACACATTAAAGATGTTTTGCTTCATTATACAAAGGCGATCTTTGTTCACTATAAACAATGGGCACGGAAGTCTTCTAGCATCAGTAAATACATTGATCTTTCCTCTTAGGCATACTTCAATCTATACTTATTTGTTGGATGTTGCACACTACTACATTTCTCTGCATCCCATCCGAATCTTGGCTTTGGGTTATATAGAAACCCATGACACAAACTTAGATTTAGGCACAATTTGGCCATAGCTTAGAAACACCTTAAAATAATGGTTATAATTCATGCCATTTCCATGCATCTTCCATGCTACTCTATTTGCGCATTCTATATATGTTGAGTTGCAAGGTGTGAGACCAAGTAAGATGATATTTTTTACAATGTCTTGCCTTTGGGTTATATAGAAACCCATGACACAGACTTAGATTTAGGCACAATTTGGCCATAGCTTAGAAACCTGCCAAAATAATGGTTATAATTCATGCCATGTCCATGCATCTTCCATGCTACTCCATTTGCGCATTCCATATATGTTGAGTTGCAAGGTGTGTGACCAAGTAGGATGATATTTTTTACAATGTTTTCGGGATACATAATTCCAACTGAGGTAAATAGTTGCATGATCTAGTGGAATTAATTTGGAAATGATCATTATGGAAATGGCAGGAGTGTTTGACAAAATTCCCCAGCACAATGTTGTTTCTTAAACCACTATGATTGTTGGTTATAGTCGTTTGGGCAGTGTAGAAGATGCACAGCCATTTCCTGGTCAGATGCCTTGGCATAACATTTCAACGTGGAATGTTGTAGACCTTATAGAAGAGGTATGGAAGGTGCTCAAGAAAATGAAGGAACATCGTGTGACTGCGCCATCTCCATTTTTTTTCGAGCCATCATTGCTTCCAAACATGAGCTGAGAAAACTTCTGGAAAAAGTGCCTTTTTTTTTAAATGCTTATGCCATCCTACTCTTATACTTTATCATTACTAGGGGTCTAAGATTTGGGACTGCATACTGGCATTGACCTTATCCATATATTCCTCAAGACTAAGACCTTTGCAGATTCTCATTTTCATTTATTTATTGCATGTTGCACATTACTACATTTCTGTGCCCTTTTAACTTGCTGGCTTTCTTACTGAATGTCAAGAGAATGTTCGTATTCCTGTCGGCATTGTTGGCACATGTGAGATTAGTTACACTGTCATAAAGAGTTTAAGCATAAAATCAGTGACAAATGACCATGAATTTCAATCCCTGTTAGAAACAGTCCAATTTAGCTTATATGAAATGGGATCTATGTGGAAATTGGATGGTGGAGGTTACCTCACTCTTATATTAATTGTTTGGAGATCAAATCTTAAGCATGCTTTTCATAGAAGTTGAGAATGTATGCAACGTATTTGTTTAATAATTGAGCCCACCAGATATAACGGACATAAAACAACATGCTTCCGAGTGGCTCCCCATGTTAATCCATGTTGGGCGGGTGTGAATAAGGAAGACTGCCCTGACAGTATTATGCCTTCTTTGTAGCAGGTTGGAACCTAAACAAATATATCTTTGGTGGCGTGTTTAGCTTCGCCTAGGTAACTTCTAACCTTTGACTAAGTATTGTAGCATAAAAAGGGCTGCAATCATCATATCGCAGGTGACGAAAAAATGTGTTTGAAGACATCCTTGAAGTCTGTCTAATTCAATTTCTCCCCATAAAATGTGAGAACATACCTAAGAGCCACGGCCTAAAAAATGGTTACAACTATTCCCTCAAATTTGCCTGTGGCTAGACATGCTTTTGAGACATGTTTGAAGCATGTTGAATTCGGAATTCGTATTCAATGGTACTTGCATACAAAAAGATTGGTGACCTTTGGGTTGAAAGCGGGTTTAGGAACATGTTTGAAGCATGTTGAATTCGGAATTCGTATTCAATAGTACTTGCATACAAAAAGATTGGTGACCTTTGGGTTGAAAGCCAGGTTTAGTACATCTTATTTGCCTTAAATTTATTGGTTGAACTCTATGTAGATGCTTGATCAGAGAAAAAACCAGCCTTTAAGATTTCCATTCTCTTCTTGCGGTAGCATTCTGCCCAAAATCCAGGTAGCCGCTCAGCCAGACTATATGTACCAACATCAAATTCACATTAAAGTATGTGCATGTGTGGATTTGATGCTACATTGAAACAGAAACCTATGTAGTGGGGCATAACTTTAGAATGAGAATGAGAATGAGATCTAAATGCTCCAAAATGTTTCTACAAACTGCTCCTTGATGATTTCATCATGATATGGTAAGTTAATTGTGCACTTAGTCAGCAGGATCGTCACCTCTAGTTCACTCTGATAGATGCTTTTGACAGCCTGCTAGAATCCTACTTGGTAATCTTGCCATGCATTATATGAGCTTGACTGTTTTCACCTTTTAACTTTTGTTGTTTTATGTAGAATATTTTAGAAGGTTAGATGATCTTAATCTCTATCTTTTGTTTAATACCGTTTATGATGGTGGGTTTTGTTGCATCTTTAACTGGCAGATTAATGAAGGAGACTTCAAGTAAATTGGCCTATGCTTATCAATATGTTGGTTGTGACTCTTTCCACTTGCAACATGTTCGTCATGTTACTGGAAAGGTATCCACCTCGAGATAATCTACAAATACAGTGAGCACATTGGACATTAATTCTAAATTTAGTACTAATTTCAGGTTTTACCCATTCAATTTAGATTTGAAGCAGAATGTTTGCAAATAGATGTGCACAGATTAGAAGGCAGAGCTTGCATAAAATGCCATCTTGCAACTGTATAGCTGGTACATGTGGGTTTACTCTAGGTACAATATTTGCCTTTATTCTGGGATATGTTTTTGCTCTTCTTTCTCTCACATTTGTGTATGTTCTTTGAATTTCCTCACGTTGGTACCATTTGGCAACTTCGTTGGTACCATATGGCATGGTGCGAGGAAGCTTTTGAACTACCAAGTGGTATTAGTCCGCATGTTGACTAGACTTTGTACAAATGTATCCACGTGGTTTAGATGCACTAACATTTCGCATTTTATGAGATTTAAGTTATGAAATTCATCTTTCAATTCTACAGTGCTTTTGGCATTCTATTTAATTGAGGATTTACAAATGGGATTGTCGGTAAAAAGGCAATTGTAAGCTATCGCGTTCATGTTTAATTTGCTTTTATCCAAAATTGAAGATGTGTGTGAAGATGTAGGTTCTTGCGATAATATATGTCTGCAGCTTTGCTGGCTCTTTATGGCGACCATGATATATGTATTTTTTTTTAATGTCGTCATTGGATTGTTAAATTTCTGTGTTTTATTTTTTGCAGGAATTGTGGTGAAACACTTATCATCGACTTAAAGCTTTCTTCGCTGGAGGTGCAGGACTTTGGATATTGTCAGGCACTGCAATATATTATCTGCCCAGCCATCTGCAAAACTTGATATATTTCATTGTAGTTATGATTGGCTTTGGAAACGCTCTAATGCTGGTACTTATTTTCACTTCTGGATTCATCCACTGTAATGACAGATATGGATAGGAAAGATATCCATTTGTTTCAACCATTGTTACCTTGCAAGCATAGCAATGACAACTTTGATGAAGTTGTCAACTAGAAAAGCGGGGAGCACATTTTATGGTACAATTCAGACATTAGACGCATATTGCCTCATAGTCTTGGCTGTGACTGAATCAACGTCCCGTTGCTTCTGCACATATGGCCATGGTCATGGTCATGGTCGTGTAGTTGAATTACCAATGCCAACTATAAGTACAAGGTCCAAAAAGCAAGGGGGCTCTGGCAGCATAGTTTGTTTTTTATTACCATGAAACAACAGTAGAGGCATGTTCATATGGCTGTGAATTAAGTCTATAGGCAGGTTGCTGCCTGATCCATGGTTATGGTTGTGAATTAAATCTAGAGGCATGTTGCTGTCTGATCTATGGTTGTCGCTCATGTACCATATGATTACATTTGAAGATTATTGTTAGTGAAAAATTGAATCAACGTGAGCAGCACACAGCGCACCAAAGTTGTCCTATGGTCATAGTTGTCCTATGGTTATAGTATTGCAATGTTGTAACTTTCTAGGAAGAGGCGTACAATGCACCAAAATTGTCCTATAGGTCTAACTTCTGAAATGATGGGTATTGATGAGGAGTAATTAAAAAAGGGCTATAGGTCTAACTTCTGAAATGATGGATATTGATGAGGAGTAATTAAAAAAGGGCTTGATGTTTTTAAGCTACGTCCCATGAAGACAATGCAACCTAACCTCAAGAACCTTCCCAACTCTTTTGTAATCATGCAATGGTCCTAAAAGGCTATGCTATGCATTATACCTCCTTCCTTTTTTAGAATTCCAAGTAGGTCCTTCCTTTTCTAAAATTTTAGGCTGGTTGTAGGGGTGGTTTCAGTTTAGTGCAAGAATGATTTTCTTATAAGGGCATGTTCTTTAATCTTTTGATTGCTATAATTATTTGATGATGCTATGTTGCATATTCTAAAGGCATTGATTGTGTTGCAAGTTAAGCTTTGTTGCCACAGTGATAAACAGTGCCCCATTTTCAGATATGCAATTACCTTTTGAGTGTGCATGTCTACAAAGTACATCAATGGTTGATGTACTTTGTAGACACATGCCAAAGGAGCTCTCTATGCAAAAGCAACCTCGGCTTTTTGCGAAATGCGTCAGGTTGGTCAGCGAAATTCCTACCCCAAGAAATAAATTGTTCTTTTGGTCTAATAGGTCATTGATCTTCCATGTGCCACACCTTTATAATAGATTCCTAGAAAACCTTAAAGAATCTTATAGAATCTCTCTAAAATAGGGGTAGCCTTGATGGAATATTGGTAAACTTGAAAATCTTATAGAAACTCGGGGAATCTATTCTTGCCAACGTATGTACATTCGGCTTTGTACACTTCCTCATAGTACCCATACTTGTATACATATATATATAAATTGGCTGTCTCAAGGCTGTACTTTCATAGCCTAGAATAGTGGAAAGTTCCCCAGCTCCTGGGAAGTTCCCCAGCCTAAGGTGCATCTAGATTGCACAATTTACATATGGGCCTATGGTTCAAAATGGCATAGAATTAAAGAAAAGCAAAAATGTTGCAATGGTCCTGATTATTCTCTATGGCAAAAACATAATAATACATTGGGGGACATTTGCTAAGGCCAATATTTGAAGGCCCTCAAGGCAAAAAGTACAATGGACATGAATTTGTTGGTCTAAATTATACTGATATTTTTCAAAGTCACGCTTATTGAGAGCTTATTAATTCTAGCTGGATGTCAGGACTTTGAAACATGACTGATTACCGTATTATACCATATGGAACATGGCTTAATGCCATATTGTGTAGCATGTCTACAAGAAAATATAAACTGTATGAAATAAAAGGTTAAAACCGTGCACATGATAATAACATACATGTTTATTTTGTGCTACAAATGGTGGCAAATAAGCATAGTTGGTCTAAAACCTTATATGCTTGGAGAGGTTGCGGCAATAAGCAAAAATGCTTATATGCTTAGAGAAGCGGATTCAAATGGACGATAGACTCTAATTTAGCACTTTATCAAAAAGATGCTAAGGATTTTTCCATTTACTACGGTTTTGAAGCCTAGACAAAATGTATTTTTGAGAAGAGTGTATGGTCCACTTTTTGTGACCCTAGAACACAGGTATGGCGCCAAAATGGCCGCTTCATTATCTGATCTAACATTACAATGATCACATTTTGTATTTGGGGCTTTTAGCTTAAACGGCCGCCAAAAGCCTTGTTGGTTCGGATCATTTTTGGAAAAAAGCATTCGCGTTTTTGCTTAACCCGAACGGATAAATCTGTCTTGGCCAATATTTCATGGCGAGAATCGTATGCACAAGAGGTCACCTAAGTTTGGTCGAATTTGTGTTGGCCAAATTTTAATGGCGGATTTGTTACAAAATAGGTCTTTGCCGCATCTAAAAATAGACGAGGCGATGTGTTGGGATACCACTTGTATCTGTATTTGCCCCAAGCTAGCCTGGACATTCTCCCGCTTTAGGAACCGGGTGGATTTGCTCTAAGGAGCATTTGAAGCTAGTCGATTTGCTCTAAAAATGGAGTTTAACAGGTGTTTTATACTCGCTCATATGCTCATCTCGCTATGAAATGACGATTTCGACCCGGTATTAACTGTTTGCAAATATCTAGAATATGCTCATCTCCATAAGATATGGCATACTTGGAGTCCTAATCGGATTTATTGACAACATATGAAGCCTTTGCAAAATTCTTAGCTTCGGGCAATAAAGATAGTGTTTTAGAAAGATTTTTGAAGATTAGTCTATCTCCTATTTGTTTGAGAGATCGCACGATATAGGCGTAAGTTGCAAAAAGCTGCCTTTGTGTCCTTTTCTAAAACTAGTAGCGTAGATATCCCAAAAAGATGTTTAGGTTCTTTTGAGAATACTTCAAACACCTTGTTAACATGTGTTATATTTTATTAAATCATATTTGCCCAAGGAAATGAGGTAGATTTAATAATGCTACCTACGATCCGAATAACTAGTTTGCAAATAAGCATGATTCAATGCTTTGTGATTTAACAAAGTTTTTACCTCATATTACAGTGAAGATTCAAGGCAAATACTGGCACAAGCGGATTCAGCTAGCTAGTGACATAAGGACATGGCTGGATGCTACTAGATATATGATCGAAACGTTCCAGTAATCCAACTGGCTACTTGTGAACATGGAGTGCACATTCTAAGGTTTGAGTTAGAGATTTGAGTCATTTGGATCTGGAAGTCTTGCATTGATAAATGTACAGACTTAAGTTATGCTTCTTTTACATTCTCTACATGACATGCTAAAGCTTTTGTTGGGCTTAGTAGTGTTGTAAAGAAGAGGCTTTACAAGTAGATTATAAGAATATGAGCTTAAGTTTTATCTTGTTTAAAGCATTAAGGAGAGTATGAAATCTGATTTTACATCTAAAAAAATTTGAAGGTATAAGAAAATTATCATGCTATTGAACAATTATCAACATGACCAAATTGGATTTGGGACTAAGAAATTAGTTCTCGTCTAATGGGAATGATTGATAATTGAGAAATTATAATGCTAAATATGCTACTATTCCAATCCTTTCTAGTTAATGTCACCTCAGGGCAAAAGGATACAATTGGTGATCAGTGATAAACTGAGAGACCCAATGTACCTTTTGGCCCTTGCACATTTACCATTATCATGCTAATTGTGTATTGATTGGTGCCGGTGTACGGGTTCTCCTCCAATTGTCTCTGTTTTTGCTACCAGGGTTGGTGTTAACGGGGAAGGTTATGGAACTACGGAAAAAATGTAACTGTATGATATACGTTTTACAAGTTATTGTTTTAACTATACACTTTCAAAGAAAAGTCTACTTTGCAATTTACTCTCTCTACTTTGTACCTATGCTTTAGATTTTGTCGCAACTACTTTTCATTAAGGATGCATAGTTTTGGGGCTTGAGAAATCAGCCCTCGACTAAACATCCCTAAATGTTAAGTGTTGAGTTATGCTTAAGAATCTCTTGCAACAATTTTTCATTAAGGATACATAGTTTTGGGGCTTGAGAAATCAGCCCTCTACTAGGTAGCCTAAATGTTTAAGTGTTGTGTTCTAGTTTAGAACAAGAAAAATTGTAATAATACCGGGATCGGATGATGGGCCCGGGTAACGCCAGACGTGACTTTCTCAAGCTCTAGTGAGTGCTAGTGTTTGGAATAAGCAAGTTGCTAGATTAGATCCTAGTAGACAGCAAGTGTATATATACTGAAACTTCTGTTTTTCTGTTCTAGGACAGATGACTCAGCCCACCTGGTTATACTTATACTTATACTTGCTTTTTTACGTTAACGTTTTTACTTATACAATATTTTCATATAACTTAAAGTCTTTAATTCTTGTTCACTTGGTTTAGGGTCAAAAACTTGGCTCTCATTAAGTGGATGAAATTGAGATTTTGAGTACTTGCTCGAAAATACTTGTTTATAATCTATAAATTTTGCTTCATAATATCTTTGCTTTGCTAGTGAGTTTTTGGGCTAACAAAGTTTCATCTTCTACGAGAATAAAAGCGACAATTGTGAGTTCGGATTTTTTAAGTAAAAGGAATCTCGGATAATAATGTAATCCCCGATAATATGATCCTGCCGCTTTCAACTATGGGAGCCCAGATATTTTCTGATGAGTTGTTACTGCCTAAAGCATAAGGGCAAGCACATAAACAAACTCATTGGATGGATCTAAACTGTTTAGGTCCGTAATCTTGGATAACACTGATATCCTGGATAATATGATCTGCTGCTTCAACTATGGGAGCACAGATATTTTCTGATGAGTTGTTGATGCCTAAAGAATAAGGGCATGCACATCCATTGGAAAGATCTTAACGGTTAAGGTTTGTACAAGGCTATACATATTGTGATGTTATGCCTTGTTACCATTTGAAAATTATACAGGTAGAACAGGGTCCTAGCAGCATAAGCTAGGTACCTTGCTCTACCTAGCATATAATAATGATTTTGCTGTTCTTTAACACATGGACCATTCTACCTGCGGAAGGAGGTAGGTTTCTATATATATATATATATACATATATATATAAATTGGCTGTCTCAAGGCTGTACTTTCATAGCCTAGAATAGTGGAAAGTTCCCCAGCTCCTGGGAAGTTCCCCAGCCTAAGGTGCATCTAGATTGCACAATTTACATATGGGCCTATGGTTCAAAATGGCATAGAATTAAAGAAAAGCAAAAATGTTGCAATGGTCCTGATTATTCTCTATGGCAAAAACATAATAATACATTGGGGGACATTTGCTAAGGCCAATATTTGAAGGCCCTCAAGGCAAAAAGTACAATGGACATGAATTTGTTGGTCTAAATTATACTGATATTTTTTCAAAGTCAATGCTTATTGAGAGCTTATTAATTCTAGCCGGATGTCGACTTTTGAAACATGACTGACATCCGTATTATACCATATGGAACATGGCTTAATGCCATATTGTGTAGCATGTCTACAAGAAAATATAAACTGTATGAAATAAAAGGTTAAAACCGTGCACATGATAATAACATACATGTTTATTTTTGTGCTACAAATGGTGGCAAATAAGCATAGTTGGTCTAAAACCTTATATGCTTGAGAGGTTGCGGCAATAAGCAAAAATGCTTATATGCTTAGAGAAGCGGATTCAAATGGACGATAGACTCTAATTTAGCACTTTATCAAAAAGATGCTAAGGATTTTTCCATTTACTACGGTTTTGAAGCCTAGACAAAATGTATTTTTGAGAAGAGTGTATGGTCCACTTTTTGTGACCCTAGAACACAGGTATGGCGCCAAAATGGCCGCTTCATTATCTGATCTAACATTACAATGATCACATTTTGTATTTGGGGCTTTAGCTTAAACGGCCGCCCAAAAGGCTTGTTGGTTCAGATCATTTTTTGGAAAAAGCATTCGCGTTTTGCTTAACCTGGAACGGATAAATCTGTGCTGGCCAATATTTCATGGCAGAGAATCGTATGCACAAGAGGTCACCTAAGTTTGGTCGAATTTGTGTTGGCCAAATTTTAATGGCGGATTTGTTACAAAATAGGTCTTTGCATATATATTATGTTTGTCGCACTTATCCGACCGTCCGTTCGAGATCCGACGGCTCACGTGGCTTTGGAACGTATCCTACGGCCCAGATGGCTTGGGAGTTTATATATAATTCGTATAGACGCGATCCTACGGTCTAGGTTGATTTGATCCTGATCGTCGGTCTGAGATCCTACGGCTCACGTTGCTTTGGGACACACCTACGGTGTACATGACTCTGGGAATTATATGTAATAGATCCTATGGCTCATGTTGCGTGAGATCTCGACCCTTGATCGAGGCCAAGATCCTACGGCCCA
Organism: Isoetes taiwanensis; assembly: GCA_021234155.1. Classification (NCBI taxonomy): domain Eukaryota; kingdom Viridiplantae; phylum Streptophyta; class Lycopodiopsida; order Isoetales; family Isoetaceae; genus Isoetes; species Isoetes taiwanensis. Next base: position 18,870,067 of record JAJEKV010000016.1, on the reverse strand, counting down.
AGTTGAATGCTCATCCCTTAGGAGAAGGCTTTTAAAATTTTTATGTTGTGTGGGGGATTCGAACCCTGACCATTGACCCTCTAACCCCCCATTCTAACCACTAGACCAAGCATTAATTCCATGAATAATTTATGTTTGAAATATACTTAAGGGTAATGTTCCCATTAAGATAAAATAGACTATAACATTCTAGCTAGTTCAAGAAGGTTCTAGAATGTTCTGGAAGGCTCTAGAAAGTTCTAGAATCTTCTAGAACATAAGAGAATCTAGGGGGGATCTAAGAAAATTCCTCCAGAAAGTTCCAAATTGTTCTAATAAGTTTTAGAATGTTGTAGAATGTAGGAGAATCTACGGGAATGTAAGGAAATCTAGGGAAATACTTCCAGAAAGTTCTAGAATATATTGAAAGTCTTAGAATGTTCCAGAAAGTCTTAGAATGTTCTAAAAAGTTATAGAATGTAAAGGAATCCAGAAGAATCTAAGAGAATGTAAGAAAATCTTATAAAATGTAAGAGAATCTAGGAAAATATTTACAAGCCTGAGGGAATCTCTTAAAATTCGGGGGATCTAAAGGAATTTCCATAAAATCTAAGGGAATCTAAGAAAATGTTGATGAAATCTTAGAGTATCTAAGGGAATCTTTATAGAATCTCTTTGAATCTCATGTAATGTAAGGGAACCTAGGGCAATCTCATAAAATCTAAATGAATCTAAGAGAATCTAAGGGGATCTTCATAGAATCTTGGAGAATCTAGGGAAATCTAATAGAATCTAGAGGGAACCTTATAAAATTTAGAGAAATGCTCACGAACCCTCTAAGAGAACCTTGGTAGAATCTTAGAGAATCTATCAAGAGATTCTTTTACAAGAACTTGCACGTAGGAACATGCTAAAACTCGAACATGCACCGTAGGACGCATTAAATTTCTTGTATATATATAAACACACTTTGATGTGTGGGACACATTACTCGCTCCTTTTCATCTGGGCCGTTGAATTCCAGGGGTTAAATCTCGGCCACATATTTTAGATGTGTGCATATGCATGGGCATGCATGGGGGCATGCACCACATCTCAGCACCGTAGGATCAAAGGGAGAGATTGATCTTGGCCGTGGAAATTCGGTGGGAAGTTGCTAAGAAGATGCAAACACTTGGGCAATTAGTGCCTCTGATGAGGTGGCAGTTGTAATTAATTTGCTGCATTTTGCATAATTAATAAGACGTAACGTTTAGCATTTTTTATAGACGACGTGGCAGAAATCAATTGCGGGGCCACAATTCACCTATCTGATTTGGCCCTTCTCTCTCCGGCAACAGCTAGCCGCCATAGCCAAGCTTCTGGGAGTGAGGACTTCGAGAAACAGAAATTTCTAGAAAAGCTCTGTTCCGTTCTCAACGTCCCTTTTTTCCATAGCCTGGAGTCCGCGGCCCAGGCATCGCAGCATTTCATTTCCCAGGACACACCCGAGGAAGAGCTGCCGCTCCCTTCATCGCCAATTTGCAGAAGAGAAAGCTGCAACAAAAACCGATTTGGAGGTGAGGCATAGATTCGAAGGTAGATTTCTTAAACCCATTGCCTCAATCTTCAGAAACCGTTTACCCAGTTCATTTTCTCTGTGATTTGAAGAATCCACTATTCAGTCAGATCATTTAAACTGTATTTTTCTTTGCCCGTGTGCAGGTGGGCGATGGTGTAACAGATCATGAATGTGACAACTTCTCGCAGAGCTTACAGAATCGATGCTAACAATCCTGGATCGGATTTAGCAGGTGAAACCGCTGCTGCCATGGCCGCTGCTTCTATTTGCTTCAGAGATGCAGACCCCAACTATGCAAATTCCTTAGCGCAGCATGCAAAACTATGTTCTGTCTCAGCTCTTCATATTTGCAGACAGATATCATGAAAACTATGATAGCAGCATCAGAATAGCGCAGAATTTCTACACTTCTAAGAGCGGTTACATGGTAAGAATATCCGTATTATTGGATTATTAGAGGAGAGATTAGTTGTGACAAAGGGAAAAAAAATGGTGCATACACAGGACGAACTACTTTGGGCAGCCATTTGGCTTTACAAAGCAACCAAAGATCATCAATATCTAGCATATTTGGCGATAAATGCTGCAACCCATGGCGGAATAGGATGGAGTATGACAGAGTTCACCTGGGACGTAAAATGACCCGGAGTTCAAGTCCTTGCATCTAAGGTAAAAGTTTGCTATACCTAGGCTAAATCATTCTTCCATTTTTTCGTTGTCTTCTCAGGTGGCCTTAGGTGGCCTTATGTATGTGCGGTCTTGGAATAATCTTCAATACGCTGTGGCTTCCTCTTTCCTTCTAACTGTCTACTCCGACTACCTTGCTTCTGCAAGACAGGAACTTCAATGTCCTAGAGGTCGTGCACAGCCATCAGAACTCTTTAACTTTGCTAAATCTCAGGTATATGGTCTTTCTTTCCATATAAATTGCTTTTGTAGTTCGGTTATGCATCCTCTCTTTCCTTTAGTCTCTGTTCAAACTTCCCTTTACTTAATCTTGGTGTGTAGTTATTGCTCTGTAGTTAGAATACAGGATTCGTGTTATTTGTTCTGGCTGTGACTTAAGTTTTACAAATGATACAGATTATAATGGGGTTTAATTATATAGATAATATGACTATTTGGTTCTATTGTGTTGTTCTTAATTGTATGGGTATCTAATTAGCATGAAGGGATGTTGTACATTGCCTTGTTTCCAAGGTTCATAACTGTGTTACTAGTGATTCTTCAGTAAAAGCTTCAACATGCCATATACTTCCACTAGAACGTTGTTATGCTTTTCCAGAATTTTGAGTACACATTGTCAAAGGTCATTCCGTATTAGTCTGCACAGGATATAAGCATTGCCATAAAATTGTCATTTCGTACAAATTCTCAGCCATGCATGCTGATTTTAGCAGATGGAGACACATGTTTAAGCCATAAACAGTGTTCTGGCTCCCTTCCGTGTTTAACTGTAAAGAGAGTGCAATTGTTATTTGTGCAAAAGCAAGAGGTAATGTTTGATCTTATTCTTTATGATATGCAACTTTTTTTATGCATAATCTAGAGATAAGAATATAAAAGGTTTAGATCATGTGTTGTCACTTTTATAAAATTAGAGAGAATTACAATATTGAAAAATGCAAAAGTAAGGTATATGATCTTGTGGCATATGCGCATACATGAAATATTATAGATAAAATTTGTTGGAGTGTATTCACTTGGTGTTGATGAGGTTGAACAGGGAGCTCTAGATTCCACCACTGATTTAAAGTGTGGGCATTACTGAAGCCCTCATTGGGACCGAGATGATCACACACATGCACGATGGCATGGGGGATTAAGTGGTGAGGTATGGAACCATTAAACAGACCTCTAATAGTCTTATGGGGCATATGGCGGCTTCCCAATTTATTATGCAGGTAAAAATGGTTCTTAAAGTAATCAGCATAACCCGAAGAAATAGGATCCCGAGAATGCACATATAAATTTGGGTACGAAGCCCCTAGCATATGAAACTTAGTTTTGGACTTGAGCTTGGATTCATCCGATTTTAAACATTGACAAGTCTGGCCTTAACAGTGCTGTAAACAAGGCTGAGTCTGTTATAAGAATGGGGCGACAAAAAGGACTAAAAAGGGGCGCCAGAGGATGAAAGAGGAGGATTAAATAGTGGGTTTCTGTATATTTTCCCTTTGTGCCCATCAATCTGGCAGAAACAAGTCCTAGAGCAGCACACAAGGAATGCCCAATAATGATAATGCTTTGAATCCCATAGAATTTTGCAGTTTTTTGCAGCACTTGAGCGAACTAGGTCATATGCATAAACAAAAATTGTCATTTGTAAATATAGTAGATGGATATTCGTAATGTAATGATTTTCATCTTTGAAGCTAAGGATTGAAAATATTTTAAGTAATGATGGATACAACTCAAAGGCATGTTGCCCAAGAAGAACTAATCTAACAACAATGGGGCCAACTAGTTTATAAGATTAAGTAGAACAATAAGTGGAAAAAAAATTGGTCAAGAAAGTAGAGTCAATTGCAATCTAATGCTAGCAAAGTTTGTTGGTTGTTGAAGTGGTTCAAAGCTAAGAGTTCTAGCTGTTTGGTTTAGAACATTTGGCACTTGAAAAAAAAGGAAAGAACTATCTTGGGCAATAAGATTTTCAATGTGCTGAATCTGATTAAAAGCTCTAAAGAATTGCACAAGTAATAAAGGCCATGTAGTCATTCAAGGACTTTCTGAAATCCCATTGGTACGATACGAATGTAATCACTGTTCCATGATTTTGTGAATGACTCAAAAAGTTCCATTATGAACTGCTCAACAAATGCGTGCTATAGATTTCTATAGATTAGGCTAGAATTTTTGCACCATCGTACGTTCACTTTTTCATCAATAGTTCACATGCTTTGAAAAAATTAATTAGTACTTAAGAATCTTATTATTTCTACCCGCTATTTTTATCGGCACAATTTAGATCTTCATGGAATTTTAACAAAAAGGGGGCTAAAGATATTTATATCATTAGCCCCTGCGCAAGGATGACACGCATAAATCATTTATAGTGCGTGCTTTTCATATAGTCAACTTCATGGATACCTATATAACAATATACTTGTGTAGAGATAAACACACTTTGATGTGTGGTGCACATAAATCGGTCAACTCAATTTGCAGCGTCGAATCTTGAAAGTGAGATCTTGACCATAGAATCTAAAGGAATGTAGGAGAATATACACAGAATCTTGGGGAATCTAGAGGAATCTTGGGATAAACTCTCATAATCTGGAAGAATCTTAATGGAATCCTAGAGAATCTTAAGGATTTTTCATATAATCTAAGGGAATCTAGGAGAATATACATAGAATCTTCGAAAATATATGCGAACCTTGGGATAATCTTTGAAATTCTAGGGGAAATGTGTAGGCCCTAAATAATAATAAAGGAATCTAGAGGAAACTTGGGATAAACTCTCATAATTTGGAAGAATCTTAATGGAATCCTAGAGAATCTTAAGGATTTTTCGTATAATCTAAGGGAATCTAGGAGAATATACATAGAATCTTCGAAAACATATGCAAACCTTGGGATAATCTTTGGAATTCTAGGGGAAATGTGTAGGCCCTAAATAATAATAAACTTGTGTATAGATATACAACAGATGTATACCAAACCTTTGAATTTTTTTATTATGAATGGCCTTAAGCAGGATGTGGTTTCATAGAACGCAGTAATCCCGGCATAAAGATCAAATAGGCATGGCCGACCATGCTTTATGGTTATTGAAAAATCTTGGTGTCATTGCTCCTATAAGTATTGAAACATTTATAAAACTTGCTGGAATAAGGATTTAACATTGTTGTGTCATAAGAACTCCAGATGAATGACCTGGAATGCTAAGTATAAATAGACTAAAGTGAGGGGCATGAAATTGTTAATAGTTATAAATTAGAAAGAAATTATATTGCATTTTGAATTAAGTGATTTGGGGAGGGGTGTGTGTGGCAAACAAAAAGAAAATGGGTTCTTTGTAATAGGTAAAGGCCAAGAGCAGGCCATTTCGCCGGGTAAGGGCCTGGCGAGCCCGTTAGGGCGAGTCAGGTCCGAGCCAGGCGAAATGGCCTGCTCTTGGCCTTCCTCTTACATAAAGGAACAGATGACGATATTTCGGCGCTCCTCCTTAATCGTTGAAGCTAAAACATCTAAGAAATTCCTCGATCCTGATGTTAGAAATCAGGTGACCATCAAGAGGACTGGGCTGTAATCTTAAGAAATTTCACCATCTGTTCCTTTATGCAATAAAAAAAGACCTTGGTGGTAACAAAAATAATAATAATCATGACGTCTCTTTTGGCCATCTCTGTGTTTTATAGTGTTAGCAATAGGAATAGATGTAATGGATTCTATAGCAATTGTGACCTGACATTTGTCAAACACAAAGAGGCTAGGCGGTCGATTCATGCACCAAAAGGCATATATCTGTTAGATGCTCATGACCAGGCCTACACTTGCTTGTTTAGATACCATCAAGTTGTTGAAGAAGATACATGAAAAAAATAAAAAAAATGGATAAATAAAAAATAAATAAAAAAATAAATGGATAAGCACGCCAAACTCTATTATTATAGTTCAATCATGGACAAAGGCTTCATATTATGGAACAAAGGATATCCTTTAGTTAGAAAAAATGGGCCACAAATGGGGCCCAAGTGGTCCAAAATAAGCCCGTCCAGAAACAAACGTCAAACCGTCACCTGCCGGAACGACAGCCGGAATATTGTTGTCGGATTCCGACCGGCCGCCGTGAAAAGCTCGGTACCGCACATCATCTTTGAAGAGAAGACCTCTCCGGGGAAGCTCTTCCTCCGTTTTTCCTTTTCTTTCCTTTTTTCTTCTTCCTTGATCGGCTATGGCAGTTATGACGAACCTAGGGTCGTCCTCTACCCTGTCTAGCCATCGCCCATTTCATTTCTCTCCCCTTCCATCCGTTCCCTCTCGTTTTTGCTTCAAAATCCCTCTTTGCACCATCAAATCCGATTGTAAATCTCCGTTCATCCTTAAACCTCTCTGCTTTCAGCCCCTTGTTTCCCAACACAGCGTTTCTTCCCATCGTGGCCCTTGCCTTGCTGTTAGAAGTAAGAACATTAGGGTGCTTTGTCAAGCATCTGCTGCCGATGCTGGAGATGCCAATCTTTCGATTCCTTCAGAGTATGTTTTTTTGTTCTTCTTCCGTAAAATTCGATGTTTTGGTTGATCCTTTCTGGGCTGGTTCTTGTCTTATTTGATAATGTAGAAGTAATGCTGTAGTGCGGATGATAATGGAAGGATTGTTCTTTGCAAAATTATTATTTAATGCAAGGATCACTTTTTTTACATAAAACAAATCAATATCCGAATTATTCTCTTTTACCTCTGTCCTTTTTTTAAAATTTTTGGCCCGCGGGCATTGAAGTAAAAAGTGGTTTTGATTTCAGAAACGTCGAGGTGGCCGTTGGGTTTGGCGAGAAGTATCCTGTCCTAGTAACAGGCTTTTTCTTCTTTTTATGGTATGTGAAGTATGATCCTTTCATTGTTATGTTTCTGCTGAAAGCATAGATGGAAATATGCAATATGATCAAGTTCTCAAACATGAGCTAGTAAAATGTCTGAGGAATCCAACTAAGATTGCCAGTCTCTGGCGAGTACCCAAACACGTTAAGATCAAAATGGCCGTTTTTTCCCTTATTCATAATGCCAAATGTTTTAACCAGCTTTTGTTAGCTTAATTGGGCTAATGTTGTTTCCAGTCATTTTTCTGCCATATATGTCTGTGTATTGATCTCTTTTGCTATTACTTCTGTGCTCCAGGTACTTCTTGAATGTTATATTCAATATCCTCAACAAGAAAATATACAATTACTTCCCCTACCCCTAGTAAGTGTTCACAGTGAAGTTGTTTCATGCTTATATGTCAATTTATCAAATGATTCTAAGAGTGGTCAATTATGCAGCTTTGTTTCCGTTATCCATTTAGTTGTTGGGGTAGCTTATTGCCTTGTCAGCTGGTCAATTGGAGCGCCTAAACGCGCGGTACATTGTTTTTGTTGAATGTTATTATTGTTGAACAGTTTGTTGAATGTGGCCTTCATGTGTACAGCCAATAGATGGAGAGCTTTTGTGGCTGCTGACACCAGTCTCTGTCTGTCATGCCTTGGGCCATGTTATGACAAATGTATCATTTGCTGCAGTTGCAGTGTCTTTTACACATACAATAAAAGGTATTCAAATGATACAAAAAATACTATTTCCTTTATGGTTTCTGCTAAATTTCAGCGTATATAATACCATTTTGTAATGCTGGGCATTGTATTTTGCAGCTTTGGAACCGTTTTTCAGTGCAGCAGCTTCACAGTTTGTTCTAGGACAACAGATACCATTTTCTCTCTGGTTGTCCCTCGCACCTGTTGTACTTGGTGAGCACGCTTGAGATTTGAACAGAGAAATCCTTGTTTGTAGACATACCAAGAGCTAAATGAGGCTTTTCTTTCCATTTGCAGGAGTGTCTATGGCATCATTGACTGAGCTTTCCTTCAATTGGAAGGGGTTTTTGAGTGCTATGACATCCAACATTGCCTTCACTTACAGGAATATTTACTCCAAAAAGGCAATGGTATGGTCCAACTCGTTTTTGATAAATGGATATGTAAAAGTTAGGCATAATTGTTGCAATTTGGTTATCCTAAAAGTTTTTCTGTCTTGGCAGATTGGGATGGATAGCACCAATGTATATGCTTATATTTCAATTATTTCTCTTCTCTTCTGTATCCCACCTGCAATCCTTGTGAGTTACACTTTTTCAGTATTATCAGCATTGCATGTTAAAAGCAATTTTAACACAATTCCCGGACTTGGTTTTACAGATCGAAGGCCCTCAGCTAATGCAACATGGCTTTGCAGATGCAATTGCTAAAGTTGGACTGTATAAGTTTGTATCTGATTTATTTTGGGTTGGAATGTTCTATCATCTTTACAATCAGGTACGTGGGATGGGAGACAATGATAAATTGTCCTTCAATAATATCTCACATTCTATACCTTACAGATTGCAAACAACACTTTGGAGAGGGTGGCACCACTTACTCATGCAGTTGGAAATGTGTTAAAAAGGGTGTTTGTTATTGGATTCTCAATTATTGTGTTTGGTAAGTCTTAGTTAGAATATTGTTTCTTGGTGTTTCCATTGTTCATACTGAAACTTGCTGTCAATACTTTTTAATTTGCAACAGGAAATAGAATTTCAAATCAAACTGCAGTTGGGACTGGCATTGCAATTATTGGAGTTGCAATTTACTCTCTGATCAAAGCAAAACTTGAAGAGGAAAAAAGGGTACGTCTTAAGGAATTCTAGTATTTGTTTGGTTTCTGATCTAATTGTGGGTTCTTGGTCAAACAGGCTAAATCTAAACAACAATAGTTCAAGTAGCTGAAGATATTCTTTGTAGGACTTTGTGAAAGCCCTCTTTCCCTGATTGGAAGGTCGCATGTCAAAATGTCTGGTTAACATGCAAGCAATTTTGACTGCAATTTAATAATTATAAGCTGGTTCTCAGGCTCTCAAGTCTTATTTCGGCCGGAAACACATAACAGGAGTGTGAAGGACTTATTTGCCTGATTCCATCGATTTACGAAAATTCTGTAAATTCTTTGGAGATGATAAGAAATAAATATAATACAAAGTTCTTGTATCTCACCACGTTGGGATTGCTTCAATTAAGAAGCTTGCAATGTTTTTAAAGCACTTGTGTTATTGAAATGATACATCTCCACATGGCTTTGATGTCTTTCATGGTCATGATGCTCCATTACCCACACCGATTAAAGTTATATTTATAAACAGAAAACCATGAATAATGGATAGCAAAAAGGCATAACAGGTCTTTGAGTTCGTAAATGCATTGCACATGCCATCAATTACGGTATCTCTTCGTTGTTCACTAAAAGGGATACGAAGTTTTGCCATGCTTGCTTAGTCTAAAATGAAGGCTAATTTTGGCTAGACTTGCACATGGGTTGCATTCCGACTTAAGGTCTCTTTTCACGAGGGCACAATTGGATTCTACCATCTCGAGTCAATAACCAGGGTAAGGATGCAATAACTCTGAGTTGTGGATGTTGTGTATGTAGCTGCAGAATGATACTCCTGGCCAATAACTTGACCAAATATCGGCTTCCTATTTCCACATTGCCATGTGTTCTACAATTTGTAAGGTAAGGTTATCGGTCTAGCTAAGGCTGATAACCAAAAATGCGTGGCCGAGGCTGTACGTCCTCGGCCAGGTATTTGGCACGTAAGCCGAGGCCACGCATTTTGGACACGTCAGACGAGGCCCGTTAGGGCCGAGTCTGTACGTGTTTGATAACTGCCGAGGCCCATTAGGGCCGAGGCGGTTATCAAAGGTGACATCAGAAGCGACGACCCGATAACCGCCTTATCGGGCTGCTAATTAAGTACTGATAATTGAGTACTGATAATTAGTTATCAGTACTGGAGGAGTACTGATAATTAATTATCAGTAATGATAAGCAAAAAAAAAGCACTCTCCCTTTCCATACAAGAGTCCGATAAGGAACGATATCCACCCAAACACATCTTGTTCAATTGACTATAGTAAGCTACCTGATTCAATGGTCCTGCATGACCAATCAATTGAATATCGTAAACTACATTATTTAATGGTCTTGCATGACCAAAAAGGTCAATACACATATAATGGTTAGATTTTGCAGGGATGCGGTCTGTTATCATTGACATTGACATGAGAACGTGATGGGGGAAAAATAACCGAAAGAGTAGTTCACTTTAGATAATCGAGTTATGTGTCTCCCTGCCTTGTTCTAAAGCTTCCATGCTACATGCTTTAAAATGTGTAGCTTCTTGTAGCTTTGTATCTTCATGTGATTGACATTTGACATTCACTAATAAAGTTGTAATAAAGTTGTATAGGGGGATGCCCATCGGGAGCACTTTCTGGTGTGGACCAGTGGGGCCCTGCGAAAGTGTGGACCAGTGGGCATTCCCCTACAACATGGAAATAGGGAGACGTCTCTTTTTTTTTTTTTTTTTTTCTTGGTGGAGGTCTGGTGATGGCGCTCTGTGGGTGTGGCCTCGGGCTGCCCCTTGTGGTCTGACGGCCATGGTGCTCGGCATTTCCTGCCGCTATAGTAGTGATTTTTTTATGCTTCCAAGGTAATTTTTTATTCTTTTTATGGTTTCAAACTATTTTGATGCTTTTTTTTCCTTGCATGCAGGTCCAAGATGTTGTTTCGGTCACGCAGGCGGGGATACAGGTCATGCAAAGATTCAGAAAGTATCGCTCCAGCATTGTTTGGGAATTTTTGGCTTGGCAAGTTATTCTTGGATATAAGATGCGCGTCTGCTTGCTTGTGCTGCAGCAGTGAAGGAATACAGAAAGGCCAGGCTGGACCTGCAAAAGTAAAGTGAAAAAAAAAATGAAGTTGATGCTACATTTTCATCAAAATAGCCTCCGTTTTCCTCCTTTATCTCTCTATTTGTTATCTGTTTGCATAAGCCTGTCGGCCATTTTCATTGTTTTTGTTCCTTAGAGAGGGAGAGGTTACTGTATAAGATTTATGTATAAAAAATTGTGTTTATTTTGGGAACCGGTTGTAGCCTGTAATTGTTTGTACGCACGGAATTGGCTTCTCACTTTCCATTCCAGATTGTAGGGATATGCCACATGGCAGCACGTAGTTTATCTTCAGACAAAAAAGGCCACCCCATTTCCATGTTGTAGGGTGGTAAGGCATGAGTATCACCTCAAACCATTGCACCCCAAAAAACTACATTTCTATTTTGTATTTGTGCTCAAAAATAATATTTGCTCTAAGGTCTCTTTGAATAATCTAGTTGGCTCAAATCTTTGTCCTATATATGGGGGTTGTTCATGCTTTAAGGATATCTGAATAGATAGGGTTTGTGGCTTTTACATAATAATCTCATTATGCATTACAATTGAAGAGCTTTTTCACTTAAACTCCACTCTCTATGCTCAAACCAATTTCAACAACAAGCAAAATGATGTATGAGGTAGTCCCAGAAATGGTCAAAACATATTTTATTGCATTCTATAAAGTCCATTTTCAACATCGAATGCAATGAGAATTCTCGACAAAAATATCTTAAATTGGCAATTTGTCAAAGGGACATATTTGCCATGTCGCTTTATGGGTAGATCTCTTTATATGGTAAATCTAGGCCATTAAAGCCCTTATATGCCCACGTCAATCAATCATGGCTGCATGTATATGAACCTAGATCATATAAAAGTACATAACAAATCAAATACATAAAGGTTTAAGAAGGAATTGATCTGGAGTTCCAACAGGCTAAGAGTTAGAAAACTTATCTTATACTCTTTCTCTTCAAGTTCGTCCATGCAGATGCCTTCAACTTTAACCAGGAAAAGCCTGTACAAAATATGCATTCAAAGGCGCATGAGATTCACTTGTATTCAACTGAATTGGACAAATTGGGCAGGTAATCTGCCCTGTTACAAGAGCTTATTCATAAAAAGATGGCAGTAAGCTCCTCATGACAAATCTGGCAAAACCTAATGCATCAATGGCCGTTGAACTCTACATCTTCTCAACCAGCACACTATTGAAAAGAAATATGCCGGCAAATGTTTCCCCACGGAATTGAAGCCATGGGGGTATTCATGGAATATCTAGGTGTCAATAAAAGAAATATGGCGGCAAATGTTTCCCCACGGAATTTAAGCCATGGGGGTATTCATGGAATATCTGTTAGAATTCATGCCATAATTGAGATGGGAAAATATTCAAGGAAATTCTGTGACAGGTGAGAAAGTTGAGATAGCACCTAAAGCACCTAAAGCACCTAAGATCCGATGATGAAGATTGAGTACCTAGAGCACCTGTCAATGGATCCAATTTCGGTTCAAATGAATCGATTCAGTATGACGAAGACATGAAGAGCCAATCGGCGGTCTGGCTTGACCGTCGGACTGCAAAAATAAATAAAGATGTAATACAGAGGTTGAGGATTGATTGGAAATTAGCAGGAGCAATCGGGAAGCAGGTATGAATCGATTTGAAATTGAATGATCTATTTGAAGTTTGAAGCTACAGTATCCTCATCGATCTCATATGAACAGTAATGCTAAGATTATTTCCAATGGTCATAATTGCCAATGTTAATGATAAGTTGAAGAAGTGACTTGGCTAGTGTTATACTATTGGTTTTTTGTTGAGTTGAATATAAAATCATCTTGTGCTATTAGATTGAGGTGTTTCTTACACATAGATGATTATCAATCTAAGAAAATCTAACATTGTTACATGATATTGGTTCTATTCACTGCTTATTTCTAACAGCGGTATCAGAGCTAGGTTGAGACAAATGGCAAGCAGATTTGGTGCAGGCCTGTTGAGTGCCATTGATGTCTTCAAGGGGGATTCAGGATTCCAAGTTTGGAAAGAAAAGATCAAGCATGTATTGCAAGTAGAAGGGCTATGGGATATAGTTGAACCTAAGAGTAGATTCTCTGAGGTTGCTGCTGAAGGAAGCTCGAGCTCGAAGAAATGGAGTGAAGGCGTAAGCTAGCACCAAAGCAACAAAAGAGGAGGCACATAGATGTGGCAAAACTAAGAGAGGCTCAAGGGATTATAATGAGTAAGGTAAACTCAAGTATTGTGTTAAAAATAAGAGGATTGCATCCTAGCGAGATGTGGAATTATATGCTCCTTAATTATGAGGAGAAAACCTCCTCACAAATCGATGTGCTTGAAAATGAAATGAGAAGGCTAAGGTTTCATGATAAAGACAATGTCAATGAGTTTTTCAAACCTTTGACAATATCATTGCTGACTTAGAGGGAGCAGGAGTGTTATTCTCAATAGCAAAGAGTGTTGGCCATTTCAAGATCTGTTACGGCCTTAGAAACATAGCCATGTTTATCGAGAACCCTTGCAAGAACAAGGATTGAGGCAAAAAGAATGTTGAAGACGAAATAGAGCGAGAACAAAGTAATGGAAGAAGAAGATGCCACACAAGTTTTATTTGCAAAAAGGAAAAGGTAAAGAAGAGAAGAAAAGAGGTAAGCTTGGCCCATGTTTTAATCAGAATCAATATGGTCACTTGAAAATAGACTCACCTATGATGACTAAAGAAATAAATTGCTACAATTGTGGAGGAAGAGGACATTATGCATCCAATTGCTCATCACCTAAGAACTTCTCAAAGGGGAAAGAAAGGGGAACAAGAGGATATTCTCACACAAGGGGAAGAGGTAGAGGAAGATTCAGAGATGCGACTCATATGCGAAGCAAACATAGCGTAAGAAGTTATGCTTGAAGAAATTACTAAGATGAAGAGGATAAGGTAAGAAAACATAAAGTTTTTACTGTTACTAATGCTGGAATTGATGATGATGATGATTTTATGATTCTAGATAGTGGAGCGTAAAAAATCCATTGCATGTAGTTCAAAAAATCCTAAAAGAAAAAAAGAGGGAAGTCAAGGTGGTCATATACAAGTTGGAAATGGTGACCTCCAAAGAATTGAAGATGTTGGCATACTAGAGCTATTTGATCTGAATGGGAGAATTGTGAACTTACAAAATGTTTTATGTGTTCCTAGCTTAGTGAGAAATTTGATTTCTATTTCTCATATGGGATTGAAAGTCATTTTTGAAAGGACTCATTGTAAAATCTTTGATGGAAATGAATTAAAATTCCTTGGAAGAAGAGTTGGCAACTTGTTTGGTATAAATGCTCGATCAGTTGAAAGTATTAATTTGACTCTAACTCCAAATATTGCAATGTGGCATGAAAGACTTGGGCACACAAATATGAAGAATATTGAACTTATGATAAAGCAGGGACTATTGGTGTCATCTGATAAAGCAATAGAAAATCATGTTTGCAGGGGTTGCATGTTGGGTAAGCACTCCAGATTGCCTTTTTCAAAGGCAAAAGGAAAAGCAAATGAAATTTTGGTTTAATTCATTCCTGCGACCTTTGTGGTCCATTGAATGTGAAAGGAATAACAGGAAAAAGATACTTCATAACATTTGTTGATGATTACAGCAGAAAAACGAGACTCTACTGTCTGAGAACAAAAGACCAAGCTTTTGAAGCCTTCAAAAATTTTGCAGCAGAAGTAGAGTGTGAAACTGGGAAAAGAATCAAATGTGTAAGATCTGACCGGGGAGGAGAATACTTGTCAGGAAAATTTGTTAGATATTGTCAAGACAGGGTATAAAGAGACAATTTACTTGCGGCTATACACCTCGCCAGAATGGTGTGGCCGAGAGGAAGAACAAAACAATTCTCAATGCTACAAGATCTATGTTGAAGCATACAAGTCCGCCTAATTTCTTGGGGAGGAGGCAAATAAGACTCACATTACTCATACAAAATAGTCTCGCCATCAAAAAGCATAGAAGGTAAAATACCGTAAGTCATTTGGTCGAAAAATTCCTCATTATGAAATATTTAAAGTGTTTGGGTGTTTGGGATACACACACATTCCCGTGAATTAAGACTGAAATTGGATGACAGTCAAGGATAACCTATTTGGTTGGCTATGACATGCATTCCAAAGGTTATAGAATGTATGATCCACTTAAAAGGAAAGTGTTGGTAATGTTTTGTTTTGTACCACCAATCGATAGAAAAGGAGAATTCAAAAGGAGAAGGAAAACACAATTCGACAATATGATGAGTCCCAACAAGACAAAGGAAAAACAATAACTAAAAATGAGATAGATGTTTGAAGATTCCGATCACAAAGTGATGAAGAAGATAATAATGAGGATGGAAAGGTTGCAGGGGAAGAACAGAACATGAATCAAAAAAGGAAAACAATCAAGAAGATAATAATGAGGATGGAAGTGTTGCAGGAGAAGAACAGAACATGAACCAAAGAAAGGAAAACAATCAAGTTAAGAAGAGGAAAACCTGAAGGAGAAAGGCTGCAATGTGAAATTGCCATTGACATAGAGAAATTTGGAAGGAGAGAGAATGGTAAAAAGTAGCAGATTGCAAAAAACACCTGAGGATAACACGTATCTAAATATTTATGGTGTTAGAATCGAATTCCGTAGACTTTTGAGGAGGCAAGTGAACTCACTTGACAAGAACAAATGGAAAATTGCAATGATGGAGGAAATGAGGTCATTCGAAAGAACATCCTCATATGAATTATTAGAGACCTGCCAAAGGGGAAGAATGCAATAGGAAACAAATGGGTATTCAAGTTGAAAACAAATGCAGATGGCAGCCCAAAGCACAAAGCAAGACTGGTTGCTCAAGGTTATTCACAAAAAAGAGGGGAGTAGATTTTGATGAAACCTACTCACCAGTTGTTAAGTTAGCCAGCATTAGAATGATAATTTCCATATCAAATGCCTTAAATCTAGATTTACACCATATGGATGTTTGTACAGCTTTCCTTAATGCAGATTTGGAGGAAGAGGTTTACATGAGACAAGCTCAAGGTTTTGAAGTTGAGAAAGACAAAGTTTGGAGATCAAGAAAGCCGCCTACTGGCCGAAGCAATCTCCAAGACAATGGTATTTTTTTGTATTGACAATTTTTGAAAGAACAAAGCTTTACTAAGTTGGCTAATGATGGCAACGCTTATCTACTAAAGGATGAGGGAGAATTTTGTATAATGGCGTTGTATGTGGACGATCAGATAATCGGCATCAAATAATATGAACTTCTTGAATAAATGCAAGGAGATGCTCAAAACCAAAACCAAAATGACAGATCTTGGAGAGTTGACACAGTTCACGGAATTCAAGTAAGAAGAGACAAAACAAACATGACAATATCTCTAAATCAAGGTAAGTACATAGACTCGCCTTGGAGAAGTTCAATATGCTAGAATGCAATTCAGAAAGGCACCTATCATGGTCGGAAACAAACTGTCAAAGGAACTTTGCCCTCGTGAGTGAAGATGAGAAGGAGAAAATGAGTAAGATTCCATATAGACAGGTTGGTAGGAAGCTTATTGTTCATTGCCAACAATACAAGACCTAACATTGCATTCATAGTAAATGTGTTGAGCGATATAACAATAATCCGTGTTATGAGCATTGGCTGGCAAACTAAGAAAGTTTTGAGATTTTTGAAAGGCACAAAACACACAGAATTGTTTACATCGCTTCAAAGGATCTGAAATTAAAATGTTACGTGATGCCGACCGGTGTGGAGATCTAGATGAACGAAATCAACTTCGGGATACATTGTAATGTTAGGAGGAGCATCGCTTTAGTTGGAGAAGCAAGAAACAATCATCTATTGCTTGCTTTGTCAACCTGCAGAATCGAGTATGCCTCAACAACTCTTGCTGCTAAAGAAATCATTTGGGCGTAAGGTTACCGGAAGAGTTGGAAATAAAACAAGAAGACAAAGACGTAATTATTTTGTGACAATCAAAGTTGTATTGCAATGACAAAAACCCCGTGTTGCACGAGAGACCAAACATATCGAAATGGAGATGCACTATATCGGGGGACATGGTGAATAAGGGATTTATTCAATTAAAGTATGTAAGATCAGAAGATCAACTTGCTGACATAATGACCAAGGCATTAAGTTGGAAGAGACTTCAAAAATTATCAACTGCTATGAACTGTAGAGATGCCTGAATTATGACATGAAAGGGGAATGTTAGAATTCATGCCATAATTGAGATGGGAAAATATTCAAGGAAATTCTGTGACAGGTGAGAAAGTTGAGACGAAGACATGAAGAGCCAATCTAGAGCACGGTAATGGAGCCAATTTCAAAAATAATCCATTTCGGGTTGACCGAAGGCTTGATTCACCGCTGACCGCAAAGATAAATAAAGATGTAATACAGAGGTTGAGGATTGATTGGAAATTAGCAGGAGCAATCGGGAAGCAGGTATGAATCGATTTGAAATTGAATGATCTATTTGAAGTTTGAAGCTACAGTATCCTCATCGATCTCATATGAACAGTAATGCTAAGATTATTTCCAATGGTCATAATTGCCAATGTTAATGATAAGTTGAAGAAGTGACTTGGCTAGTGTTATACTATTGGTTTTTTGTTGAGTTGAATATAAAATCATCTTGTGCTATTAGATTGAGGTGTTTCTTACACATAGATGATTATCAATCTAAGAAAATCTAACATTGTTACATGATATTAGTTCTATTCACTGCTTATTTCTAACAATATCCAGGTGTCAATATCTTTGATGTGGAGGCCAATGTGGCGGATATCTGATTTTTCTTGTTTACCTCACTTTTCTTCCTTCTCATTCCGCGTTCTGTGGCAGTGAAATTGGAGTTGTGAAGGTGGTGCATTTTAGAGGCGAAGGTGAGCCATTATAGCTCAATTTACCCATGTTCTGAGTTAAAGTTGCAAAATCCTACATGTGCAGTTGTCTGCCTTCTTTCTTATCTAATATTGGCATTCTACCTTTGGCACTCAGTTTGTTTGAAGAGCCATTGTCTTCCTGTTTTTTTTTTTTCAGTAATTTGTCCAGAATTAGTTGATTTGGTTATGTTCTTTACTATTTCATTCGAACTTTTCTATTTTTTTTTGTAAATGCAGACTCTTTTTCTTTTGTTGGAGGTGCAAGATTGTTTGTGGTGAGTTTTGAGATAGATAGATCGCCAATCACAGATAATGGCTATGCCACCTCTTTACATTGCCCATTTTTTTGCATTTTCCTGCTTTTCGAACTTTGCATAGCTCTTTATGCCGCCTAGACAGCTGCGTGGAGGATAGATCTTCTTGTACAGAGAAATGAGCAGCCTTAGGATGACTCCCATGTTGCAGGACATATAGTCTGTCCTCGTGCATATTGAAATGGATCAAAATATATATCTGGACCATTTTGGTCTATGGGCTCCAACCCGTCTAGCTGCAACAATGCTAAGACTTTGTAGGCACATCTGTTCGTCTTCTTCCATATCAAGGCGAGCACATGTCTAAGGTACACTTATAATCCGCAGGTTCAGACCTGACCCCTAGCGTGTTCCGTCTGATCTAGTTCTGGCTACTGTGCATTATCCCGTGCATCCTCATGTGTTTCTATATCCATATCGGCCCTCTCTGCTAAATCAGATCTTGTGGAAGGGGACTGGCCTGGTGCATGGGCGTCAGTCTGCACCGTTACATTAACGTGAAGCTCATTAGCCTAATAAAGGCATCAAACATGAGGTGCCACATTTGACATTGTTGGCTCACGTGACAATGGTGGTGGTTGTGAAGCTAAGAGCTCTAGAATAGCAAAATAAAGCAGAATTATCATTGAGTATTTGGAATATAACGAATGTTTAAGCAAGAATTATGATGCACATATGAGCCGCTATCAGAAAAAAACAATTCAGATTGCCATGCAGATGTTTTGATTCTGATGTTATGCTAATATACAAGCAGATTGGCAGAAGGCACGCCGAATAAAGATGGTAGTATTGTTAGTTTTTGCTTCATGCAATAGAGACAATTAGAATTACCCAAAATACAGTAGAGTTGGAACTTATCTTAGAATTCTCCAGCCATTCATAAGCATCATCCATGAAATTCAAGGCATCCAAAGCCACCATCCTTCTCTTATAATTACTCAATCTTAGTGCATAATAGAAATGGGGCTTTTAGGTCAAGGATAAAATATCACAAATTTGCTCAAGGAATTAAAAGCAATTTGGTATTTCATTGTGGCAAAAGAATTGATAAACAATTGGGAATGAATGGCAAAGGCAAATGCACACGCAATAATTATTTGGAAAATTATAGAATCCATTGAGCATGCTTGAGAGTACAAGGACACAAGAGTCATCTACTTCGACAATATATGGGCGCAAAGGATCTACATGAGCAATAACTGGTGCCATGGTAAAAGCATGCTTTAGAGTAATGAAAGCAGATTCTGCTTCCACACTCCATTCAAATGGCACGTCCTTCAACGTGAGGCGAGTCAAAGGAAGGGCAATCTCCAAATAATCCCGAATGAAACGCTGATTGAAATTGGCAAACCCAAGAAAACACTGAACATCTCGAATGGATGAAGGTGTTTGCCGCTCCAGAACAGTGTTGACCAATTCGGAATCCATAGAGACTCTATGTGAAGTGATATGATAGCCAAGGAACTCCACATTATCTTGCTCGAACTGACATTTTTTTTTTTTTTTGGAAGGAATGAAGCTTTTTAATCATTAATTATGGAGAATAAGTACAAAAATAGAGTATTGCATGACAAAGAAGTCAGCAATATGTAACATGTAGAAATAGTTTTTGGACTTGGTATAGCCCATGCATAATATAGCAGCAATATATAGAACAGTTAAGATAAATGAGAACATAATATGTTGCATCATAAGAAAGATGTTGCTTTTGATGGCAGCAACATTTTCAGCAGGAACAAAATCTTGAAACATTTTGCTGATGAAGCCAACTACATTTTATGTAGATCCCTTAAGCCATCAATCTGCAAAAACCATACTATAGAAAAAGGAGGCAGAAATCAGAAGTTATAGGTGTCCAGAAAGTGGAAGTGATCTCTGACGTGTGGATAAAGAATTGGTATGAAATTCTTCCCCCAATCAACAATCTCGATCAGCCTGTTTGAGTTACATGGGAATATAAGTGGATAAGAGTGCCATAACAATCTGCTCTGCCTCTTTCATAGTAGTAGCACTCCCTATAAAATTTGAATTGCCTATCTGTCATATCCATACTATTGGCATGCATAAACCACCAGAGCACACACATTAACTGAGTCTCCCTGCAGAATTCTTTTGCCCACTCAATCTCTCTTTTGGGGATGTCATCTATGTTTTCATATAATTTTCCTTTGACTTGCCCTGTCCAAAAGCTGTAATCCATCTGAGTAAACTGACATTTCTCAAGTTTGGCACATAACCCGTACTCGCGAAGCTTCTGAAGGACCTGTCAAACATGCCTCTCATGTTCTTCGAGAGTCTTAGAATAAATAATTTCATCCAAATAGATGATAACAAAAGTGTCTAAGAACTTTCGAAAAACATCATTGGTCATATGCTGGAATGCTGCTGGAGCATTGGAAAGCCCAAATGGCATATTGTGTACTCAAAATGGCCATACCTAGTACGAAATGTTGTTTTCCACTCATCATCTTCTCGAATCTGGATAAGATTGTAGGCACCCGAAGATCAACCTTCATAAAATAACGCGCACCTTGGAGTCGCTCAACAACTCTGGGATCAGAGGAAGCGGATACTGATTTGGTATTGTGATTTTATTGAGGCCACGATAATCAACGACCAGACGCAGAGAATCATCCTTCTTTTTGACGAAGAACATAGGTGCTCCAGCAGGGGATTGAGAATGTCGAATAAAACCAGTGGCTAGATTCTCTTCAATATAATCCCACAAAACCTTCAACTCAGCGGGAGATAGACCATATATCGGACCATATGGTGGCATTGTCTCAGGCTGTAAATCAATAGGACAATCATATGGACGATGCTCTGGAAGCTTGCTGGCCTTTCTAGGGATGGTGTGCTTACTAGCGCACTATCCATAAAGCAAGCATTTGCGAGGATCCTCCATAGATAACAACATATCTTTGACATCCTCACGTAACCCCCTTCGGAAACAATCTCGAAGTGCAACATCATCCCAGGCTGTATCTACAGCAATTTGACGAAATTCTAATGCATATCTGTGAGGTTGGACGAGAGCCTTGCCTTAGATTGCAAAGTTTTGTGACTGCTATGCACTAACAATCGGTGCCTCTAGCTCTGCAGTGAAAGTAGCAAAATCCTGCAATTCTAGGGCTCGTTTCTCCAATAAGGGAGCAAAACAACTTAGAGCTGGACCTGTGAGAAGAGAACCAATCAGCCGAACTTATTCCTGGGCCATAGGATATCTATGAGGATGGAGCTGGATCACAAGCTTGATCTGATTCAAAAAACCACGAAGCTTGGACTGAATGCCATCAAACTTCACTGGCAGGCTTATCTTAGGCTCTGATAGCCTCAATCCAGAGCTAGAAATGGATTCATGTGAAGCAACATGTTCCTTAAGATTTTTATTGTCCAATTGCAACTGCTGGCATACTTGAACAAGCTGCTGGACTTGCTGTAATAAAGTCAAAACCTTCTCCATTGATATAAAATCACCAAATATGAACAAAAAAAAAATGCTTAGGGTCAGAGCAGGCAAGAACTGGTAAGGGATTCCCAGTTCAAACTATCATGAATCTACACAAAAACAAGGAAAATACATGGAAAATATGCAAGAAATAGGGAAGAAATACGTCAAGATCGGCGAAGAATCTGATACAGGAATAGGAATCAAGAGTACAATGGTCCGAAGACAAACAAGAACATGAGCAGATGCCTAGAAGGCTCAACACTGGCATTGAGCCGGAATGGTTTGATGAGAAGGAGGTGCCTCCTTATATATCTAGACCGAAGGTCAGGATCGCGCCACTCCAGTGGATGAGATCATGCTAAATGTCGTGCATGCATGTAGGTTTTAGAATATTCTAGAACCTCTTGGACACAACCACTCATATGTAGAAGACGTGAGAAAATATTTTTAACAAATATTGATAGCGCACTTGGCAAAGGTGTGTGACTTGCAACTAGAATGTTGCATGTTCAAACTCTGTCTTGTGCAACTAGTCTTTTGCATTCGTGTGACGACCATCTTTTGTACATATGAGTATAATGTATGATGATACGAATATTCATGGTCGTCACAAGGTCTTGCTTGTCTCATCTTCGCGCCAGCTAAGGCTTCACTCCGTCACTTATCAAGGAAAAAATGTGGAGATGGCGCACACTTACAAGTACCTGGCTATAGAGTTCCCGACTACCACATACTAGGATACTTCCATTTGATTGCGGGTGACTGCGGGTTGGAAGGCACTTTATGTGACGCAGACAACTACAAAGCAGAGCTGTATGATTGGCCCCATCTGTCCCACATGTTCAGAGTTCTGGTGGAACCTGTTCTGTTATATGGGGTCAAAGTCTAGGGTCTGGTCATATTCCCGGCCGCGTGGAATGAATTGGAGCAGGTACAGAAAGCCTTTTTGGCCTGGGCGCTCGAGGTGAAATCCACTGTTCCATATCAGATCCTTCTGTAGGAGACCGGTTTCTTGCCTCTTCAGTGGGCCACATGACTGCGACATTATTTACTTTTAGAAGGTGGCAAGTATGGGTCTGCAGCGCCTCAAGACTGGAAGGAGAGGCGAGCACAGTCGTTTTCCAGATGGGACATCCAAGCTGAAACTGAAGAGGACCACCATTAGCTGCAGCAATACCTAGATGCTTGCTTCCTCAGCAAGCTTTGGGATACTGGTGCCCTTGAGTCCAGATCAACCCCATACTTGCATAAGGTCCAAACGCTACCTCCGTGCACATTTACCATTGAAAAAGTGCAGATTAATAGCTTCCATTCGCACAAGTGCACATCACTTGCGAATTGGAACAGGCAGATGGGCCCGGGAGGCACGGGAGAATAGACTATGTATGTACTGCCAACATGGTGCTATTGAAAGTGAAAGCCACACTCTGCAGCATTGTCCGGCATTCATTCACATTCGTGCCAGCTATGCTCAGTTGATCCTGCGTAACCAGCAGCTGCATGCACCGCTGGATACAACGTCAGTGGGCTCGCGAGGATCTTATCTCTAGGACATCATGGATGCTCGCACTCAGTTATGTCCTTGGATGATGCACTGAGACACATCATCATGTACCATTGTCATATATCATTGTACAGTTTCTCAGTATACCTATTACTGCCAAGGCTTTTCCCTCGAAAACCCTTCGGTTCTGGGGTTTTTTAATCCTAGCAGTAATATGCTTGTTGTATTCCTTGTTTGGATCTCGCAGGCCAATTGGTCTCCGCGGACGATAAAAATCAATTCAATTCAAGTCTAAGGCTGAAACCACTATTTGATATTCTATTGCAACGTAACATATTTACATATTTCATATTCAAATACATAAAACAAGTCTTTGGCCCATAGCCAATTATAATCTTAATTGAATCAAGTGTTTTTTTTGTGAAGAGCCATGAAGAGCTCTTTTAAAAAATGGTTGATGTGAACAACTTGGACCATTATGTTCTTCTTGTTCGATGTTGTCATCCATGACATCAATCCTGTTACCATCTTCTATCCCTGCTGTTTTTGTATGGACCTTGGGATCCCCACAATGCTTCCCTATGTAGAAATGATGTCGCCGGAAATACTTGTTGAAGGTGTAAATGTGTTTCTTTCGAGATCCATGCATGGCTTGCTATACATTATAATATGCTTCATGGGCATGAAGGAGGAGACCTTCTGCTGCCACATCCTCAAAGATTGCAATATATAGAGCATGTATATGACTGATTTTGAGAAAAATGGCAGCATTTATGATGGACTTACAGGTCAAGTTGGGATCAATATTTAAAAGTAGTTGTTTGGTGCCCACAGTGGATTGTAGGATAAAAGAAAGAAGTTTAGAATATATAGCTTGCTTGTACATGGAAAGATCAGGACCGTTTTGAATTATGTCTATGAATATCTGCAAATTTTAAAGAGCTTCTTGTCTTGTAGCCCATGATGTGGCAAAGATAACTGCCCTATTGATCACATGTAGTTTTTCGGCTCTTTCCCAAGCCATATGCTGCTTGTGATGTGGGTCAAAAGTAGTAGATACTTGTAGATACTTTGGTGTTAGCTGGATATTGGAGTAAACTTCAGGATCCTATAAGAGGGTAGATCTCCATTCATCAGTTAATGCTTCTTGATAGGGAGGCATTTGTAATAAATTAGCTTTAAGAAACAATAAATTTGAGGAAGCTTTGACTTGTTGAACTAGACTGCAGTTTTCTTCTTGGACATTGAGTAACTTATGAACTAATTGTTTACCTTTGTGTTTCATGCTATTTTTCTGTTTCTCACAGTCTATTTGCTGAGGATTTGAGTTTTCTTTCTGCATTTTGAGCTTGTTTGACAGCCACATCATCATATTCTTGTAGCAGCGATGAGTATTGCAAGCCTTTCTCCTTGGGATGGACGTGTAATTCTGAGTTTTGTTGTGTCAAATCTACAATTTCCACTTGCAATTAACAACAGTTTCTTCCTTTTCCTCTAACCGGAAAAATCCTGAAAGAGTGCTTCTTGGTCGTTGGTAAACTGGAACTTGCACTAAAAAAGTGGATCCATGGGATGACTATTTTCATTCACCATGAGTTCTTCATTGATTGGTTCATTGAGTGTATCGACTTGCTCAATATAGGCATGTTGGCCAACTTGTACCTTTGGAGATTCCACCATTGGTCGGAGATCATCCTCTTTGAAAGTAACAAAATTAATTAGCATTTGTAAATGTACACCAAAAAGAAAATTCACATAATTTTTTGTTCCTATATTGTTCCACTTGATGTTAACATCTTTTGTGTGACTAAACTAGCTGATGGAAAAACTTTTATCACAGTCTAAGCCTAACTGCTCAAAGAAATTATTAGCATACACCATCCCCAATAAAACTCAAAGAATACCTTCTCAATTCGGTAGTCGAGAATGCAGGTAACTTAGTCTTGTGGTATGGAGGGATGCCACTCTGTCCAACATCGAGAAGGCAGGTAGTCTTGTGGGCGTTGAAGGTAACGAAGTTTTTTTTTTTTTTTGGGTAAAATAGCATCCGC
Source organism: Isoetes taiwanensis (assembly GCA_021234155.1). Classification (NCBI taxonomy): domain Eukaryota; kingdom Viridiplantae; phylum Streptophyta; class Lycopodiopsida; order Isoetales; family Isoetaceae; genus Isoetes; species Isoetes taiwanensis. The sequence continues at coordinate 18,844,837 of JAJEKV010000016.1, read as the reverse complement.
CCGGACCAAGCCGGCCATGAAATCTACCATGACCAAATCATTCCCTCCTCGCTTTTTTTTCCAATGGCGCTGGCGCTAGAAGCTTATATATATGCTTCTAATAGAAATGACATAGAAGTGTAGGTGGGGAAGCCATAGGGAATCTCGACCAAAAATCTCTGCCTATGCAGCTCTATCTCGGCTTATTTAGGATGTTTTGCTAGAAGCTTCGGTCAAAGATCTTTTGGCAATAGGAAGAGAGAAGATAGGGAAGTAGAAAGCCATGCCTGATGCATACCCTGTAACCCCTGTGAAAACCGATATATGCTATTTATCCAAATGGTCTCCGCTCAAATTCTTTTGTGTTTTTTTCTTTTCTTTTTGGGTTGCCCCTAGGGGGGCAAACCCTCGTTTATGTGGGTTTGTGGGCATATCCAGATATGCCTAAGATATGCCTAGCATATGCCGGTGATCGCCCCAAACCGGCCACCGTCAGAACTCTGGCCATCCAGCCCCATTCCTTCAGCAGCGTGGCTATGGCGCAGCCTCGACCCTAGCGTATGAAGGGCGTGCATGTTCTAATCAAACTCCGATCCAACTTATTTGCACAATGCAGCTCAAGGATTCATGGCCCAAATGGGTCGCCTGTGGAGATGAATTCATGGCTCTTCATTTCTAATGAAGGAGAAGAAGGAGCTCCCCGCAAAGTCCGGAGCAAAGGGCAAGGGTGCTTCCAAGAGTGAAGATGTTGGTCCCGGAAAGGGGTCCCAAGATGGAGCGCCGGAGCTGTGGTCCCGGGCAGGGTCGTGGCTTTTGATGCCAAAGGTCTCAAGTAGAAATTACGGGTCCCGGCCTCGCTTGAAATTGTCAAAGACCCTCTTTTTTGCTTCTACTATGGATATCTCTAAGTTGAAAAAGCTGATATCAACAAGTATATTTCTAAGGTGAGACTGCTTTACGCATTTTAATTGAACAGATATGGAATGTGGACAATGCCTGTAGTCGCTTTCTCCATACCGTAGCTAGCTTCCGTAAGATATATAATAACTTCTACGCTCAATTTGGAAAGGAGTTAGATTGCGAGGATACTAATGAATATGGTTCTATTTGACAATGGGATTTGATGCTAATCAATGCATCCGGTTCTCGATACTAGGAAAGAGGACATTGCACAAAGATTTGGCGGAAGGTTTGCCATCCGGGGCATCCAAGGAGTTTGATCTCACAGAAATAGCAAAGATATTAGTCGAGCCAAGTCTTATCTTTATGCAACCAATGCGCTTTACATTGACAGCAAGCTTCCTTACAACATGTCAAATGTCTTTCCACTCAATGCTTTATGGAAAGAAGATTCTAAATTAGAAGCTCCAAAGGGATCTGTGTAGATAGCCCTCCAACAAGGGAAATTACAAAAGAAAAACTTGCTGAAGGTATGTTGGTATGTTCTTGCCGGGCAAGTCTTCGCCTTTTAGTCGATGTGATACATGTATTGAATGTTATTATGACATTCTTTTCGCTCGCTCTGATTTCTCTTGCAAAGAATTCAACCATGCAAAAGATCTTCCTGATGGCCCCTGCTGGGAGTGGGGAAAAGTCTTGCTCTTGCAATGATTGTATTGTGGGCAAGATCTCAAGGATGGCTTGTGTTTTATGAGTCTAGGGGAAAAAATGTGGACGATGAGAATATTTTTTCTTTTAACGAATTGACCGGTTGGGACACTCCATGGCAAGCTTTAATCAGCTCTACAGCATGTCATCTACAAAATTCGCTCTTTCCTATGCCGCTTAAATATTATATCCAAAGTTATGCCGTAATGGAATGGCTTGATTTCCGCATGTTTGAAATTTTGATGGTGACTCGTGAACGGGTATTTATGTTGTTGAAGGGCATGAGAACTTTTCTTAAGAAATTCTCGTAACTTTTCTAATGGTAAAGGGTGGGACACGTATTACTCAAGAATAATTTTGTATATGAAATGGAGTGGTTAAATATACTAAACATCATGTATCCATTTTTGGCAAAATAATGGAGAACTCGCTATAAAGCTCACGCCTTGATGAAAGCATATGTTGAACGCAGTCGCATTTTCAAGTTTTGGGTTGGCGCATTGGTTTCGACAATGGGGGTGATCTTGAGAAAATCCGCATGTATGAAGGTATATGATAGAAGTTTGGAAAGCAAATGGTATGAACTTGGATAACTTGGAATTTTTATAGTCCGAGAAAACTAACACTTAGTCAAATATTGTCGAACAAAGTACACTTTCACACATTCTCAAGTCCGCATTACACTTTTCTCGTGTTTCAAGAGCATCTCTCGATGTAGGTTTTACCCCATGGTTACCGGAATGCGTGTGATCGCAGATTGCGTGACACAAAGAAACCACAAGAGTTGAATGTTGCAACAAGAAGACAATGTGCGATATATCTTCTTATCATATGTGATTTCTATTATTTGTCAAGCGCCCCTCTATCCTCTGCTGCCATTGGTAGCTCGATGTCGCAAGGATGTGCTCAGCCTTCCCTAGAGTCATACACGCTTTTTCCCATGCCCTAGGCAAAGGTTTACCATTTCCAACTGCGGATTGCACATTTACATGCATTGTTTCTTTCCTCTATGTCCTTTAACATGAGATTATGTTGATGGTTCTTAAGATCATCCTATGCATCATGTTGATGCTTATCCAATTCTATGTGATTATGTTGATTATCCTCTCTCAATAATCCCTTTATTCTCAAGCTGTGTTACAAATTTAAGATTCTCAGGTTGTAGTAGATGTGCTATGGCATTATTGCAAACGACCGGTGGGCACATATTATGAAATGTTGGTATTTCTATTTTGTGAAATGCCACTTGCTTCTTGCAGTCGCGAATGTTTTCCACAAAGATGTCCAGCCAATGAACTCTTGCTAGCTCTTTGCAAAGATGTCCAACACAATGAATCTATGACACTCTCAATATTGATAAAGTTCGGGCCTCTATAATTCAACGTGGTTGACATCGCATTTTTTCAAATAAGACCGCATTGCCAAAGATGACCAGGCATCTTGCTTCAGTGAAAGCAGATGTCCTATTAACCAATATTTACGATCCAGTAAAATGTGTCTTATTAGATGTAAGTTGTAGGGTATTCTACTAGTATCTATGATATTTGGCCAACCCAAATTTTATTTCCAAGCAACAACTTATGCTCTTTCTAACCAACTAAAGGACGTAGAGTTTGCATTTCTTTCAGATGTTTTCAAGGCAAATATTTCTGAAGCCAGTAGAGTTTGCATTTCTTTCAGATGTTTTCAAGGCAAATATTTCTAAGGCAAATATTAGTATCCGATTATATGCATGCAAACACCTCTTGGCATGAGAATGAGGTGTAGTATTAGACAGTGTGATATGTGGTGCTTGCAGGCTGTAAACTCGTTAATTCTACCCATTCCACATGTTCAACAATCCCTATTTGCTGATTCATTTATTATGTTATTTTGCATGCCAATGTTTAATTTGTATAACACTTCATCATGAGTACCCATCATCTATATACCCTTCTACGAAGCCAAAGGCCTACAAATAGATTAAAAAACAATATACCATTCTCATGAGTTTACAAATTCCCCGGACTAATGCCCGACATTGTCGGGCATGTATTTATAGTCTGGGTTAAATAAAGATAGTGAGTAATGGATGGGACTCCAATATCGACAAAGCAAACCACCAACTGAAGAGTCATGGTAAAGTCTTTATCGAATCACAAGGAAGCTTAATGAATCTTGGACTCTCGAAGAATCTTGAAGGAATTTAGAAGAATTTTGAGGAGCCTACTAACATTTTAGAGAATGTACGGGAATCTTCATATAATCTTAGAAAATCTATAGGACTCTTGGATCTTAGGGGAGCTTGGGAGAATCTTAAGGGAATGTTGGAGAACATAAGGGATTCTTTATAGAACCTTAGATAATCTAGGAGAATATTCATAGAATTCTAAGGCATCTATGAGACTCTTAGAGAATCTTAAGTGAATCTAGAGGAATCTTAGAGAACCCAGTGAAATATTAAGGGTATCTAGGAGAATATTAAGGGAATATTGAAGAGCCCGACGGATTCTTCACAGAATATCAAAGAATCTAGCAGATCTTTGTGGAACCTTAGGAACCTTAAGGGGATGTAAGGGAATCTAACGAGACCCTTATAGAATCCCACGAAATCTATAGGAATCTTTGCACGAATGACTGTCATAGAAAGTCTATCAAAACCATATTCACCTTTATGAAAAGTCGATGGATTTGCAAGGAATTTGCGGACATTAATAAAATCTAGTGAAGTAGAAACAAGTTTCCAAAATCTTATGAAATCTCACACATACTCTTATGAATCTTAATGGGATTGGCTCATACAATCGACTAGCTACAATCCTGAAAACATGTACATTCAACTTCATACAGGCCCTACATAGTACAAAGACTTGTAGTATATATAATATATGTACCAGTACCAGATATATAACATACAACCGCGCCCTGTGCACCCCTGCTAGTGGAGGATTGCATTATTAAAACAATTGATGCAATTTGTTGATGGTTCTTAACTTCCTTACCATCGACTGAATGGCAATAATAATAGATTAGCTAACATCTTTAATAGTTTCATGGCCTATCAATAACAATCATATTTACAATATCATGGCACATCTTCTAGTTGTTCCTTTGGTTCCTTTGGTGAAACCTACATACGTAAACATGGGTAAAAGCTTGCAAGTCCAATGCGTTTGGAGGATTGTGAAATGCAATTTTAGAATTGAGGAGGGGTAAAAAATGGCAGAATGCTATTTCTTAGATTGGGTTTACTTTCAATGATAGCTATGCATGGGTAGATCATGGCAAATACTTAGCAAACATTGACAAATGTTACTTGCATATATGTTATGCAATCTTGGCTCGCAATGTTGAAAAATAGTTCTCGAAATATTAATAAGTGTTACGCATTAAATATTGGGCAATTACTTGTTGTAAAAAATATAATGTCAAAGAAAATGTTCTACAAATATTAGCCAACATATGCAAAAAAATGATGGGAAAGTGTAAGAATATATAAATGTTGGGCATATGATGGATATATGTTGGACAAAATTTTTAAAACGATATTTCTTTTATATTGGCTATGTAGTTATTTACTGGTTATGTAGTTATGTACTTGACTACATAGAATGTGGGCCAGACCAAGAGAAAATTGATACAGGCATGTCTCATCACATAATATTTTGACAGATTAATGCGCACAATGGAGACAACAAATGCCCCTTCTTCTTCTAATGTGTACTCTTGGAGTAACAAAAGGGCAGGGAATGATAGGGTGGTACTGTGGTTGTCAAACTGTTCCCAAGCCACTTCATCCTCCGGCCATGGAGGGCAACCCTCCGTGCGCAGCACCTTGTTATACTTTTTATTTTATAACCTTGCTCTATTTTTTGCGATGCATGTAGCATGAATTGGTGGATGCACGTAGCAAGAATCGGTGTAGCACAAATCGCCATAGCTAGAAACTGCATTCTTCAAAGTGGCTTCTCTAAGTGGTACAAATGGGTTCTTCGACCCAAAGGCATGTACCAAATTTCAAATTTCGAATTTCAAGCAGAGGGGGAAAAAAGCGGGGTAAAAGAAAGAAAGAAAGAGTGTACGTTAAGGAAGGAAGGAAGGAAGGAAGGAAGGAAGGTACTTTTATCGTCTACGGAGACCAATCGGTCTATGGGACCCAATACAAAAACGCAGCAAGCGGATTATCGCCTCGGATTAAAAACCCTCCTCAAGGGTTTTCGAGGGAAAACCGCGGCAAAGAATCAGCCGGCCGACAACCGCGGCAATCATATAAAATGCGTAAACATCCCAATATATACAAATATGCACCACCCCGTAGTGCCTAGTCGCCAGACATGCCAGCGGGGCAATGTGACCTCGCAGTCCAAGACTCCCCGATGTATGACCCCGTGGCACGCATCGACGGGTAGGTTCATCGCAAATGCAAGGGCACGCCCGCCGCATTAAGGGAGCCGATCCGCCCTGATCCGACCAACACCGGGCAACTCGAAAGTGTGAGACTCATCCTCAATGGCACCCGCTTGATAAAGATCGACAGAGCCCTCCCTCCCGGCGGCTCCCCAATCCACCGCCCGCCTCGGCGCTAAGATGGTGGGCACCTCGCGCGTAATGGGAGGCAATGAGTTCCGCGCTTTTTCAGTACCAGGAACGCAGGTAGAGCTGTGGCCCCTGTGGACGTTCCGAAGACAATACGCCGCCCCGTGACGCATATTGTACCGCCACGCCACGCTGCACACGCCACCCCGATTGACGGGTAACGCCAACGATAGCTGTAAGTAGCCCTAGGGGCAACTTGCTAGAGTGTTCATATATATTAATGTGCACATGTGCACATTAATGAGGGCACACCTTCCATGTTGGCATATTTTGCCACCTAGCCACTAAAGGCAGTGGGGCCTTCCCAATTATCCCACATGCCAAATTGGGTAATTGGAAACCCTAGCCTAAACCCCATGTCTATTTAGGGTAGGAAAACCCTAGCTTGCTAGTTTTTCGCCCTTAGGGTTTTAGAGCTCAGCTTTGGCTGCCCCAGAGCCAAAACCGGCCTCCCGTGACGCCTGCCGCGAATTGCTTGATCGGGCCCCTCGACCATCACCGCAGGATGGTTGAACTCTCAGTCGAGGAGCCACTCAAGGATCAGGGAGTTTGGTCAATTTAATAGCTTAAACCGCCTTCTAGTCATAGAATCAAAAGAGGTTTAGACTATTAAATTGCCCATAGTAGTTATCTAGATCTTAGATCTTGACACTAACTAAAAGAACCTAACTCTATGATTGGATCTAGTTCTTTAGTTCTTCCGTGATATATTTGGATGATGTATTTCTCGCGAAACTCCTTGTATTGGGAAGGGGGTAGAGGCCCCAAAGCTTGTAGTTGATGCTCCTAGAGTAGCCTCTCTAGCACACCGTAGATTCGCCCGGTGGTACAAGAGCCACACCGGGTTGTGGGTGAAGGGGCCGACCGGGCTAAAAAGGAGGTTCATGTCCCGACTTTGAACCATCCCCCGGGTGTGTAAAGCCTACCGGGATCATTGTGACTAGGTCTAATGGCTTACCACCGAAAAGCGGTAAGGCATGGGCCGACACCCGCGAAGTGGTGTACACTTTCCAAAGGGTTCACTAACACGGGCAAAGGGCCCTCTAGTCACCTTGAGTTAGCATGCAGATCTCCTGAGGGAGTGATCCCACCGCCCCATCTGAATCGGGAGGATGAGACCCGGTGAATAGCCCCTTCTTCGCTATGCATCCGGGCGGCTACAAAGTCCCAACACTTTTCAGCCTTACTCGCAAAGTGTGCACAGAGGGGGCGATGGAGTGGACAACCCTATGCCATGTTCTTATGCCACCAAATCCATTGCCATGAATTCTCGCCAAGAACGAACTCCGAGACCCAAGCCGCCACCATCCTTTGAGTCCGAGCCTTGGGTAGGATCCCCATGTGATGTGCCGATCTTTGTCTATGCAGATATGAGGGGACCATCCTTCGAGATGGTCACGTGATGTTGATGTATGTGCTACCGACATGTATGTTTACGCCTCGCAGCCTAGGTAGGCCCCCGAGGGAGACGGGTAGAATGACACCTTCACTCTCCCCAATCGGTGACTCGCTACGGGCGTGCAAAGATATGTGGAGGGCCCCCAGACGCGATGGAGCTGGTGTGGGGAAGAACTTCGCTTGTATACCTGTGAGTGCAATCATAATAAAAGTAGGGGACGCCACAAAGGGTATCGAGCAATGTTCTTGGAGACCAAGAGCAAAGCACCACCATGTTCCCAAGAGTACTAACTTGATAGGATCCTCAAGCCCCAAAAGTGGGAAAAAATTTTTCTCACCTTTGTAGTTATGCTAAGCTAGTAACAATTAAGTGAATTGAATTTAACAAGATTAAAAAGAACGAGCCAAAATTTTCCAGGAGGTGGAAAGACACCGCTACCGGCCGCAAAACTAACTTTTGTTTTGAAGCGAGGCTAAGCTATGAGACATCGAGCCAAGAACACCAAAACATGATGAATTTGAGATAAATAATGTGGTAAGGCTAATTCTAAGGTAGGAATTAGTTAGAATAGCATGTTTTAATTACCTAAAACCCTAGAATGGGAGGATTCACGCCACCGGGTCGCAAAACTAAACATTAGTATTGGAACGAGGCGCAAGCCGTGAGACCAATAGGTAGAAAAAAAGTCCGAAATAAGTATAAGTTTTAGATAAATTGGTGCCTTAGCATGTTAAACGAGCAACTTGAGTTTTGACCTAAAAATTCCCCAAGCTATAAATAGATGTAGAACCCACTCATTTTTTCGCCCAAGCCCTAGAAACTGGCTTTCCCCAACTTAGGCGATCTTTTCTACGCTTTCATCCGATTGACGATCCGTGAAACATGGCCCGAACCAAACAGATCGCGAAGGGAAGCTGCCGCCAGCGAAACCACCAGCCACCGGTGACAGAGATCATTCGGAAGATGCTTCGTGAGAGGCTCGCAAGAGGGGGTCGTTCGCCTTCGGACGAAGAGCAAGACACCTCCGATTTGATCGATGTCTTCAACCAGCAGGTGGAGGAGGACGAGGCCACATCTCCAAACTCCATGGACGACGAGACGAGGGAGGTGTATGAGGAGATAGAGAGGGAGATCCGGCAGCAGGAACAAGCAGACCATTCAGACGCACCCACGGAAATCCTCGAGCAGGATGAGCAAGTGACCGGTTCGGAGCCAGCGGAGGTAGCGCACCTTAGAAGATTCATCGTGAAGTACGAAAGCCGGCAGAAGAGAAGGGAAGACAAAAAGAGGAAAAGGGAGGAAGAGGAACAAAAGGCAAAGAGAAGAAAAGAAGAAAAAGAAAGGGAAGTTCGTGGGTCGGGCATAAGGAGAACGGCGGACCGCCTCACGAGGAAGAGGCCAAACCCAAATATTATCATTAAGGAGCCGCAACCCGACGAAACCCCCAAACCCTTCCGACGACTTTTCCGATGAAGACTTCAACCCTAACGCCGCAGGTGGAAGCTCTTCCAAGCACCCAGCGACGAAAGCAGAAGTACCCGAAAGCAGCCGCACCCGAAAGCAACCCCACCAAGACCAAGTGCGTAAGCCCCCTCAATACCCCATGGGATAGAAAGAAGCAACCACCACCTGCCCGAAGCCTACGCCACCGCATTGTGGTGAAGATTTATGAGAGGAAGATGAGAGAGCACGAGGCCTACATGAAGAAATGGGAGGCCTATAACAAATATTATGAGGAAAACAGGTTAAGTTCATCGAGGGAGGGCTTACCAACGGCAAAGAAACCCTAAGGCCGCCACCACCGAAGCCTGCAAGGTTCCTGCCGCCACCCGAAGAAAGCGGATAGGAAGGAGGTGGAGAGAAGAGCTGCTAAGGGAGATTAGACACTTCCAACAAGCAGCTTCGGGTCTCCTAATCCCCGCGCCCCCTTCGCCGGGTTGGTGCGCGAAGTTATGCGTGCCTATAGAACGTACTTTAGAGTCACGCATCGAGGGCGCCGCTAGCAATGCAAGAGGCGGCCGAGGCAAAGATAGTACAACATTTTGAAGATTCAACAGCCTGCACTATCCACGCCAAGCTGGTAACCTTGATGCGATAAGACATGAGTCTTATGACCCAGCATTAAGGAGAAACGAACTTTAGAAACTTTTTGTTGTAAATAATTAAAAATTTTGTAATATAGAGCAATTTTGTCTACTTTGATGACATAAACTTGACTAATTAGAGCAAATTAATAAGTTTTAGCTTTTATTTCAGTAAAATAGGACATTTGGGAGCCGAGAGACATGATGTTCACAGCCACGCCTCCGTCAAAACAAAAAAGTTAGGATTGAAGCGAGGCGCAAGCTGTGAGACCTCGACCAAACTTGACCAAAACAGATCAAAATTGACCAAATAAGGGGAAGATTCTGCAAATTTGATGAGCACATCAACCTAACACCATTAGTTTACACAAATTGGACACCTTTAATCGAAATGGGACTGATGTTCACAACACGCCGTCACAAAACAAAAAAAGTTAGATTGAAGCGAGGCGCAAGCTGTGAGACCTCTTACCAATTCTTCACCAGGACTTGTCAAAGTCACCTTCAACCTACTGCATAGCATCTTTTAGGTAACCTAGCCTTGTTCAAGCATCTCCTATAGTCCTCAAACTCCTATTTTGACCTCAGATAAGTTAGAATTACCCAATCCTAGGAAATTTCCAAGTCATCCAAAAAATTAGGGTTTCCCCTTTCTATAAATAGACCCGCCACTTCACATAGCACCCCGCAAATCTGCCTCCCCGCCTCTTCTAGCCGATTTCCTAACTCCCCGAGGCGCTTTGCAACCATTTGTTACCTTCTTCTCGCAATTAATCAATGGCAACTTCTGATTTCCGTAGATGGTACAAATAGCCAAATAATATGTCGCCGAGGTCGACGCCGACCAAATCTTCCGTGATTTTCAGAAGGAGGTAGACGCCCAAGCAACCTTGCACGCCACCCCAGCTTTTATAGTAGAGTCTTGACCGAAGTTCCAAGCTAGGGTAGAACCAACCGCTAGTGCAACTCCCTCCTTGTATAGGATATTTTGTTCCTAGACAGCCCTCGCAGGCAAAGATAGACGATGTCCCTAACATCGCCAAATACCTCACAAACAAAGCGCACCGCACACCTGAGCCAATGGTCCTAACCGTCAACAGACCAAGTACTTCTTTTCAACACCGCCTCGGGCAATCTTTCTCACCCACCGTGGCCGAGAACATTGTGGGGAAACCCTATTCCCCCCATGGACGGGGATCCATTAGCCGAAGCAAAGAGAACAACGCCTCCTCACACGCATGAAATCAGGAGCAGAAGGGAAGGAAGAAGACTCCTTGATGAACAGAACTGAGGAGGAGGAAGACGATGTTGAGCTCGACCCAGCCAGGAGAGCAGCGACAAGCGTAGCGAGTGGCAAGACTCTCGAAAGAAGCCGCAGACTCTCGAGTCGCTACCACCCCCAAGTTAGGCATCACAAGCCCGGCTCCCCATTATCGCCGGCGGTGAGGAGTTTCTACCCTAAGCTTACATTCAAAACCTCCCGGAGTGTGGAAAGGGAATACCGACCAAGAGTTGCTGCACCAACTCCAAAGAATCGGACTTGGACGACTTCATCGTCCGAGGAGAGTCCCACTTTCCTCCAAGTAAGGGAAGCCGACACTTACACGGAGAGTTTACCTCCCACATCCAAGCCTACAAAAAACATCGCATCATCATGGAGGCGCATAAGGTCGAGAACAAGCTACCGACGGAGGAAGAGTTCCTTGCTCTCCAGAACGATGGGGATCCGCTTATGCGACTCAAACATCCTAACGCAAGCTCAACCGCTAAGAACCTCCCCTAGATAGACACAGCTTTTACCCACCTCGAGAGGGCTTCAAAGAACAGCCAAGGACTACAGGGAGCTCACCACGGGGGAGGTTGATGATTTCGGAAGCGCATTACCGAGCCGGATACCGAAAGTGGTCGAGGACCCATCTCGCAACGAAAGTCATTACGCTTATTACCCGCCATTGCCGATGGATGGAAGAATAGCGGCTATCCACCGCAAGTTCACCCCCGTGAGGCGGTGAAGGAGTATCGCTGCTGATTGCACTCTCGATTCGCCGGCATGCACGGCTACCCCTTAACACCGAGTATGCAATCCCCGGTGAAAAGAGCGGTAGCACTCGACGCCTTCGACTTCGCCATACCTTACAAAAAGGGCAGCAAGACTGCCGCTGAAGGACAGCAGCCTTACACCTCCCAATCGCAGTAATAGAAGATTTAGCAAGAGCATTACAGGTGGATCTCCAGCCAATGTTCTAGGAACTTGGGCCATTCAAAGGGAACAGCCCAAGTGAAAAAAGTTCTTGGAGGATAATCCATCTTACCCAAGATCAACGTAAGGATTAGCAAGAAGTTGCAAAGTTCTTGTATTAGTGTAATATAAAATATAAATATAATATTCTCTTTGCACTATAAATGTTTTGTTGATACATTTTGTGTCCCCTCAACCATGCCAACAAACATAAATAATGCAAGAAAGCAAGGAAAACTAACCATGTAGATATGAACCACTTGTGTATGCAAATTAGAGGCCCGAGCGCCAGAGAACGACAACCGCTGGAACTTACAGGGGAATGTAGAGTCCCGCCTGTGCCACGCCCCTAGCGGAACCTCGCTTTTGAAGAGTTTGGACAAATGACCCGTAAGAAGAAATATCGCAAAATGAGGACAGACTTCGAACGATAAAAGTCCTTGCTAGTCGCATACGCTGTGAGCAGTGTTCGGGTGGGTAACGCCAACCGCCGCAAGCATCAGCCCTGAGAACGTAGAGACAGAAGAGGAGCAAGAGAGGAAGGTCCCCCAGCCTGGACTCCTCCGACTCAAGCTCGATTCGACCCGATTCGAGGAAGAAGAAGAGCGTAACCAAGTCCGGAAAGGCATCTAAAGGCGAGGAACCAACTGAGGGACGACAAAGGGACACAAGAACCCTCCGACTACCGTAAGAAAGTAGACTCTCGTGATTGGGAAATGTTTGAAGGCCAGAAGCTCGAAAGCAATTCTCAGCGAGAACAGTCGCATGGAAGCAGAGGCTTGGCTTGACGAGATGAGCCGATACGCAATGCCTATGGTATGAAGGATAAGGATAAAGGCGTGGTGGCAACAAATAACCCCAAGGGAGCAAAGACGCGATTTGGTGGAAGGGCTATGCCAAGGCTCATGGCTTAAGTGATGCTTGCAGTGTTCAAGAAGTTTGCTAAAGCCTTCTGCCGCCATTACGCTCCAAGAGAGCACAAGTCCAAGATGATGCAAATAGCTCTACAAAGTTGGCAAAGAAGGCAACAAGTCAAGACATGTAAATACACGAGGAATTTATGAGGCTAAGGTCAGATGTGCCAAAGTTAGGTGAGAAGCATGCAAAGGAAAGCTACATTGAAGGTCCTGAATGAGGAGATCCGCAGTTTGTAAGGGCAATAAACCCTAGAATCCAGATTCGGAAGCGAGTCCAAGGCAATAAGCTTGCAAGGGACGTGACCTCGAATAGCGGGCGAGGCAACAAGATACCAAGATAAAGGCAAGGCAAAGCAAGCGCTTTTAGCCCGAGAACAGCCACCAGATCCGACCAGCTAGAGCCCCATATAGTGGCAATCAAGGGAAACAAAGCAGGAGAAGAAGAAGTGTCCTTCAAAGACAAACAGAAGGGTCAAACTACTCCAAAGCAAGGCGATCCTTTCTCAGGCCATGCCCAAGGAAAAGAGACAGAGTGCATAGAAAAGCAAATTTTGTTTCGTGTGTTTCCAGCCAAAGATAGAACAAATGAACCCCCATATGTCATCATGAGTGCAAAATAGCGAAGTTGGGAGATTGGGACACTTTGACCGACGACGACGGCGAGGGAGGCCCGCCGACTACATATCTGTGGTGAGTGTCATATCTTTGCCGCAATAGATACAGAGCAAGCGAGAGCCAAGATAAAGTAATTTCCATTAAAGGGAAAGGCCAAGGCCAAGTCATTTATAGTCCTAATAGATTCTGAAGTAGCCATAACTTTGCATCTCCCGTAATGGTTCAAATGTTGAAGTTGAAACCATTAAAGTCAAAGCCAAGGCCCGCTATTCTTAGCAAGTGGAGCAAGAAGGCGCATCGCAGTAAAAGAATCAACTTTGACATCGACTTTGTCGGGATTAAGATCCGTGATGGGGGGAGAAGTAATGAGCATCGGCAAATATGACTTGATAATAGGTATGGAGTACCTTTGGACCAGCAGGGCCATTATTGATTGTGGAAAGCTTAAGGTGACCTTCCCAACACCCGACGGCAAGATCATTGAGATAACAAAAGAAGTTGTCCCCATCATGCAGTGTATGTCTTCTAAACTACTGCTCAAGTGCATCAAGAGTGAGCAGTGTAGCATACATCCTTCAAGCTTGAGATTAGTGAGCCGGAATTGGAAGGAAGCAAAGAAGACAAGATGCTCGCCAAGTTGCCGAGGCAAATAGCTGTTGATCACGGAGTTCCACGATCTCTTTCCGTGATGAGATCAAGCAGCCCCTCCTTATAGGGGAGTCGAAAGCAGATAGCACTCAACCGAACAAAACCCACAAGCAAGGCTCCATATAGAATGACAACGCAGAGTTGCTCCGAGCTAAAGAAGCAGTAGGAGCTGCCGACCTAGGTTTCATTAGACCTAGTGTCTCGCCGCTTGGAGCTTCCATTCTTTTGTCAAGAAGAAGGATGGATCTTTGAGAATGTGCATAGACTATAGACAAATTGAATAAGCACACCATTAAGAACAAGTATGCGCTTCCAAGATCGACGACTTGATGGATCAGCTTCAAGGAGCAAAGATCTTCTCCAAAAATCGACTTAAGGTCGTTATCATCGATACGATAAAGGAGGAGGATATCCACAAGACCGCCCTTCGTGACGCCAGATGGGCATTATGAGTTCACAAAGGATGCCTTTCGCTTATCAAATGTTCCCCCGAACGCTCATGAGGCTCATGAACCATATCTTCGTGGAGTTCCCGGACACCTTTGTGATTGTTTTCTTTGATGACATTTTGGTGTATAGCAGATCCCTTTGAAGAGCACGCGGCAACACTTGAGAAGGGTGCTAGAGAAGTTGAGGAGGCACCAGCTTGTACGCCAAGTTGTCGGGCGCCACTTCGCAACGAGAAGGTGGAATACCTTGGTCATGTGATCTCGGCAGAGCATCTCGACGGACCCCGCCAAGATTGAAGCAAAGGATTCAAAGGGTCTACCGGGCGAATGTGCACGAGGTCAAGTTTTCTGGCCTATTGTGGTACTACAGAAGTTCGTGAAGAACTTTGTTAAGATAGCAGCCCCGCTAACGCACCGACGAGGGGCGCAGAAGGTGAAAGATTGGGTAGAGCATTGGCACAAGAAAGCCCAAAAGGGATTTGAATTGTTGAAGGAAGCTTTAACAACAGCCCCAGCCTTTAACCCCGCCGGACCCGAGAAAGATAAGCTTGTAGCAACGGATGCGAAAGTAAGATAGCTACTGTGTGCGCTATTTATGCAAGAAGAGCGTGGTAGCGTGATGATTCCGTGAAGATGAACGACGCCAGACGACGCTACCCAACGCACGACGATCGTGAATTGCTTGCAGTTGTCGTCGCATGCTAAGAATATGGAGGCACTACCTCTGGGAAGGAAGTTCCAATTGATACCGACCATCGAGCCTCCAATATGTATTCACACGCAACCACACCTCAACTGAAAGGCAGCGGAGATGGATGGAGTTCCTCGAGGAATAATGACTTTGATATAGTCTACAAGCCGTGGAAACTCAATGTGGTAGCAGATGCGCTTTCAAGGCATCCCCCGACAACTAGAGTGCATTGCAACGCACTTTCGGACGCCTCCAAATGACTTTGGTAAGAGGATTGAAGAGTCCTTGCCAACGGATGTGGATTTCAGTGGAAGTATGGGCAAGCCTCTAAGGAGGCTAGAACAGATAAAGAGCGGAGGCCTTCAAGCATTATAAGAAGGAAGGCAACCTGTTATACCATAAGAACAAGTTGTGCGACCAATCATCGTGTGTAAGGAAGTTGATCCTCCATGACACGCACAAACAGCCAATAGCCGGCCATGATTCATGAAAACATATTTCAAAGTCAGCAGCTATTATTGGCCAGAATGAAGAAGCAAATAGCTCGCTACATCAAGGAATGTCACGGTGCCAGCCAGACGGCGCGAGCAGCTTCAATTCTGTGGCATTAGAGCCATTAGCAAGTACAAACGCTAAGTGGGAGGTAATCAAAGATGGATTTCATCACAGACTCCCAAGAACAGCCGAGAGGCAAGGATGCCTTGATGGTAGTGGTCGCATTAAGTTGTCAAAGATGGCACATTTTGTGCCTTGCAGACCACGTGATACGCCTATGGATACAAAGAAAGCTCTTCACCAAAGAGATCTTCGTGCTTCATGGCATGCCAAGGGAGATTATCTCCCACGTAGATCCGGTTCATGAGTGCCTTTTTGGCAAGACCTCTTTGCGACGATTCAGACCAAGCTATCCATGAGCACGCCAGATCATCCCCGTGACGGATGGCCAAACGGAGCGGACCAACAGATCTTAGAAGACATGCTACTAAACTATGTCCGGAATAAGCAAAGTATGTGGGAAGAATTCATTCACTTGGTGGAGTTTGCATACAATAGCACCAAGCGTGAATCGTCCCCAAATGTCGCCATTTATGATCAATTATGGCTATCGCTGTTTAACTCCGCACACTTTGGCACAACCCCGCGTCAAAAGTAGAAGTTTTCGCCAGCCAGATGTTGGCCGATATGCGGCGGCTTCGTGGAAGAAGTTCGAGGTTATCCTGCTAACGTTAAGAAGTCGCCGAAGAGCATCGCGACAAAGCATCGAACGGTCGAGAGAGTTCAAAGTTGGAGATGATGTATGGCTCAAGATAAAGGTGAAGCAAAAAGCTCGAGATTGGCAATTGCAAGAAGCTTGCTCCAAGGTGGGCCGGACCCTTCGTAATAATCAAGAGAGTAGGTAATCAATCCTACAAGTTAGAATTGCCAAGACACCTAAAGATTCATAAGGTCTTCCACGGAGTTTGTTGAAGAAGCATACCCAAATCCGCATCGAAGTTTTGGACACTCCAACGCTTGTTGGAAATGATCTGAGGAGCAGGGAAATAGTTCCGTGAAATGATTCTTGATAAAGCTTTCAAGAAGACAAGGAGGTCGGAGTTCCTCCAATACTTGGTCAAGTGGAAACACTTGCCGCTGGAAGACGCCACGCGGGTACTTAAGAAGGATTTGGTAAAGCAAGCATCCACCCGCCTTTATGGAGCAATGGGACTACAAGGTCATCTCCAAAGAAATCGGCTCGCATGTCGACGGCGTAGGGTTAATTCTTGTATAGATTAATCCACGATGCAACCTATGCTTGGTATGGGTCGCGATGCGCCAAGTTATCGATGATGAGACCACTACGGTGATCTCTAGGGCGCGGTGTAATGTCAATGTAGGCATGACCGCTAAGTTTCCGCTTTGGGCGAAGTGGAAGGTAGATTAGAAAGTCTACTGGTCCCCACCTGGAAGGAGACTACCTCGAGAGAAAAGAGGTCATTAAGGAATGCATTGATAGGGGAAAGCACCTTTAGCCCCATATATGCTTTGATAGGAGGAATCCATCCTTCACGCCCCCACGCCGAAGGATATCCTCCACGCCGGGCAACTAGAGGTGTAGGCATGAGCGCATATAGGCATATAGGCCGCCTCCCCGCCATTATGGAAGATTCATCCTCTTCCTAATACCGGAGATTAGCCATGCATTCATGTAGATAGGTGGGTGGTCACCATATAACCAAAATTTATTAAACAATTAAAACGGTACTAACGTAGTGTCGCACTGGCAGCCGATGAGCCCCGAGGGCAAGGAGGTCGAAGTTATAAGACTTGCAACACAAGTTTTGTTGGAATGTGTTGCAAGGGAATGAAGAGTACCTCTGGACAAGAATTATAGATATGGAATGCTGAAATTTTGTCTAACTTAACATAGTGAATAACTTGTTAATGGTGTTATGAATTGATAAGTATTCCATAATATAATAACGTAATAATGTTCTAAAAGTAATTACCTTAGAGTAATCGCGATAAATGTATAAAGATTATATTGTAGGTATCACGCTGATTGCGGGCCGCGTGTTAGGAAGATCCCAAGGTGGGGAGACCCACCATGCCGCCACGCAAAGATCATTTCAAAGGTGGGGAGAATGTGACGCTCCGCACACGCATATCTCCCCGGACGCATATCATTGACATCGCCATCGTCCACGCATTATTTTCACCCCGATTGACGGTAACGCAACCGATAGCCCGGTAAGTAGCCCTAGGGGCAACTTGCTAGAGTGTTCATATATTATTAATGTGCACATGTGCACATTAATGAGGGCACACCTTTCCATGTTGGCATATTTTTGCCACCTAGCCACTAAAGGCAAGTGGGCCTTTCCAATTATCCCACATGCCAAATTGGGTAATTGGAAACCCTAGCCTAAACCCCATGTCTATTTAGGGTAGGAAAACCCTAGCTTGCTTTAGTTTTTCGGCCCTTAGGGTTTTTAGAGCTCAGTTTTGGCTGCCCCAGAGCCAAAACCGCCTCCCGACGCCTGCTGGCCAGCGCCATCAGTTTCCACCTTCCACCGGCCAGGATGGTTGAACTCAGTCGGGAGGAGCCACTCAAGGATCGGTGATTTGGTCAATTTAATAGCTTAAACCGTCTTCTAGTCATAGAATCAGTAGGGTTTAGACTATTAAATTGCCCATAGTAGTTATCTAGATCTTAGATCTCGGACACTAACTAAAGAACCTAACTCTATGATTGGATCTTAGTTCTTTAGTTCTTCCTCTTGATATATTTGGATGATGTATTTAAAGCGAACTCCTTTGTATTGGGAAGGGGGGTAGAGGCCCTAAAGCTTGTAGTTGATGCTCCCTAGAGTAGCCTCTCTAGCACACCGTGTGGATTCGCCTGTGTTAAGAGCCACACCGGGTTGTGGTGAAGGGGCCAGGCGGCTAAAAAGGAGGTTCATGTCCCGACTCTTGAGCGATCCCCGTGTGTAAAGCCTAACGGGATCATTGTGACTAGGTCTAATGGCTTACCACACCGAAAAGCGGGTAAGGCATGGGCTCACACCCGGTGGAAGTGGTGTACACTTTCCGCTGGGTTCAAATACGGGCAAAGTGGCCCTCTAGTCACCTTGAGTTAGCATGCAGATCTCGGAGGGAGTGATCCCCACCTGCCCCATCGGAATCGGGAGGATGAGACCCGGGAATAGCCCCCTTCGGCTATGCATCCGGCTGGCTAAGTCAAGTCCCAACACTTTTCAGCCTACCTTTCAAAGTGTGCACGGGAGGGGCGGATGGAGTGGACAACCCTATGCCATGTTCTTATGCCGCCCAAATCCATTGCCATGAATTTCGGCAACGGTCTACTCGAGACCCAAGCCACCGATCATCCTTTTGAGTCTGAGCCTTGGGTAGGATCCCCTATGTGATGTGCTGATCTTTGTCTATGCAGATATGAGGGGACCATCCTTCGAGATGGTCACGGGATGCTGATGTATGTGCTAATCGACATGTATGTTTACGCAGCTCAGCCCTGGTAGGCCCCGGGGAGACGGGTGAACGACACCTTCACTCTCCCCAATCGAGACCCAAGCACGGGTGCGGTGATATGTGGAGGGCCCACAGCATCAGCATGGAGCTGGTGTGGGGAAGAACTCCGCGTTGTATACCTGGTGGAGTGCACCGTGATACCCAGTAGGGGACGCCACAGCCCCGCCTAACACGGGTTGATGTGCTCCCTTGTAATGGGCCATTTTGACCTGCTCTAGAGCAATGGGGTCCCCGAGCTTGCCAAGGAAACAAGCATCTAGGTACTCCCCCGCAGTCCGCGATCACGGCATTGCGCCCGGTTTACAGACACGTTCAGCTCCCCGCGTTCCATCCGGCGAACCAGCGATCTCTTACCCCTCCAACGGGCCCTGCCGCCACGGACTCATGGCCACAAGTGTAAGCCCAGTGGGAGCCGAGCATCACCCATAGTAACCACTTTCTCGAAAATAGACGATGTGTCTATCAAAGGGCTGCCCGGAAGCGGCAAGAATCCGGTTTCTGCGGCAGAATCGATAGGGGCTGAAGGTTTCACCCCAAGTGCGGGTGCCAAAAATGCCTCAGCACGCTTCCAAGTCATTCCAGGTTAAGCCAAAAGAGATTTTAGGGCCCCAAACCCGACCACGCATGTAAGGACAAAGCCCGACCAAGCCCCGGAAGCAGACAGGACCGATGGCCCCAATCATATAGCTCCGCACGGTGATTGCTTGTTCTCGCGATGGCATAAAGCCGCTTCCAGCTGTTGTCACCAAGAAGGGGATAGACGCCCCCCCAGAAGCGAGGAGGGGAACTCCACCCTAGGTACTTGGGGTGGGCGTGGCGTCCACAGGCTGTCCCCGGAGCATGTGAGTGCAGGAGGCATGGGGTGACGTGAAGAGGATATGAGAACCACCCCCGGTCTTGGCAGATTGACGCTGCGATGTCGTAGAGCGACAAAAAATGTGTCTAGGGCATCCGGTGAGACCGCATAGCTTCGGGTGTGGGCGTGGCCAACATCGTCCCGCATAGATGAGCTGGGCGGATGACCCAGTGCAAAAGCATATGCCATCCCCATGCTCAGTAAGCCAGGGCTCTAACTGATCAATGTAGAGGCCAAAAAGTGTTGGCGAGAGGGGGCAACCCTGCCGGACCCCGATACTACTGGTGAATGCTTGGCCCGTCGGCTGCATCCTGCCAAAACAACTCTCATACAACTTTGTATATGGCATTCACGCGAGGGGTACCGGAGCCCAGTTAGCTGATCTAGCCTAGCCCACGGCTTTTCGGGACCGTGATCAAAAGCCTTTTAAGAAGTCCACGGCAGCAATACAAATCCGGTAGATGATTAGGGCCATCTTCCAATCGATGCCAGCGGCCAGAAAGATATAAGGAAAAAACATTATTAAAAGTGGTTATATTGAGTGGTTGTGGTCAATATTTATTTAAGGTTCAAAAAAGAGTACCTATACCTAATATATTAAACAACTATGTTCGAAAAATGGGTACAATAATATATTAAAATAATTATGGAAAATGAGAGGAGGGTTGATTAATGGACATTGTTTTAAATGATTGGCTAGTTATTTAGCTTTTATCCTTGAAATCCCTATTTTCTAAAGGCATCTTCATACTTCTATTTCACCACATAATATTTCATCTTTATTCTTCATATCCTTGATAGAATTCGAGAGTTAACCCTTGTAATCCTCATGTAAGGAGTTTCTTAGTGTGATACGGAAATTTATGCTACATTTTACCCATCATTTCCTATAGATTCTAGCTCATATTATCTTGTGCAGATAATCCTAGCTCATATTATACTGCCTATATTATTCTAGCTCATATTATATTGTTTAATGCATAGCTTTCATAGGTTTAATGCATAAGTTTATGTAGGTTGAATGCATATGTTTACATAGCTTTAATAGGTTTAGTGAATCTTTTTAGAATGGTACCTCTACAAAAATAACCTCTGGCCATTAGAATTGAGTTTTTCATCCTAAGCTATCTTTCTCGACCGCGGGGTTGAGAAAGGCCCTCAGAACTGCATTTCTCGACTCCTCAAAACTGCATTTTTCACTCAAGAAAGGCCCTCAGAACTGCACTTTTCACTCTAAGCTGTCTTTCTCGACTCGCGAGTCGAGAAACGCCCTCAGACCTGAATTTTTCACGCTGAGCTACCTTCCTCGACTTGTGAGTTGAGAAAGGCCATTAGAACTGTGTTTTTTACTCAGCTGCCTTTCTCGACTCGTAAGTCGAGAAAGGTCCTCAGAACTGCCTTTTCCACTATGATCTGCCTTTTTTGACTCGCAAGTTGAGACTGGCTCTCAGACCTGCATTTTTCAAAAATGGCCTTCATAACTGGTTTCCATTTCATTTGTTTTATCTGTAGCATCGCTCGACGAACTAGGTTCTGTCTTTTGCATTACTTATCCCAGCTAGATAGTACATGTTGGGAGCAATGGAGAGACATGTCATCGAAGAAAGAAGGCTAGAAGTGGGTGACATCAGTTGGACAGGCCAGCGCTTGGCCCATGAAGCATCTCTTCGTATAGATTTCTATCGTCTTCGAGTTGCTCCTGTAGCTCCGAGCAGGTCGGAGAGTGCTGCACACGACATCGGCATTAGGTGGTCCGTGTGTGAAGAGGGTGTAGTTGTTGTGATACCACGACTGCTATGGTCTCTTCTTCCACTGTAATATACCTTGTAATGAACACAATTATAAATATGAATTCTTAATGTTGGGAGTTTACTCTACGCATCTGTGACGAGCCTGTCGCGTTGACCCTCCCGGCAACTTGCGATCTTGTCAAATCATGTAATTCTAGATTTATAATATTGGTGAAGAATTGAATCTTCCCCATTCTTATATTTCCATTATTCATTATGAACAACATAAATCTAAAGAAATTATATAATCCATAATATTCTCAATATACGCAATATCAAGCTGAGCAAATCAAACAAAACTTCTAGCTCTAGATCTCAGCCATGATCCTGGCTACATTGCTGCCATCAACTTGACCACTGCCTTGCGGATTAACTGCATGTCTTGGATACAACAATATAAATACAAGCAAAGACACCACATCCTATGTGAGTACAGTGCTAAACAAGGACGTCATGATCAAATAAAATACACAATGAGCATCAGAAGCAAAGAACATAGTCAAAGTACCAAAACATCATAACCATAGCTCTAGAACAGTGGGAAGCTTAGCTAGCCTACATGCAGGCCCCATTAGCAGAAACATGGCCAGCCAGCTCACATTCCAAGTCCTGTAGTGGGAGTGGTGGGGTGAACCTCGTATGCGCATATGATTCCCAACCCACGTCTGGCACTGGAGGAGCTCTTACCATGGAGTCACAGAGGCGACGTAGCATCCTTGCCAGGAGAACTACGCCCGGTGTCACAGAGCACAAGAATACCACAGAGAACAGAGAACTGAGCATGCCGGAGCAACATAGGCCACCGAACCTAGAAGCCCGACCCCGAAGGATCCAAGAGACATCAAAATGCCTAGATATAGGTGATACAATACCAAAGACCAAGATATGTGATGTTCATTATGTTATTTACTACTACAGATGCCTAGATCATACTCTGCCCCTTGCTAAAATTGCCCATACATGTTGAAATATCTTATTCAATGCTCCTTACAATGACATCTAAATAGGCCAATACTTAACATTTCCTCAAAACTCAAGTTTACACTAAGCAATTCTGTGATGTTCGCCATAAATATACGCCATAAATATGTATATTTCTAGGCCTCGTCACCGTACAAACCTATCATTATAGCCTTGTACACTATAGTAAGTGGAAAAGGGAACATAGCTAAGTTATTTACATAACTTAGCAAACCTTAGGCTTAAGGCCATTTCCACATGGCCTCAACCTAGTGGGCCCCCGCCACATGGAAGCACCCCATTGGAGCCATGTGGCAGTGACGTGGAACCCTAACCTATACATCCCTAACCCCAAAACCTTGGCCACTTTTTGGCTCCACCTACCTTGTGACCTATTCTTCGCTCAGAACTCCATTTCGAACACTGTTCATTGTGGCGTAGCTCAGATCAATAGCCCCAAGGTAATACGCGCATCAGAAGGAGGAGGAACCACTCGACTCATCATCAAGTCATGGAGACCCCAGGAGTTGGAGGAAGTTCGTCCGGGGCAGGTATTCATAGTGTAGATCATCTAAAACCTAGGATTCCAGATGAGCTAACATCTTATCTTGTTAGTAGAGCCTTCCTAGAACTCTCAGTTTAGGTTTGGAACCCTAATCAATGAACCCTAACTGTAAGTTAGATATATACGATTAGGATTAGATGTGCATTATTGATCATGTTATGTTGATGTACGACGTTGGTTGATCTCATGTTTGCACCTCTTGTGTATTGGGAAGGGAGGTAGAGACCTAGTGTCTCTGTATCTAGATGATGCTCCTAGTTAGACCCTTAGTTCCTATTATTATGCGGCCTGTGCATAAGAACCCACCCGGCTACGGGGGCTATGGAATGACTTAGCACTATACAACAAGGCTAGTGGTAAAATGGTTGGGGGTCCCTGTTGAGCGTGGCTACTGGGGACCCATAGTGGGTTAGGTCTATAGTCGGTTATGTCGTGTGGGCCGGGTATGGGTCCGACACTTCCTGAGTCAATGGTGTCGCCCTGACCCTCAGGAATTGCAAGTGTTGGCCTGGCTCTTGTTTTGGGGAGTTCAGTCGGGTATGAATCGTGTGTTGCCATGATTCTCTAGCCGCCCATGACCTCAGGAAGGGGAGATAGAATCCTTCCTACCTCATCGGACCGGGGAGATGCAACCCGGAGTAGTCTCGATGGGTGATACCATGGGACTACATATCCGGCAAGTTATAGTCATGTCCGAGCCCGATCTAGCCAGTCTAGGGGCGGATGGAGTGGTCAACCCTAGCCATTGTCTATAGCCAGCCCGTCATTGTTATATCTCGGTCTGCTCTATCTTGTGGCCCAGCCGCCAGTCTAATTCCTTACGAGTCTGAACCTGGATAGGAGCTCTCATTTGTTGGATCTATGGATGTGCTACCCTTCGAGGTAGTCAGATATATTGTTGTTGCTAGTGCTGACATTATGTTGTGCATCCGCTGTTATAGGAGCCTATAGGGGAAGGGCATCAAGGCATGTGCATGTCCCCTTCCCGCACTGGGTTTATCTTGGGTGCGGGCAGATGGAGGGCCCATGCGGCCAGAGGGCTGGATGGGGGATTTCCTACGAGATCTACGACTAGGCATCGTATATTTAGTAGGGAACGTCACGATGGTATCAGAGCAATGTTCTTGGTTGATGAAGAGCTAGCACTGACCATACCACTGACCTAGTAGTCTAACCGGCCTAATAGAGCATGGGATAGAAATTCCAGCATTGAACCTCGAAAAATGGGAG
This sequence comes from Isoetes taiwanensis, assembly GCA_021234155.1. Lineage (NCBI taxonomy): Eukaryota > Viridiplantae > Streptophyta > Lycopodiopsida > Isoetales > Isoetaceae > Isoetes > Isoetes taiwanensis. The sequence goes on along the minus strand of JAJEKV010000016.1, from coordinate 18,820,203 downwards.
ACATTTTTGTCTCCTAAGTAGTAGGATCATAAAGTTAGGCTAAATTGTAGATGCAGGAAAAAAGGAGGAGTCCAATTAACATTCTAGGAAGATTGGAGTAGAAATTATGCATGAGCATCAATTTTCAACCAAAATGGGTCGAACAATCATCCCAATTTGAGACCCGAGTGAAAAATGGCGCAAATCCATAATTAACACATCAAACTATTAGGAAAAATTCAAATTTTAATTATAATAAGGAATAATCATATATAGTACAAATATTTAATAAGGGGAGGGCTAATTAATAAGGCTATTAATGGTGAGAATATTCCTAGCCCTAAGATCATCTTTCCTTTTTTAAATACCATTCTTGGGTCCCACTCTCCCACACCCCAAACCTCTCTTTCTTGATCTCCAGCTTAAGCTAATCCATTTACTTAACCATAAAATATGGCTAGAACCAAATGCACAGCAAGGAAATACAGGAGCCCAAGGCAGACACCTTCCATGGCAGAGGTGATAGCAAGTAGCGGAAAGAAAATCCCAGAGCACCTCAAGCCCGAGAGGGAGGAGGAAAAGCGGAACGACTCGTCTAGCTCCACAGACGAACCTTCCACACCTCACATGAACAGGCTGGCCAGCAGCTCATTGAGGGCTACACAGCGGACGGGCGAAACAGTCGAACTCGGCACGCCCTCGCCTAGTCAAGAGGAGCAGCGGGAAGAAGAGCAGCAAGGGGGGCAGCAGCGGCAGGAGGAGCACCATCAAGCGCAGGTTGGCCCCAGCAAAAAGAAAAGGAAGGAGAAGGTGGCAGAGTTGCCGGAAGATCGAGCGGAAAGGAAGAAGAGGGAGCGGGAGAAGGAGGATAGGAGAAGGGAGAAGCGGTCCAAAAGGGACCAAGACAGGCCCAGAGGAACCGTCCACGTTGAAGAACCTCATCGGGAGCAAGTTGACGAGGAGGAGGACGAGGACGAAGACGTGGATGAAGAAGATGCCAACGAGGAGGAGCCAGAAGGAGATGCCGGGGAGACATCAAACCCTGACGCCCGGCCACCTTACCCAAAGTGGCCCAAGCCATCCAAGGTGGTGAAGAAGCAGAAGGTGGAGAGCGCGAGTTTATGCTAAAGCAGAACCACGAATTTGAGAGGAGAAAGAAAGTATACTAGGAGTACCTCTGGAGGTGGAAGAGGTACAATGATTGGTATTGTAAACAAAAACGTACAAAAGTACGTTAAGGGCGGCAGACCCAAGAACCAGCCAATGCCGCCACCATCTAGGCCAGATCCTCCGAAGAGGTCCACCATGGACCCAACTCCAAGCACGCCAGGGTGTTTCGGGAGATTAGGCACTTCCAGCAGTGCACTAATCTCCTAATCTGAAAGGCGCCGTTCGAACGGCTCCTCCGGGAAATTATACAGGAGTTCCGGACCGATTATAGGGTCACACCCTAACGGTCTGATCCCTGCAAGAGGCAGCTGAGGCAGAGCTGGTGCAGCTCTTCGGCGAAGACAACTTATGTGCCATCCATGCGAAGAGGGTAACAGTGATGTCGAAGGACCTCCATTTAGCTAGGAGGATCCGGAAAGTGTGACATTCTAGCATAATATACGGTCCAAATACGTATATTATACTGCCATGCCACTCGTATATGTCACCCTGATGACATGTACTTAGGAACCATAAAGGGTTGCACCCTAGGGGACAACCTCGTAGGTTGCACATGTTTATAAGTATGCATTTAACCCCCTTGCCTCATGGCAAAACCCCATAGATTCGTTTAACCCTAACCCTAAGAGGTCATATAAAAGGAACAAAAGGGGAACCCTAAATCTTTTCCATTTTCGCATTTTGGTTTCCTTGAGCCATTTCGGCCAAGCCAAACTGCTAGTTTGCATTGCCACATGCTGCCAAGCCATCTTTGCACAACAGATCCTCCAGATTCAGCTGCCTTCGACCCAAACAAAGACATGGACGCGATTCGAGGTGGGGGAGCAAGCTAGAGATCAGATAACTAGTGATTCTATTGTGCAATGCCGACTTTTAGTCTGGCAATGAGCTTGGATAGCATGTTAGATTAGCCTTAGCAGCCTTATAGACCCTAAAATCACAAGCCCTAACAAAGGAACCTAACCATGTATATTTAGGTAGATAGATTAGATGTTATTCTATATTTCAGTTCTTTGATGATGATGTTCTATTCTATGCACACTCTTGTGTATTGGGAAGGGGGTAGAGACCTGAAAGCCTTAGTAGTTGATGCACCTTGATAGCCTCATTAATTCCCAACTAATGCGGCATGTGCATAAGAGCCCGCCTAGTTGTGAGTGGTGGGGGTAGATCGATGGATAAGGAGGACATGTCCCATGGCAGATTGATCCCTCTAGTGTGTAAAGCCTACTAGGGATCTTAGCGGGCTAGGCCTAATGGTTTGTCACTGCGTGTGGGCAAGGCATGGGCTCGATACCTCGTGGATGATGCGTCACCTTCAATGAGGTTCAAGTCATAGATGGGCAAGTGGCCCTCTAGCCACTGTGATGGGCATGCATGCATCTCTGTTGGGGGAGGGGGTGGGGGGATATGTTTGGTGGGTATCAAAAGCATGCATCCGGACGCATGCTTATAGCGGGGTTTTAGCCCGCTTAAAAGCACCCCCTACTTTTGCTTAATTTGGGTCTTTGCCGGTGTAATCGCCTGGGCCATTTTTTCATGCCCTTCATGTACTCACACGCCCACCTCAGCAATGAACCGGATTAGGAAAATGATTGTGGGATTTTGGCGGATTTTTGTGCGAGTGGTGATACGCTGCAAATTGAGCCTGTAACTACTTCGATCTCATGGCCCGCAACAAATTCTCCCTCAATTCACGAAAGTATTCTCCTCTCTCAAGAATTTCATGGCGCCCCGACACCGGCCCGGAGGCAATCACACGCTTAGCATTGATTTTCGGCGATGAATTCCAATACGCGATCCGAGATTTGTTGGATGTCAATGCAACACGTAGAAATATCGCGTGAAGATCCGGTTCCTCTACAATTTACAAGAAATTGATGCGAGGGGAAAGAGAGAATACATTCACTTTTTAATAAAATGAGAAATTCAGCAGTTGAACGGGAAGATCTGAGCATGAGACGCAGGCAAGAAATAGCCAAACTTGTAGTTGATTACTTCAACAAGCTCACCAAAAAGCATTCGCCCGAACTCAAGGCCGATGTGATGAAGAGGGGTTCATCACCACAAAATGGAAATCTCAGAACCTGGAATTTTGCCAAATCCAAAGGAGTGCAAGGCGTGTCTTTGCTCAACAACTTGAAATGTATTAATGGTAGTCATAAAGAGGCAAAGGAACTATGATATTTGGAGAGCCAGAACCTCGACACTGGTGATGGCTTCTTCTACAAAATCGAGATGCAATTCCACTATGGCAGGGCTGTTAGGTACATCTAATTCTTGCTTTCATGCCTGTGCTTCTTTATGCTTTTAAGTCCTTTATCTCTGAAAGTGCACGGAAATCAAGTCCGTGGCTTATTTATCCTTGAAGGTGCTTGTATCTCTATTGAAAATTCCGGGTTTGATAGGTTCATTGAATAATGTTTTATATTTCTTATGATAGGTTCCAAAAAGGGCAACAATTGCAACTATCGCATTAAGAAAATCGGAAGCCCTTGGATATGGTCCTCGTGGTCTTGCTTCCAAAGGAGGTTGAGGGCGCATTCTCTCACCCCCTACTTGCAAGCAAAACATACCGTAATTTTGGAAACAAAATAGCGTAGTCTCTCCCTTGCAAGAAAGATGATGTGAACACCTGTTGGAGGGTCAAGCTTCAAATTTCTTATCCCTTGCACCTTATGGAGGTCACATAGGTATAAGTTTTCCATACAAAAGCTCCTTGCTTTCTTGCATAAATATTTCTAATCAAAGGCCACCATGATTCAAATTATGCTTCAACAATACAAAAGGCACATCCTGAACATCCTGTTTGATTAAAGGCTTTTCGAGAAGTTGAAGCCTATTTATGTAAAGAAAGTATCGAAAGGAAAACTTGTTGTTGCATCTACCATATGAAGTTGGAGTATGCCGGTAGGCCCGAATGCTTTAAGGTCGCAAAAAAACCGGATTTCATGGTGAAGAGTGCAGTTTGTGAGGTCTGTGGGACCTAGTGAGAAGTGTCCGCCAGCCAACATACATATGACCTGGCAAATGAGCTCGAGGGTCGTGGTTTGCAACAAAGGGTGAAGAATGGTATAAACATGAACGCTGATGCGTAAATGTCGGCGGTGGCATAAAAAAGTCTTCCTATATGTCCAAGAGAAAGAGAGAATCATGAGTTCTTGCTTGAATGGAAAACATTTGAAAAGGTATTACCTCTCTATTGCATCTTTTGCAACATGCCGAGATGTGTTGTCATCCGTGAATAATCGCTTTTGTGCTTTCAACTTGCACTAACCTTGTTTTATGCTAGAGACCTCTGCTACAGATTCCCAAAGGAGACGTAAGAAGCCGGGTGGAGTTCTGTTCGGTGGTTACCAAGGAAGTTCTGTGGCAACGAAAAGAAAAGATCCAATGCGTACCAAGAAGGGAAACAAAGCAAGAAATCCAAGGTAGTTGGTGGGACACAACCAAACTGCAGCACAAGACGAGACCTCAACCAGCAAGGGAAAAAAAGAAAGAACCAAAGCCGGTTCTTAGATTGTCTTTACAAAGAGAACGGCAGGTGAAGGATTTCATTTCTATCGTGTTCCATTGAAGATATTTGTGCCACACAATTCACATAAAATAGATGGCGGGGCCTGCAATTCGGAGTTGCCTCGACAATATCCAAGATAGCACCGTTGTTTTACGTAATTGATTTTTGCAAGAGAATTGACATAAAATAAAATACAAAGGGAGGTTCAAAGCGTAGACGGCACAATGACCATATAACAATTCGTCCATATCACGATAGGATAGACAAAAGCTCTGGGGATCAGAAAGCTATTGAAGGAAACCATTTTACTTAAGTGATGACAAGGATTCATGACACTCTTTTGTGCAGCCTTGCTTGTCTTAGAAAGCACAATTCATGGCTTGTATCAAATGGTGTAGAATTCTCGGGCATATAGTTTGGTCGATGGTTGTTCTAGCCAATTCAAATCTACCTGGTCATTCTATTTCCTACCAAGATATCACCATGACTAGGGGAAAGAAATATGGAATTTCTTTAGGACAGCCTATGGTAAGGAGAACACGATGGACAAAGGGCTGAGTCCTTAAAGGGCATTCACTAGAGAGAGCGACTCAAGTATGATGGGGTGAGATTTAGGGGTCTTCGATGCGCAATGGTCGCAACTCGTTGAATAAAGGTACCAACAATGGGGACATCAAAAGGTATTATGCTTTCATCTGTGTGTATTCTATTGAGTAATGATGTTTGTGAACTGCTTTATCTTTGAAAGTCTTTGCCGTAATCTTTGGTAGTGATGTTCGTGAATCTGGCGTAATGTGATAGTAGTGCTATATTATCTTTGTCTGTGAGCTGCAATACTTATTCTTTGTCTCTTCACAGTACCAGTTAATTAGAAAAGGATGATGTTGATAGGGGCCAAATTTGCTGGTATGCGGGGTGGAAGACCAAGGAAATATCGACATCCCGGACATACATGTCAAATCGACCGACGAGGTGTCTCATAGGAGTTTAAGTTGTTTCACGTGGTAGCTGTTTGAAGGAAGCTGGTCATTGTTGTTATGTGAATGGGCACATGTTGAAGAGTGGAAGTATGTGACACTAAAGCCTATGAAGTCTCTTGGAGAAACACTTGATGTGAAATTGAGGCATTTTTTGAAGGTGATGGGGAATGGCTTATGGAAACATATAGGATGGTTACAACTGCGGTTGTAGCGAGGGAGACAATCAAAAGAATGCGGACTTCTATGTGGTGGGTGTGTTAAAGGCATGTTCTTGACAAAGATTGTACACTTGGCCGGTTAGGGGTCAGGACTTTTTAATGTCGATGAACATGTCTTTGGCGATGTATACTATGCTATCAACCGATGGTAGTTAGAAACTACTTCAAAACAAAGGTCTTACTTATTATCACGGTCATCGTATCCACGGCAATCAAGTTTGAGATGAATCAAATTCATCACCAACGGGTTTTTTCCTTGTGGGCTACCCATCGTCCTTGGCGATACCTACCATGAAGGAAGAAAATGGTTTTGACCTAGTTGTTTCATCATTTGTCTTAAATTTTTGAAGGCCTTTGTCTTAAATTTTTTTTATCTTAAATTTTTATGTTGTATTAGAGACATTACTTGGAATCAATACAAGATTACATAAAGACCCCATATATATAATCGTATATATATAATCATTATATATTACAAAAAAAGGTAGTGTACAATGATATTTTGGAGTCATTGAAGTTTTGATGGTTAGACTCAAGACGTGGAGAATGGTGCCCAAGAATCGCCTTTTGTACCTCTTTTGAAGCATTGAGGATATAATAGGCCGAGACAAGATAGTTGTTGAGCATGCATCCAAAGACATCAATTGTCTCCTTACGCAACCATGCATCCCGGTGATGTCAGCAGCGAGGGTGTTTCTTCTCCATGTATGAGAAGACAAGTAATCCATCTTTGGACACTACCGCTGCAAAAGTTGTCCTCTTCACCGCCCCTTGAAAGGCATAACAGCGGTTTATTATTGCGGTGGTTTTTAGAAACCCTTTTGTGTAGGCTGTCATTTAAGAAAAATCATACCATGATATTCGTGGAAAATCCTCAAAGTACAACCTTCAACTCCTTGAAAAAGTTGCTTTCCTGTCTTTGTGCTGGTTGGATGCTGCATGCATATGCTCGCGCTTTTGACTATATACCTTCAAGAATTTGGTCCGGCAACCCAGGGCAATGCATCCACCATATCCCTTGTACTCCAAGTGAGAAGCACTCGGATCACAATATCAAACCTGCGATTGCCCACTCCACAAACTCATGATACCACAGTGCACCGATGAGGGTACTTACTTGCAGTTTCTTTTTACAACCACCGTTCGTTTGAGGTGGAGGCAAGATTTTTTGGCCCATTCTCCCTCTGTTGTATACATTGCCCAATACACCATTTATGTAAAGCACCATCGGCTTAAATGCGGGTTCCCATCCCTCCCAACTGCTATGTGAGGTAATGTGCACCGCCGATGTGTGCCGCATTGTGTCTTTGGATATGTGCCGGAGCTCTGCTTTGCCATCTTTATCTTTGGATATGTGATGCTATCGAGATGTTGGGCGTTGTCAAGATCTACTAGACTCTCCTTAGCTTTGCTACAGATGATGGAAAGTGCCATAGTCGTATATACATCTGTATTAGTACCTCCCGCCCCCAATGTATTGGTGTTTCACTCTATCAATAACCCTTTGCAAAGGGCCTTCCGTGCTTTATCCTCCATTTCATCATTCACAGCGCCTTTGTTCTCCCGCATGCAGGATGTGCTCCAATTACCAACCGGAATTTGTAGAGAATACACAAGGTGAAATATAACAGATAACAGGCACCTTTTATGTTAGGGTTGTCTTGGCACTCAGCTTTATCCGTATTGTCTTCTTCATCGGATTCACCTGGTATAACCATTGGCTGCCTCTTTTTCTACAGACAAGTTTTACTCAAGCCTAAGTTGAAGGAATTATCCAAACAAAATTTGCACATTCATGGTGGAAGACCTGCAGTAGAAGAAGGTGCTCTTTACTTTGTGCAACTAGTTCCTTCTTGGACGCGATCCTTTGTTGCATTTTTGGGCATCTGCATACCTTGGATCATGCTTTCGGTGAAGAAAATATTTTCCCACGGGCACGTGCGGTACTCTGAATGACAACCTCCCTTCTAATTTTTACACAATAATGGCGGGGTCGGCCTTTCTGCAGTGCTTTTCGAGGTGTTGTTGTCTGTGATTTGCTGAGCTCTGCTATGCTCGAGGCCGATCTTTGGTTAAGCCTTAACCTTGCTCCGAATAGGCCCTACTTTTGCTGCCACTTTGCCCAATTAACCTTGAAATTTTTCTAGATCCTCGCCCTCTGTGGTGGTTGAATGCAAATAGATGGAAACCGCTTCCTTAGCCTCTATTCTTCAACCCTTACAGTATATCTTGCTCGTGATTTAAAAGCTTTTCATGCTCGTGCTTACTTTGTCACGATTGATGTTTTGTTGGGAATGACACCATTGGTATCCCAAAACTCGTTATACTACAATGTAAATGAGCATCCGTTTGAAAATTGAGAGGATGTACACCTCGTTTGGTAGACCCGCATAAGCATGGAAGTCCTCCTCGCTCGCAATCAGCCGGTCCGGGTCTTAGGGGAGCCTTTATGCAGGCTGGAAGAAAGCAAGAAAAACAAATTAAAAAACCCTAAGCCCATATCAAAATTAGCGGTGCATTTTGCTTTACCACGCATGGCATCCGTTGGAATTATTGGGCACAGGCGTGATTAACAACCTTTGGAATACTAGAGTGAATATGGAAATTCCGAGCTTCTTCTCATGGGCTATTTGGTCGAGTAGCAAAAGTTAGGGAAAGACGGGCGGTTTGTAATTTACAAATTCAAAATTAAGCCACGCTGGTCCACATTCATTACTTCACGGTGGGCGGTAAGGGGTTATGATTAGAACGCATCATTTTATGTGGAAGTGGGACCGCATGGAAAGAGGTTGACCATGGACTAAGAAGGTGGAAAGTAATGAAGGTGCCTGGGTATTTCAAACGCGCTGACTATACCAACAAATATTGCTACCTTTGCCCTCAAGCAATTCTTCCGCTCAATGTAGCCTGGAGATGAACCTGCAGCCTCCTTGGCTGCGCACCGGTATGGTGGACCAGTCCCGCGATTCAACCACCGCAAAGCATGAGGGTGATGAGAGAATGGCCTCATGCTCTATGCCCTCAATCCGGCGGTTCCTTTAATTCGGTCCGCCCAACTCCCATCCCCACCACCCGTGGAGTCCTGCCTGGGTAGGGATATCCCTTTGATGGTTACTGGCATTTGTTTCACCCTCAATGGAGTTTATTTATGTTTGATGCCTGCTCAAGCTTATTTTATGCTTCTCCGCAGTTTAGACGTCTCTGAGTAAGACGGACAAATGGCCGTCCATTCTTCCTCATCAATTTTTAGACCGGGGTTGGTGTCGGTGGGCGGCCCCTCACAATTGGCTACCGAGGGATGAACTCGGCCTTCAATACGATGGGAGCATCATTAGATGAAGTAAAGGGACGATCATAGTGGTATGAGCCATGATCTTGGTGACCAAGATCGGGACCGACCATTTCTGATTAGGACTAACGGGGGGACCTTCGGCCCTTAGGGATAACAACCCAAGAATTAACCTCAAAATTGGATTTTTTTTTTTTTTTTTTTTTTTAGCTGCTGATCTTCATCCAACTTGATGTACCACAACTTTTCAAGTCTTGCAAAATAACTACGTAGAAAGTATACATTGACTCGATACAAATATAAGATCTTACAATTCCAATTTTTGAATAATCTAATCAAACTTAAACTTTTTACATCCATAATGCAGGTAAATCATTCTTGTTTGACAACATAAACATGCCACGAAGAAAACGTGAAGAAACCTTAGACTTGCAACTGATAGAAGAAGGTACCATATTAGAAGGCAATAAGTGCTTGATAAATAGACGAACATTGAATGGCAACTTAAACTGCAAAATCATAGCAAGCAAGACAAGTAGACATGAAGCTTGGTTTTAGAATTCATCTTTTCCTGTATTCTTACAGCAAGACAAGTAGTTATATAGATTGGTTTTAAATTTCGGTTGCGTCTCATGACATTCATCTTTGCTTATTCTGCAAAATACGTTCTCGCATTGCAGCTTTCTGAGCAGCAACCTATACGTAAATTAGACACTGAACATCTACGCCTGTTGTTTCCTGCAGCCAAAACTTGTACACTACAATATTAAGTTGGGTAGCACAAAAGAAATGGCATAAAGAAAAGTTTATAGCTTCTCTATGTTTTTTCAGCTACCATTTGAAAACGTTTTGTTTGATGTTAGATATATAAACTCTTTGGCTTTGGTTAGTGATAATATTCCATCACATTTGGCACTAAATGACCATCAAATGTCAAGCCTTGAAGTTCTCTAGATCAAAAGACATTTTTGTGGCGTGCATTATTCCATATTGTAGTAAGATTTTCCTTTTTATATCCATCATGTAATGCGTAAATAGGAACTTGCGAGAATGCAAGATCTGCCAGTTCTTCTAACATTTGAACATCTAATTCCAGAAAAGAAAATAGGTATGTTTTTGGATGTTCTTTGCTGGCGCACTATTTAGCCCGTGGGACATATCAAGAGCCCAACTTATGTTGCAACGACACTACACTTATGCTTTTGAAATGTCCTTGCAAATTCAATAGCTGCATTTCAATTTGTTCCTTTAAAAGCAGTCTAGCAAAGTATGATTATTAGAATTATCTTAAGCATTTGGTTTGTTTTGATTATTTTTTCTGCCATTTGAACATTCAAGGTTATATGTTTGTTGTTCGCTATGAAACTAATGCTACAGGTTTTGTGTAGGTCTTGATGATTCATATTTGAAATCTCATTTAAATTCTCATTACTGCTGTGATTGCTCAAGAAAACAAGTAAGGTAGAATTACAATTACGCCTGCATGGAACACTTATCACAACTTATGCTATCTACCCCACTATCACTTATGTTGGGTAATTAGGACCACCAGTGTTAGCATTATTCATCTCTTAAGCAATCATTGTAGGTCTAATTTGAGATCTAATTTTATGATCCTTGGAAAGGAGTCATCATTTTGATGTACATATGTAACACTAGCACTGTATGCAGTCGCTAGATTGTACAACATGAATTTCTATAGGTTGATGCAAAATTGTTCAAAGTTCCAAAATAGAAGATATGTTAGTTTTCTAGAATTTGAGCATGTAATGTTAATTGCTTGTTAGGAGCCCAAGTTATGCTGTGTATCACACTCCACTTGGAAGTTGTAGGATACTATGCGACACAATAGTATAAATCTCAACATGGTCATACTTTTAAGTGTGATGTTAAATATTGTTTTAACTTTTCTCTCTCTTTTTATTTTCATCAATGTTTATTTGCTTTGCCTACAAATGTCATATTTTAGATGCTACATGTACACAGCCAATAGGAAAGAGAAACCTGGTAATTTAGCAATGCTAAATGTGGACACCCAATAGCAAGTAGATGTTGGAATGTATTATTTACAACTGTTCACAATAGATGTCAGCATAATAGATACCAAACTACTCGTTTTAAACATCCAATAGCAAGATGTAATCAAGCAGATCTTCACGAGCAAATCATTTCAATTGTTGGCATTTTTTTGGTTCATGATTGATGTTGCAAAGCCACTTGAATGCAAAGTGTTTTGGCTCTTCAAGTCTTATAAAATGGCTTTTTTTCGATTTATGAGGTACATTGCCAAAGAAACACGATCTCCTTCTTAGTATATGTAAAAAGTATTTACCATCCTTTTATAGGTTCCATGTTATTGGTATACAATTTGTGTTTTGGGTCTCAACTTTTCTTCATTAGGCCACTCAAGAAACTTATAATTTTTTATATTTTGGGCCTGGTTGATTTGTGCCAGAAAATCCTCTTACATGTTTCATACTTCATCAACTTTCCACAATTTTGCAACTGATCTTTGTCCAACTTGATGTACCAAAAGAAAGAACCATCATCGGCCATTGAAAACTCCTGCTGACTCTGAGGTACAACTGTCTGTAGTTTCTTTTCTTTCTATGTTCTCTTCCTTTTGGCTGTGTTTTGGGAGGATCCACCCTCAGCAGGCTTGTCAGTATTCCTCTTCTTACTGCAAGACAGAAGACAAAGTATCAAACAACCATTTCCCTATGTGTGCATAGACAAGCAGTGGAAGTTTGGCTATGCACACAAAAACTTGTCATGGAAAAAAACTTTGTGCCTATGCGCGCATAGACAAGCAATACAAAAAAAATGCTATGCCTATGCACGCATGGACAAGATAAACAAAAAGTTTGTATGCCTATGTGCACATGGACAAGCTAAACAATTAAACATTTTGCCTATGCGCGCATAGACAAGCAATACAAAAAAATGTTATGCCTATGCACACATGGACAAGGAGCACAAAAATTTGCTAAAGCTATGCGCGCATAGACAATCATAAGCAGAAAATCTCATGCCAATGTGCGCATAGACAAGCAGCATGACAAAATAAGCAAAGACGTGAAACTTCTATACTACATGAACCCTAATGCACACAAACTGGTGAAATAGACCTAAGACAAGGCAAAACATGCACAGACCAAACAAAGACGACCAAAAAATAACCCTAGAAATGACTCTTTTTGTCTTTCTGAAGGAGGTCTAATTACGCAAGAAATGCTTAAAATTTCTTACAAAACAACCTAATTAGCTAGCAGCTAAGAGCTTGACGTACTTCCATCTGCCATTTGTCTCGAGCCTATGCAACTTCCTATAGATGTGAGCAAGTGAAAAATGCGGAGCAACCTTGGAGGCGGAGGTCGAGCGCCCAGGAGGAAAGGTCTGTATGCACCTTGGACTACCACAATCGTCGGATCTGTCGATCCTATGACCCAGACTGTATGTTGGAGCCTTTGGGCACCTCTGGTTTCGCTTATGCTCATTTATGATTGGGGGTGCCTATGATTTTGAGATGTCAAATACGAGTTTGCCTAAGGTTTTGATGGTATATCGAGCCTCTATACGACTTCGTTTAAGGTTTTAGAATATGAAATACGGGAGCTCAAACCTCTACCAAAATAACTCAATTTCCTAATGAGACTACTTTAACCAATCTGACCAGTGAACTAACGTGAGTATTTTTTAATCCTAAATCTATGTTTCTTTTTATAACAACCCATTGAATTGTTTTATGGATATGGTCTATGGTTTCAAGAATTATATCCATATCAAATCCCCCTGGAACCCCCTGTTATTTTGCTACATATGCAGAAATGAGTGCCCGATTACCCTATTTATATTCTTTTCTAGTATTTGGATGTTTTCCTATGGAATTTTGCTTAAAGATTGACCTCTGATCTCAAGCAATGCATTATGGAGTGGTACTCAAGGGTTAGTTCTCTTATGCAATAACTTTTTTATCACATCTTGCCTATTCGCGCAATAGGCTTTATTTTCGTATCTTGTTTATGCTCGAATAGATAACAGGCTTTTTGTTCAGAGCTTCTTTCCACATTTTGCCTTTGCGCGCATAGGCAACATGCTTTTTATCACATCTTGCCTATGCGCGCATGGGCAACAGTCTTTATTTTTGTATCTTGTTTATGCTCAAATAGGTAACTTGTGTTTTGTTCAAGGCTTCTTTCCACATCTTGTCTATGCGTGCATAGGCAACATGCTTACATCTACACCGTGCCTATGCGTGCATAGGCTAAGTTGCATTTAATATTTCACTGTTTGTTAGTATACTTCTTAAATGTCTGCATGCATAATAGTTTTGGTACAACTCTTTTGCTGAGTATATGTCTATCCATATTTGTGACGGCAGCAATGCAGGCAAAAATCTTTGGTCTCCGTCTGCAAATGTTTCATTGTAGATGAAGATATACGTGACATACCGTCTCCTGATAGTTTGTCTTCAAGCTTTGTATCTCCGTTCCCTTTACACTTGATGCAGGGATCTATCTCCTTTCAAACTCCTTCTCCAACACACATTCTATAGTGTTCGTCTGTACCATCTCCCACACTCCTTCAACAAGCCTCCTCACCTACTCAACCAGCCCACTCAATTTTTGAGACTCCTTCGCCTCTCTAAGAATTGCACCACTTGTTGCAAAATGTAATAGATTCTGCACAGAGACCTCTTCAGCATGCTAAAGGTCCTTCGCTAACCCAAAGGATTGGTGAGGATGATCTGCAAATGTTAAGGAGAAAGCCGAGAACATTGTTTTCATGCTCTTCAGCTGAGAGCAAGAAGGTTAACGGCACAACGCTTGAACACAAGCCTTTTTGTACTCTTCAAAGACCTATCATACGCTCTAGCTAGAATAACAGCCCTGAAGAGACTTTGAAACCGAGAAATCCATACAACGCCGCAAAAAGATTTAAGAGGGACCCCACTGTAAAGGCTTTCAAAACTGTTATGCACAATCGGCTAATGGAACTCACCTACATGAGGAAGTTGAGGAGATTAGCTTGCTGTCAGAAGAAGTGTTTATCGAACTTTACCTTTTCTTCTATAAGGCACATATGACAAACATTCCTGTCAATGTCCAAAGGTGATCAGGAATCCTATTTGGCATATCATGAGGTGACAGCTTTTCACGTTATGAACATAACCATTTGCCAGTTGGCTTTCAAAAGAATACATGCCATTGGAAGTCGACTCTTGAAATATGTTCCTGAAGTTAGAGAAATGAGAAGAGCCATTCAGCAGCCACTGAAAAGTGCCATAGACCACACTAAGAAGAACAAGAACAATAATTCTTTTGTCTCACTAACCAGCATGAAGAGAAGTATAAATTCGAGTTTTAAGTAGTTTAATGAGGAGGACAGATGTTGCTGGGAGGATTTTTTTGAAACTGTGAAAGATGTAACCAAGTCCCTAAACAACATCTCTCTGGAGGTTCCTTTTTGTTGACATGTTTGTCAATCCTCTCCCCTTGTTGAGGATGCCTAAGGAATTGCAAAGGAATCTGTTCTTTGCAGTACTGAAGTCAACAAGGAGCCCGTGGATCATGCAATGTACCTCGGACATAGATGTGCACTCAAGCAAAAAGAAGGTCAAACTCATGCAAAACTTGCAGATCTGCAGAAGGGCATGCTAGTAGCTGTACCTTCAACTGACAATGACGAAGAGCGTCCTTTCTGGATTGCAAGTGTTAAAGACATTGTTTACAAAGACGATCTATCCTCAGTGATAAAAGTTCGTTGGTATGCCACTAAGGATGCAGATCTAACCATCATCCATTTAAACTGGATTTATGTCTGTTCCAATAGGAAAAATTTTACACAGGACACCATTCAGATCGAAGACAATGATTTTGTCACAAGCAGGTGGAGCCCTGAACCATGGAAAACAAAGAGTTAGCCATACAAAAATTGTCTGCAATACATGCCAAGCGCGTTTTATCCGTCATAAGTATTTTATATATCACGCCTGGCGTGAAATTACCTTTTATCATCAGAGCCTTTGTGGTCATCCCCAGTAGTCATAGCGTCTACTTCACTCCCCGGATGTTTACTGCCAAAAGCATCAACTCCACGGTTTAGTTCGAACACGTTTTCTTCTATGAAAGCTACCTCAGCATTTTGTTTCCTAACTTCAGTGGTTGAATCTGAGCTTGCATGATCATCCTGGCTTGTATCAAAAACTACCATAGTCGTACCCCCAAGTGTAACATTACCAGTTGGAATATTACCAAGCATAGACTCCATATTTTGCTCCATGATCTCACGTTCCCGCGCTAGCATTGCGGCCTTCTCCTCGGAGGTTGCATTGCTTTTTGAACATTCCGGAGTTGTTCTTGGTGGCGATTGTGAAATAGTAGTCTGCTTCGCCCTATTGTAAGGTACCAAAGCAAACGGATTTTTATCTTTGACAGGATCCCAATCAGCCGTGGCTAGTACCTTTTCAAAAAACACTTCAAGGAAATCCCTGGACTGGTCATCATTGATGAAAATTAGACATCTTCTTGATGTCTTCAGGGCTTCTCTACCAATGTACCCTCCAACATGAAGTTCATAGCAAGTGGTATCAAGTGGTGCAAAAGTCTCAACAAGATAACTAGCCAGATTGATTGCAAACCCATGTTTATTCAAGGGTCACTTTTCTTTTGTCAGCAATTCCAGAGTGATGTCCTTCTGGTAAAGGTCAGCAACATCAAATCCCTGGCATTCATTCGCTTCATCCTCATCATATACTTTGTAGAACACATTTTTCAAGCTAGGTTCATCCAAAGAAAACACTGCCATCCCTTTGCTCTTAGCTACCTCATAGTCATCATCTGGCACAAGGGATATGATTATGAAGATTATATAGGCGCTTTTAAACTACATCTTCAAATCAGTATCCTTTGCCTCAAAGAGAAGAGAACCTTCTCTAACGACCTTTAGGCATTCCAAGTCGTATGAAGCCACCAAAGCATGCACATATGATGATAATAGTAAAGAGCTTCTAAATTGTTAAGCCTATGCAGCTAGTAAAAAAACTGTTGTACTCTTTTTAGGTCATCTCCTTCTCTCCTTTTGCAGTCCCGCTATCCACTATAAACAGAGAAATATTACGAGGGCCTATTGTTGTATCGGGTATGAGACCCTTATAGCCAGTAGAGACCAGGTATTGGAGTGCAGGTAAGTCATCACCAACATCTTTCAGGATGGCAACCTTTCTTCTCATGACTCAGCCATCACTTTATCTGATAGTTTTGTAGTATGCTATTAGTTCTTTGATTTCCTGTTTTTCAGAAAGTCCTTGGACCAGAAGACATATTTCTTGATGTCGTCAGCAGACACGCCATACTTGTCTAGTAGGCCGAGTTCAGACAATGTTACATCATCAGATAGCTTCTGAAGTTCTTGCCCAACTGCTACCTTCATAACTCGCATGTCCTTTATATGAATGCAACATTCAAAGAATGACATTTTATCCTTAGCTGAAGAACCCTGCAGAACTTCTTTGTTTATACATTGATCTAACAGCCAAATGACTTCATCAACCTAAAGGCCTTGTACTTTTCTCATCTCAGTGGTCTTCAAATCAAATATGGAAGTATCTTGAGGAGGCGCTCTTCCCATTGCATCTGGTAGCTGTTTCTGAGCATAAGCATCCCAGAACTCGTTCCACTTTGCCCACACTTCGTCCTTAGAGAAGATGATCTTGTAGGCATCTGTAGAGCCTCTGGAAGATGCTTCAAAAGTCCCCCCAGCTTCTTCTCCACTTTTTTTTCTGTCTTTTCGGGCCTTGGTTTCTTATCTTGGATGATAGTCTGGGCCAAGGTCTTTTCCAATGCCTTATACTCCTCAGACTTCGTGCCTCCCTGTTTTTTTTTTTGCAGTAGTCTTCCATATTCTATCCATTAGTGGCGGGCATGATGGAGTTGTTCCATGTAAGGGCTGCACGAATAAGAAAATCATATTAGCCAAAACACGTGGGGCGGACAAAAATATACCGCTTTTAGATCAAGCCATCAAGATAAACAAGAAAGGACAAAGCCGGCGTACCAAATTTGCACCGGGCGTGTATTCAACTGGCAATTCATGCCAGGCGCGAACTGCCAGCATGAGACGCCAGGAACGAATTGGGCATGCAGAAGATTTCCAATTCACGCCAGGCGTGTATTCATGCTAACAATTCGCGCCAAGCAGCATGATTACACACATGACCTAGTCTATTGATGTTATTCCTACTTGATATATCTAAATGCCACCCAATATACTAACTTTTTATAAAGGAAGACTTCGCCCATTTCGTTTAATATTGCACTAATCTCTGCGAGGTCCTCTGCAGGCATATGGGGGCTAACCTGATTGGACCAGCCCAGATTTGGTGGAAGGGATATGCCAAGTCAAACAAGTTAAGAATGAACAATTGCAGATTCAAAACCTTCAGTAAGGCTTTTCAAGGTCGCACACAGCAAGCAAATTCAGCAGTTCTATAGATTGGACCAAGGGAATCTATTAGTGGCCAAATATATAGAGGAGTTTATGAGGCTAAAGCAAAATGTCCCAAGCATCACTGAGAGGCAGGCAGGTGACGGCTATCTTGAGGGATTGAATAGTAACATCAAGAGATTGGTACGGGCCATCAACCTGAAAACAGTTGGAGAGGCCGAAGACAAGGCACTAAGCTTGGATGAAGCACTGACAACCCCCGGGCAGAAACAACAAGCTTACAAAGGGAAAGCAATAGGGTCTTATCAGTCAAAGCAAGCATCCTCCACACCAGCAGGGCACCAGTATCAGGGGAAGATGGATAGGACCGGGATCTTCACAGGAAACAGAGGCGTGAGGAGGCCCAAATCGGTGAAATTCTTTTTTGGACAGGATTCGGTTCCAAAAGAGGAGAATGTATAAAGAAAAGCTATGTTTTGGTCGCTTCCAATCGGGTCCATCAGACACATGATTGCCCTCAGGATGAAGTGCAAGCGGCGGAGCTCATTGATTAGGAGTCACCAAAGGAAGTGGGCGGCGGCGAGCGGAAGACGGCCATTAGAGAAGGTGAGTCACGATTTGTTACCGGCTATTGAGTCAGATGATGTCAAAAATTAGTCCATGGTTGATCTCAAGAACTGGCAAATCTTATCGTCATACTCGAAGAAAAAACTGCATTTTCCATGCATCAAAGCAACCCTTGACTTTGTTCCGCATGAGAAAAAATCTAGAACACAACCGTCCAGTGGAACCAGCTCCTTCACCATGTAATAAACATATGATGTTTTTGCCTGGCTCTTTAGGATGAAGTCGCCTTCCATAGCTGCCCAAGAGAACTTGGGTTTACCTATAAAGTATTTCAAATATTTTGTTTTTTGTTTTCATGTCCACCTCTTCGTTACCAGTTAGCAGATATTTTGGAAGGGGCGTGCTTTCCGATGCATTGGTCACCTGAGTCAAAAGTAGCTCCATATCTGAGCTCTGAGAAAATGCAGATTTGTTTGCTGCCCATTTTGGGTCATTCTACTTAGCTTTGCTATACATTGACAATGCCAATACATGATTGCTATTCTATGGTATTGGATCCTTTAAAAACTACTTATAAATGTAAGATATTGAGAGTCCACTGCCAGGAATTAGATAAAAAAAAAGTGGACTCTAAATGTGTTTTGAAACATTGTGGAGATTACAGTACCAGAATTGGAAGAAACGCGCCTTGCACGTCTTTAGCACCGTAGGTTGTGATTGATTACAAAATTAGTAAAAATGGTGGTTTGATGGACTTGCTCCTTTGCACTTTCTAAAAATTTTGGTATCTGATAATGATATAGACATATGTAAGAGATATTAGAGTTGGTGTTTAGAGTAGTCTAGCAGTTTTTTTAATGGAAGTGGTGCATTGTCTGCAGAACTATCAGTATAATTGTTTACCTTCATCAGTTATATGCAAATAATATAACCTCCTAAGAAATCAATTAGATTCTTGGCATCAGAGAGACAAATTCTTTGTACAAATTCTTTGTTTCTTGCTCGCTACATCTATTGCTTCTTGCTAGAATTTAGCTCTCAAGCTCAAAACATCTCCCAAACGAAATATGGTGCTACGGAATTTGAAATCCTACATCATGTTTGGAAATAATATTTGCATTAATCAACTCATATACAAGGAGATATTTTCACATAATGTTGTATACGATGAGGCTATTTAGATTGCAAGTTGTTGTTTCATGTAAATTGATGAAAGTTATTTTGTATTTGTCTTTCATTTAGTGTAACAAATGTAAAGGTAATTTCCTATGTGACAAAGATTTTCTTAAAGGATATTCTAGAATCTTGGAGAGTTTTCACATAATGTTAAGAAACATTAGAAGTATAATTGTCCGGGTTTCACAAATCTCCATCCTCTGAGTTTGGTAATGAGAAATGTTGCAGAGTCTTGGCCGCCTTTAATAAATCTTTTGTATAGATATTTTTATATTTATAACCATTGGAAAGTGCCTTAAAATCAATTTTAGTAGATATATGCCTATGTCTCTAAATATGGCTATCAAATCATGTATATAAAACCATAGATAAAAGTACAAAAATATAAAAGAAATCCTTTTTTTTTGTGTTGCATATTGAACTAAAAAACTCTTGTGCAAGTTGCAAGATATCAAGCATCTAGAAATAAACACATCGAAATAAAGATAGCAATAAAGAGATGCATCAAAAATATTGTACCGCACGGAATAAGAAAAAAATGTGTACACGGAAACATAAACTACATAGGTATAACACTTTACATAGCTCTAAATCTTAATTCTAATTATGCATATATACTTAACATATACTCTGCTAGCAAGGGACTAAACTAGCAATCAATTCAGTATTGCTGAAACGTTCACATTACAAACCATTATATGAACTTGCATCAAGCATAAAATTGTAATGTAAAGAGACCAATCAAATACCTTGAGACACGTCTAATGCAATCACCTCCCGTTATCATGTATTAATTTAAAAATCACAAGATGGTTTTGTCCTCGGGTTAGAGCACATATCCATTTCTATCCCCAGATATTACCAAGTGTATCGACTCCAAGGTGAATTCTATTCTCAACCTCTTTCACCATCCATTATGTAACAACTATTAACATTTATTATGATGCACTTCAAACCATTGGAATTAATTAATTTCCCTCAAACCCTTGTTGTTTTATGGATATTCGTGAAATAGGAGTATTGGATGGGAATTTTAGAGCGTCCGAAGCATTAGATTTCCCAACCTGGTGAAAATATATACAAATTGTTGGCACATATTGTTATTTATAGTTGGACTATGATTTATCATGCATTATATCATTGATAAGCGGAAATGGTTCAAGTTGAAAAAGTTTGCCAAACATCCACCATGGCGAAAAAAATTATTCACACTTTCGGATAATATCTCGAGTGTTATATAACATTATTATGCGATTTTTAAAATGACTATCAAAGAAACTGTGTGGAAATAAATTTGGCTTAATTTGAAACTAAAGTGATGGAGAAAATACATGTTCAAAGTGGATAACATTTTTACGGTAGGTGTGAGCGTAAAAAAAACGACCAAACAATTTTTGGATCTTGATTTCTATAAGGTTTTTTTGGTTTCGGCTACTCCGGTCTTATTGCCACATCCAAATGAGCATATCTAATCCCACTATCTTTCTCCTCCTCCAGCGAGACGTGAGTTGATGTAACTTGCTTTCGAGATGGGTTAAAAGCGGTGGAGCCCCAACTCCCATTCCATGTTGTAGGCGGGCCACTGCGTGACTAAAATGCACCATGGAAGAAAAATGAAACCCAACTTCTCTATATGCGTAAAAAGCAATTAGACTTCATTAGCAGCGAGATCAATCCGCCATGCCATGGCGGCATAAATTCTTTACCAAACGACAATAAAAAATAGGGCCAGCATGCGTTCTTCCATTCTAGTGAGCTTGATTGATTCTGAGTCTCTCTAGCAATTTTATCCATTGCAGCGGCGTTCCGGCGCAGCATACGGTATGAATCGTATATTATCGCGACCGCGCATTTATGGGCTTCAGGCGACATGGCCTGGCGGCAAGTGAGGTAGTACCCTAGAGATGCGACCTTGTGAACCATTATATTGCACATGTTGGCAACATGAATATAATCCCTTTGCACCAGTGACCCATTGACCAAAGGGACCAGCCCTAAGTGCATTGGGGATAAAGGGGCATAAACCCTAAAAGGGAAACCCTTTGGGTTCACCGACCCCACGGAGTCACCGGATTAGACGTGAAGGGATGCATTTCCGCTTTGAAGGAGCATAGAAGTTGGATCTCTCCCGGGTTGCATTTCGATCAAGATCCGCGGACCGAGATGGCGACATGGACTTTGGAGGTGGGGAGCCCGATAGAGATGCCGGGTGGGTGGTTGATTCCAATAGGTAGATCCGAGGATTATCCGGTTATCTTCGGTAGGTTTAGCATCCATTCTTAGCTATAGGCCCTAGGGTTGACCTAAAACGATAGACAACAAGGAACCTAACCACGTATGATTAGGTAGATTAGAATAGATGTATTCTATTATTTTTCGATTGTTGTGATGATGTTTTGACATTCTATGCCACTCTTGTGTATTGGGAAGGGGTAGGGGCCAGGCCAAGTAGTTGTATGATCTAGTTTTAGCCCATTAATTCCCAGTGTCGCGGCGTGCATAAACCCGCTGGTACATTGGGTGGCCGGAGCTAGGCCGGTGACAAGGAGGGCATGTCTAATCCGCGGTTGATCATTTGGCTATGCTTGGCGGGGGAACTGGCAGGCCTAATGGCGCTCACTACGTCGCGAGGCAGGCATGGGCTCCGACACTTTCGTGGGGTGATCGCGTCACCTTCGGTGAGTTGAAGTCGAATCTGGTACGTGGCTCTCTAAGCTTCTTTGTGATTGGCATGAACCTTACGGAGGGTGATCCCCTCCTGCCTCCTCGAAGTGAGAGATGCAACCCGGTAGCATTAGCCCCTGCGGCTATTCACGCGGCGAGGCCTGCGGTGGGAGCTCAATGGGCCTATGCGCAGAAGTGGCCGAGGGAGGATGGGTGGACTGCAGCGACCCGTGATTTCTCTCAATCAATCCGTTAATGGTGTTGACGCGACCGATGCCAATGGCCAGTCCATCCGAATCCGGTGGTGGTCCCTATGTCGAAAATTAATATTGACGAATATTCATCACGGTAAAGTCAGGCAGGAATTACGGCCGGAAAGTCGGTAAAACCGACGAACTTAACGACAAACCGATGGCATTATCAGCGGCGGCGGTAATCAAATCCGCTTATCGTTATCGATTCCATTTCAAAACATTATCAAACGACATCGCCAAATCATGCGAATCGATCTGATCATATCGATAAATCAGTCAGGTTAGTCTTGTCTCTTTTTTGGTCTTCTCAATTGCGAGCTCATTTTCCTCTGTTGTTCGCATTGCCGTTTTCTTCTTCTTTGTTTCTCTTCTTGCAAATCATTGACGCCAGGATTCTCTGTTAGATCCACGGGTCCTCCGCGAGAGGGCTGTCTTGCGAGGAGTTCGAGCCAGACCCCAGTAGCATGCATGCGACTGCGGGTGCGATTAAACTCGCTTTCTTCTGCAATGGCCGTAATGCGATTAGAGAGCTGCGCTGAAGAACTTCTTTCGGGCGGCGTCTGGCGGAAGCGTCATCGGCGGGAAGTTGTTCATGATATGTATGGATGCAGCATGACATTGAGGGAGGCCATTAGGTCTGGGGCTCGGTCGAGCCACCCACCCCTCGTATTATGTCTCGTCAGAATTCCCCACCTCAAGCGTGCAAACATTTGCTCCACGGCCTCGATCGCATCATCATTATGCTCGAAGGAGCCCTCGTCCACCTTCTGACCTTACTTTCATACCCGAACATGCCACCATCCATCATTCTTACGGCCCATGCGCCTGCGCCTTCACAACCATGTCTCCAGAGATTTGAGGCGGGGATATCCACATGTCTCTTTTAAGCCTCGGGAATTTCCCGCTTCCCTACATTTCCCGCGCTCTTCCTATTTATTACGGAGCCTCAAAACCAATAACCGGGCACCTTCCCCTCCCGCGGTCACCCGTCATCGGATTGTCCGGGGCACCATGCCGCCACCAACTCCACCTCAATATATAATCCCTATCGGTTCTGTCCGGCCAAGCACTTTCCACCTCTACGCTTCCGGACCCTTAAAGGCGACTTATCCCACCTTTGGCAACCACGAAGGCAAACCCTTAGACCAAAGTGCCGGGGCCCACATGGAAAATTTGGGGAGCTCGTATCTCCGAATGGTCATGCACACCTCAATGCGAAATTCCCATCTTTTTCCACCACCTGGCATTGGCTCTCACCATCAATGGCTCATGTCAACAAAAGCCCTTTGGAAAAGTTGATTGGAAATGAGGCTGCTTTTTCTTTCTCACTATGGGACCACCGGATGATGATCAACTTCATCTCAAGCAACTCAATGACCTTCCACAAGAGCCCCCGCGAATTGGCGGGATTTTGCGGTCGTCTTCACATTACGCTCGACAAACTCTCGGAGTACCCCGCAAGGCGGATCTTGGTGCGGTTTCTCCAAGGACTTCCTCGGTATCCAGCCTCATGGTGAATATCTATCAGCCAGATCACTTTTGGGCGGGCTATGCGATCTTGTCAATCATAAATCCCTCCGATTTATCAATCATACCATCAAGGGGGGACTCCCTTGTTCCACCAGTCATGGTTCATCTGAGGCACACCTTACTATCCTCAACCGAATGGTTTGGCGGATGCACCAACAAAACTACGGTCAAATTCTCAAGGCCATTTGTGGCCTTCTGCAACTCTACCAATGGCGCCTCACATTGTTCTTTGCAACATGTGCAATACTTGCCCCCGCGGAAGAGTGACTGCGCCACTCATCCTCCGGATTCAAATTGGTTTATCAAGTCAAACAACTCTCAATGCCTTTTACATTCTCCCAACTCTGCTTTTCAATCAACTCTATCCCATAATCAAAGGCAACAGGGGGACCCCTCAAAGAAAGGGTTTATCAATTAAGCATCCTTCTAACTTTAGGCGTTATCCTTTGTTCGTGTTCTTCATGGACCACCCGCGTGTCCTCATTGCATGACAAAGACTTAAGACAAAAACATTCAAAGCTTATTTGGACCATTCTTTTCGATTCTCGGTACAAAAAATTTACCGGATAAGCTAAAGTTCGATGGCTTGGCCCTTATCAAATTCTTGGGGAGCCACCTGGACGTTTTCAGCAATCCAGTTATCATGGAACTCCATTACCCATCAACCTCATATGGATCAACAAGCTCAAACAATTTTTTACAACTTAATCCTCCAATCCTTACCCGTTGGATGATTTGGTTTCCAAACGCAAACACCAGACTAAGTGACTAGCTGGCCATTATTCCCTAGGTGGAATTTTTTACAAAATGTGGGCGACACCATTCCCTTGAAGAAGAAAAAAGTTCACTTTTTACGACTTGGAGCAACTCATGCCCTGTCTACTAAGTCCGCCAAAGAATTTTTCTACTCATGCAGGTTCGGGCAAAGTGTCTCACGAAGGATGTGTACAGTTGTTCTCGGGGTCCCAGTAGCGGTCGCGAGTCCCACCTCCATCCGTTGGTGTGGGGATCGGCATGCTTTCAGCCATCTTGGCACCTGCCTCCATGGCAATGCCACGATTGTGGCACCGCCGAAGGTCGAGCAGTCCATTTTACAAGTAATCCACTCAAAGGCGGTTGGAGGCATAGTGCATTTGTCATGCAATCCATTGGCGGACATCTTTGGCGCCATCGGGTGTCACCGGCTTCAACCCTCTTTCTCTTATATATGTAGGAACTCCTGTCGACGATGGATAATCGGAAAATTCACCAGCGTGGTTTTGCAATGCAGAAATATTTTTCTATATGGAGAATCTTTTCTCCGTAGCATATCTAGCCATGGTACCTTGACACCTTCGTTTTAATGATATCCCACTTCCAGTTGCCCGGCATTAAATGACATTCTTTCTTTTCACGCCCGTCGAACGCATTCATTCTCCCTTTAGCCCGTTTGTCACTCATCTTCTCTGGTCTCATTCCTTCTCCCTTTACCATTTGGGGACTTAGCCAAATTTTGCCTTTCAATCACCCGCCGCATCACAGCCATGCACGGCATCATCAGCGGTTGAAGGTTAGCCCTCATCCCCCTTCACCTACGCTTCAGCGCCCTAAAACCTTTTAGTCTATCACGCACCTACATTCTCTGCTCTCGCCCAGCCACCGCGGTTCCTTGTTCGACGCTCTTATGCATGCGTAGGCACCGATTACCTACCCTTCAAGGCTTACGCTCCAAAGGGATGCGCGGCTCTTTTCGGTTTGTGTCCTTCGGCCCCACCTTTCGCGAGGCCTTCTTGGTCGAGTCGGAGAAATCATGAGCATACAAGCTTTCGCAATTCTGCGCCAAATGGGCTCCGACCCCCAAATCCGAACAGTGTGAAGCGGTTTCGCGCTCATATGGTCCAACGGCCAGAAGGATTTGCTTTCTACGATTGGTCGATGGCACCACCATTTACTTACTCGGCATTTGATTTACGAGGTATTCCGTATTCCTTTGCAAAACCCGTCTCTTGGGCTGCTTCACGGGACATGGGCGTCATTATTGATTCGGTGCTCACCCTTATCAAGCTAACCGGCCTTCGCCTCACCAATATTGCAAAAGTCACATGACACTTTTGTGAAGTTTACGTGGCAAATTGCTTAATTATTCCATCAGAACACCCATATTAATAAGCCGTTCTATAATATGGTCATCAGCGCCATTTCACTCAATCGCATGTCGATTGGCCTCGACTTTATTCTCTGGTCTTCTTCAAGAAGTAGGCATTGAGCTACCCCCTCCTCTGTCTCACAGGGAATTTCCGGTGGGTGGCCATCTTGACCCTCATTAAGTCATTATCTTCTGTTCTTGTAGAGCCCTTCCGCTTCCCTACCTCCACTTTCGTCTCTCTGCATTCCCGGTCAAACCTTGGTACCTTCACGCCGGACTTCCCGATCATGTTCAACACGGACCACGCGTGTTCTGTATCCTCTTCCTCCTCTGCGAAGCCACGCCTTCCCATTCCCTTCATGCCTCTCAACAATCTCGGACAAAGGGCGACCCACGGGGCCCTGCACCTCCACATCCTCGGCAGCTCCTGTACAAATTCCGGCCAAGATGTTCAAAGCGGCGCCATGCGACTACTAAGCATCCTGGGGAGGCTCTCATGAATGGTGTTGGGCGTCCACAGAGCTTAGATGCTTTCAAAGAGACCTTCAAAGGCCCAACCCATGTTCAAACTTTGGAAAACTTCAAAGAAAAGCGGCTCTATTACAGGGCCCGTGTAGATCTAAAAGTGCTTTCGAGGGTCAGGGACCGGCCTACTTTGCGGATCGGCGAGCTCGGCTCAAATCAAAATTCAGGACCTATTGGAACAAAAACAAGTCCAAAGATACCCTCACGGGTGACAAGGAGAAAAACATTGCTAAGCTAGACACCTTGTACTTTCGAGCTTTGGCGACAATTCTGACCTCAAGTTCAAAACCTCTCTTTGCGTGGCCTTCGACTCATCTCCCTTGGCTTCGGCTTTCCAACGTGACCAATCGGTTAAAAACCCTCCGGACTCGGCTTTGGGGCTCCGAAACAAAGGTCATCGATGGCGCGGATTATTGCGCTTAGCCTCAATACTCGGGCAATCCTCTTCATGCCACACGCTTCACGGTAGCGGGTCCGTGATCGATCCGTCTTTTGTTAGAAAGAAGGAGAATCAGATCCGTGACCTTGAACACCAGCTCCGGTAAGCAGTTCAATCTGAAGAAAGCCCAAAACAAACATGGAGGGATATATTGACATTGCTACAAACATCCCGGTGGACTTCCTTTTCCTTCCATTATCTTGACTATGTGGTGGCCCGGCGGCAATGTTCTATGCTTTCATCACGGCCACTCAAAAAGTTTGGACTTCCTTCGAATCTGGCCCAGGATCTTTCTATAGAAGACAAAGGGGTTTATTTGTGCACTCTTAGTCTTTGATCAGCTCATACGAAGATCCGGTGGTCACTTTTCAGTGTTGTTTAGGCCTATGGCCTATGTTTTCATGACTTCTACTGGCGGATCTCCATGATAAATTCAGGATGAGGCCCATCGTGTTTTTGCAACTCAATGCTTTGCTTGGTTGTTATCAACAACCAACAAATATTTCAAGGATCTGCTTTTCGGTCTCGGACTTTTGAGCGAGGGTACATGCAGGCGGCTCGGCCTTACCTCTGTGGTAGGTTGAAACGTTGGAGCGGTTAAACAAAAAGGCGCACCACGATGATCTTGAGTTTGCCCCGGTTATATCGACACTTGGGAGGCTACAATCAACTTCGTGGCCTTACGGAAAGCAAGACCATCCCCGGGTTGGGTCAATCCTCCCTGTCTATCAATTACTCTCTACTTGAGAATGGGACCATTGGTGTGGTGCTCACGGATCGAGAATCTTGTTCAAACATTTAGGACATGGCGCTCTGCAACCCACGAACCTGGGCATGCTTCCCTCTCCATATGCTTCCTTAGGAGTCCCTCCGCCCATGGTTCCTCTCTTACATTTGGCGTCTCCCCTTTTGGACCGAAGGTCACGGATAGCCACGCATGGTCGACTCAGCCTCGAGGATCTCGGCGGATCTCGGTGGGATCCCCAGATTTGTCGAGGCGCTCAAATTGGGAGGATAATGCCGCTGGACACTCGAAAATTGGATTTATATCGGTAATGGCGTGGTTGGCAAAGACTGGCTGCCTTGCATGGTCTTGACACCTTCTTCACGAATCTGCCCACCTCACGGACCCGACCCTTCCGTCCGTCAAAGTTGGTTTACATCTTTGCTCTCAAATGCATCCCTCAGCTCTTTAAATCGGCCGTCCAATCTTTCCAGCTGCCAATCAGAATGCAGTGTCGGTGCCTTCCGGTCTCAGTTGCCTTCTCATGGAGTGCCGGTTTGTTCCTTGGGACCCCATGTTGCCCTAGAAGACATGGTGCGCTCTCACTTCCTCATTGAGGCCCATCACGCCCTTGGGCTCCAGCACCCCCGATGCTCTTCAAACCGCCCGAGGACCTCATTGCTCATTACCATAATGGCCAGAACCTCATTCCGTGAGGATCACTGAGGCCTTCTTGGTTTCCCCTCCGGGCTTACTTCCTCCTTTTCTTGGTGAGTGTGCATTTGGTGGGGAGTGTTAGTCCCCGTGTGCCTCTGATGCCGGGACTATTCATGCGATTCCGGACCAAGTCAAGGCCAGGATCCACAACCCGGTATTAGATTCGGTCGACAAAGCCCGGCCCAGACCAAGCGACCCGAAACCCGCAGCGGTCAAAGCTGCGTCCGGAAGTCCCGATAAGAGGCGGCTTCAGGACAGAGTAGCTGACACATCGCAGCCAGCGTCGGTACCGATGATTTCAGGCTTTCAAGAGCGCATGGCATTCTGCAAAGCGGGCCTCGCCGAGAATTGACTTGCCAGAGATCGGTCGAGTGTATATTGGGCCCAAAGGCCATTTGTACTATATTTATGGTAGAGCTAGCACATGTTTTTAGATGAGTTTTGAGTCTTGTCTCTTTTGAGTCTTCTCTCGAATTCGAACCTCATGTATATTCATCATGATATCAAGGGCTTATCATTTCCTCTCATTGTTCTCTTTTGTTCTGTTTTCTTCTTCTTGTTCTCTTCTTGCAAATCCGTCTGACATAATTTACGATTCTCCTATTAGATCCCGCGGGTCCTCCACAGATTTGTCTTGCGGGGAGTTCGAACCGGACCCCCAAGCACCTATAGGAACTAACTCATCTAGACATTAGGTCTTGGAGGTAAAAGCGAGCACAAACCTCGAGTAGCGGGAAATTTTTCGAGGGGTAGAGTTAAGTAATTATACAGTTAGGATAATTAGAGAATATAGGTAAGATAGAACAAGCAGAATAGCGAAAAGCGCTTAAGAGGAGCCTACTAGAAGTTTGAGGCACTTTGGTAGATACCTCAGAGTGCACGGGGCATGTTAGGTCGGTTCTAATGGGTCTCAGCACTCTTAGAGTGAAAGATCACCCTCACGAACCCTAGAACTTAGCCAAGACTCCAAATGATAAAATAAAGGAGTAAAATCCCAATCCAAAAGCGGAAATAGCTAGATTTATATGTTAAAACATCGAAAACATTAGAGGTACAAACCATGCGAACAATGCCTCCAAAGGTGCTTGAGCATAGTTAGGTCCGACCTAACCCCCTCTCAGCACTCTTAGAGATCCCCTAAAGTGACCTCAAAATGATCATAACTAACTTACTCAAATGGTAAAAGAATTAATAATAGAATCTTGCTTAAAATGCTTGAATTAGTGGTAAGCGCGTTAAATTGTGTAGGTGGATAAGTTTAGAAGGGACAGCACATAAAAAGGGTGCGCCCGAGGCATAGTTAGGTCACGGACCCTAACACCGTCCTCAGCGCGCATGTAGAAGGGTTGAAAGAAAATAGTTGAAGAAGACCTGGCTTGATTCGAGGATATGAAGGGATTTCATCAACAAACCTAAGAGAATTAAGCAAAGGAGATGGAGTGGAGTGCAACACTTTGAAGACTCGTTAGGCGTGCATGCTCCCGCATAAAAGACGAAGACATGAAATTTGGCCCGAAATTACATCAAGAGGAGACTGGTCGATAGAACACAAGGCAACATGGCGGCGGGGCTTATATGTAGTGTATGAAAATTTTGAATAATAAGATATATAGTCGTTTAAAAATGTATTTCATTAGATGCAATTATTAGATCTGGAGCAAGCGTGGCATTTGGCCCAACACCTCCGAGAGTGTGCGGGAGCATAGTTAGGTCCAACCTAACCCCTCCTCGACCTGCACTCTTAGAGTGATCCGATAGCCCGGGCCCTTGATTAGCCTACTTGCTCCAAGCGTAAATAAACAAAGAAACTTGCATTTGGGAAGAAAATTAATAGAAATTTACGCCATTGGTTCTTGGCATCCATTAGGCTGAGATAGGCCAACACCTCCAAAGTGCGCCCGGAAGTGTCACTTAGGTCCCAACCTAACACCCACAGCTCTTAGAGGCGTCAGGATTTTCCAAACCCATAGCAGACTCACAGAGCTCAAATGCTGAAATTGTTGTTGCAATAGGACCCCGTTAGACAGCCTGGAATCCATTTATGACCTCAAATTAGGCTAGAAATGTCAAACACAGCTCAAAATGACCAAAATTGCTTAAACCCTTGAATTGTTGTTTTCCAAAGCTGTGGTTTGTTTGTAAATGAAGCATACCCCATTGAGTACCTCTAGAGTATTGCTCTGGGCTCCAAAGCTGATGCCTTACTCCCAAGGTGGGAGTGCCCAAGAACACCCTTTGTTCTAGTCATCTAAACCTCGACATAGAAACAGAGTCCAAGCGTTGGTACATCACCTGCTGCTCATGCCAAAGCATAAACATTGACCCTAATTTTGTGTCCTTCTATGGAGTTTGACTATATGACACATTCACTCCTATTGCGGGATACCTAGAGAAAGGGCACAAGGTCTAGAGGCGCGAAGCCACTCCCACGTGTAGAGGCTGGACTCCCCCCAAACCAACTTTGATAGGACCTTGGGGTATGCCTCCAAACATCTGTGGAGGTTTGAAGAAACTAACCCTCACGATCATACCCTTACCACATCCTAATGTCCATAGACTTGGAATTTATAGACATGTCTCATTAATGCTGCTCGAGCCATCTTGCTTGCTTATAGGGCCCAAAATGGGAGGCCCTTCAAGTGGACCCTTAGACTCTAGAATATCTGGTGTTGCTTTAGAGTCTGAGGCGAGGGAGCCCTTGAGAAGAGCTAGAGGCGCAACTTCTTAGAAGACATCAAAGGTCAGTAGTGTAGACAGAGATAAGGAGAGAAGTAGAAAAGGCGGAGACCCAAGAGAGGAAACCACAGCGACAAACACCTCAAGCGACAACTTGAGTAGAAACCCAAGGACCTGCAGGCCTATCATCAATCTTCATCAAATGGGAAGGCTCTTGGTATGGCATGAATCTTCTAGATGTCAACCTCTCGGCTACTGCGTCCACGAGCTCACATCCAGGAAAAGGGATCCTACAGCCTTCACATTCAGCACATGAGTTTCAAATGGAAGAATGCGAAGCTGACAAAATCTGGTGCGGGGAAAGGCGTTAGAGGCAGCAATGCCACAGTAGCATCCACGAGCTAGGGCCGAGAGGGCATAATCTTCCATCGAGGAGAGAAGTCATGGCGACACGGAGGCGTGTAAAGCCGAGGAGGGAAGACAACCCGACACTGATCCAGTGACTCAAGCGAGATGTCATACAGCGTCATAAAAGGAACAACCAAGCTAGGCAACCACCGGCTTTCAAAGTGACCCGGGGCCGAGCTTCGGCTCCCTTGCACCCGGCCAGGGAGAACTTTCATCGGTTCAAAAGGTAGGAGACCATGAGGGGAGAGGCATATCGGGGAACATCTCAGGCTTGAAGCTGTCTCGGCATTAGGGGCAAGGCAGGAGGAGAATATTACGCTCAAGCAAAGAATTAGGACGAAACACCTAGAAAAACAGGAAGGGCGACTTTACCACGTCGGCCAAAGGAGTCGCGAGACTTCGAATGGATAGGATCAAGGAGACCGGAGGAAGCGACCCTTGGCGGTACAAATCCGCCAAAGGCAGCGAGAAGAAGCTAGGGTGGAGTGCAATGGGAGATAGCCACACTTCCAAGCCACCCGGGAGAGCACCTGGAATGAAACCAAGCCCAATCAGCGAGGCGCACTCGGAAATTCAACCTGAGGAGGAGATAGTGATGCACGCCTGCTCGACCCACGATCCTCAAAAGCTTGAGACATCCAGAGCGCTTGCATTTGCAGCGGCCGGGTGATCAATAGAGCAATGGCGCAGCACATCGGCAACCTTGCAATGACACTGCGCATATAGGGGCGTTGGCTGATCCGCAGCACATTCACTGACGGACATGCACATTAGGAGGAGGACCATCACTTTTTGAGGGCCGCGCTCAGCCAGGCACTCCACTTGGCAGAGTTGGCGAGCTGGATCCAGACATGAGCTCAACAATATGTGACATCTCGAGGAATCCGAGTCAACGAGCAGAAGAGGGCGGCAAAAGCCCAGAAGGATCAAATCACGATGAAGGAGGGAAGCCCTAAGGGTATAAACATTTAAGTAGATCGCCGTAGTTGTTTTAGAAAAGTGGATGAATTAAAATCCCAATGTAAATGCGTATATGTCTATTGTATATATCTCGTGTGTTCACATATAGTGGAGAAACGAGTTTAGAATAATGTCAGTTTAGGCTTAGAATGAGGCTCCTTCCTTGAGCTACCAAAGGAGGAAGCAAGGAAGCACAACTATAGCCCAAGATCAAAATGGAAGGCAAGTCTGGAAGGAGGAATGACTGAGCATCAATGGAGCCAACTAAAGAGCAACATCTACGACAACCATAATTCCACCTTGTGGTAATATAGGGTGATGCTATGACGTGTATTAGATGGAGATGCACTTCTGAAGGCAACTGCGGCGAGGAGATATGCAGCTAACAACTAGGTGATGGCCGTCGGGTACTCCTACGATGAATTAGAAGATCATCTTCAGACATGCGGCCACGTCAAGCGCCCAAGATAGAAGCATTACGACACGAGCGACAAGGTATATCTAAAGTAGTGCTTCTTCAACTCAAAGGGTCAAGCTGGCATGATGTAAAGGATCCATCATTAAAATGATATAGCGGTGAGGGAGGAGAGTATGAAGCTTTGCTTGGGAGAGGCCAGGCATGATAGAGGGACAAGGTCGAGGGAGGCGGAAAATTTGGAGAAGTTACTGTAGCAGGCTTCTTCCACAGTCCCCAGAGACAGCGGGGAGGATCAAAGCGGCGGGCACAATCAAAACCGCGGTGCCTCCAAGACAAAGAGCTGACGCCGAGGAAAGTGACAGCGTCGAGCAGTGTCGAGGGATCGGCAAGGAGAAGATTAGGCCGATGGAGAACCAGCCCCAGGTGAGGCAAAGGCGAGCCGATGACTTTACCGCAGCGGGCGTGAACCCGAGGTCCGGCGATTCAAAGAACAAGCTGCGAGGAAGAGAACAACTCCGGGAGTATAGCCAAAGAAAGGCGTGCGATATCAAGAGGCCTCAAATGGCTTCAGAGTATCATGAAGGGAGACGATTCTGACCCAGAGAGCAGAATCGGTGACCCAGGAAGTAGCCGAGCATCAACGACGGCCACACCTTTAGTTAGAATGTGATGTAAGCGTGTTGTGCCATGAGCAAACATCGGAGGGCCCAATTACATCAATAAGTTACCCGGTCACGGTGGCCATTACAAATAGGAGGATATAGATCGTCGACACCGCTAGCGCAGGGAGGAACCGCAGATGACATTACCAAGAATGGAAGTCGCGCGGCTTCGAGCGAGGAAGTACAAGGGGGACTTAATAGCTCTATTAGTGAGTAGCAATTATGTAAGCTATATGCTTTGCGTATATAGTTCCCTTGTTATTTCTTCCCTCCATAAGCGTAACAAATCAAGCGAGAAGAGATGTCGAGGGCAATTTCGCGGGGGGTGAAGCAATCAACATCTTCAACACTCTTGAGACATGATAGCGACAAAGAGGTTCGATGTATGAGACT
Organism: Isoetes taiwanensis; assembly: GCA_021234155.1. Taxonomy (NCBI): domain Eukaryota; kingdom Viridiplantae; phylum Streptophyta; class Lycopodiopsida; order Isoetales; family Isoetaceae; genus Isoetes; species Isoetes taiwanensis. The sequence goes on along the minus strand of JAJEKV010000016.1, from coordinate 18,786,367 downwards.
TATCGATGGAGTCGAGGAAACAATATCCCAGGATATAAATTAGATCCTTTGTTTGCCAAGACAAAGAGTTCAAGATGAAAGATCTTTTCCATGGCGCCACCGCCGGAGAAACTTTGGCGGCATGGAAGATTTCAAGTGACCAACTACACCATCAAAGACCGGCCAAGGAGGCTTCTAAGCGAACAAGTCTTCTCTACATCCAAGAGGAGCCACTTGCGTCGAGGGAAATAGGGGTGTCGGCGACTCGGAAGAGCGTCTGCTGCTACTTCAAGCCGGAGCCTTGGTGGATGAGCTTCCTGTGGCTGGAATCTAAGACCATGGGGCCTAGTAGGTTAAATGTCACGGATGTTAACATCCATATTGGTATTGAAGGCATTCTGGGATATTCTACATTTGAAAGGATTGCCCCAATATTGAGCTAAAGCGTCAAGGATTGGGAAGGAAGCCTAGGGTGACTAAAATTATACGATTGTTAGCAGGACATCCAGCGTATTGTTGAAATCACTTGGTGAGATTGATCACCTGGCTAAGAAGGAATCATTACTGGGATAATTGTTGACCATGTATAAATCTAGTACCTCCAAAGAATAATCGACCGAAAGAAAGAAGTAATCTAACAAGTCCAGGCCAACTTGTTACGATATTTCAGTCGATTAGTAGGAATATTCAAGTTTAAATAACTAAGAAGGGAATCTCTAGAATGAAAAGAATAGTACATGTAAGGTACATTTAAAATAAAATTATAGTAATCAAATAGTCTTTTTTTTGAGACAAAAGGGAATTGTCATAATGACAAACCTTATGGTTTTGGAGCGGATTCTAACTAAAATTGGGTAACCCGTAACTATATTGAGCAATACGTAGGCA